>VWZD01005592.1:140615-175006 GCA_013396695.1 Sakesphorus luctuosus
CTGCTCACCATGAAGGATCAGATGAAGGCTCAAAGGTAGGATAATAACAAGAATATTACTAAGCCCTAGCAAATCTCACTTACAGACATTAATCCAGGGAATATTTATCTTTTGGTTCCAAGTATATGGGCTAAATCCCTTGCTCCTTCCTTTGGTTAGCTAATGATATTTTTTCATAAAAATTTGCAAACTGTGTATGGCAGAATTCTTGATCATTAGTTCTATTATATTTTCTTGGGAAAAAAGTTGAACCCAAAAGCAACAAAACCCCCAAATGAACTAGGAAGCAGAGACTTGCTGCATGCCTGTACATGTAAGCTTGACACCTCTATTGGTGTCTATTTATCTCACTCTCTGGGGATATAATACATAGGGACACACCAACATCTATAGTCGGATTAGCAGTATGCTGTATTTTTAAAATTTTAATTCCTATCCTATTTCATTATAAAAAATGACAGAATCCTCCATAATACAATAGGAGAAACAGGGTAATGGCATAGCTTTGATTTTTTTAAAATATGCCTGAGTGTCAAAGTGCTAGCCAGGAGTAAATGGTAGGCAACCACAAACACATTTAGACAGAACAGTGGTTAAATCAACCAACATTTTGAGAATGCTACAATGTTTAGTAATCAGGCATAGTTTTCAGCACTTCGTTTTCTGTTACAGCAATAGACTGAGTAGTTTGCTTTACATTAACATCCATCAATATCTCTATAAAATTCTGAGGAATTGAATTTTTAGAGCTGCTGAAAATCAATAGCTTCATTTGTAACTAGGAGAGCTCTGTATTTCTGAGAATTAGGGTCCTGTCTGCGTATGGCNCACTATCAAGGTTACCCAAAATATTTTAAAATTAAGTGGCAAATAAAAACCCCTCAAATATACTAATTTTTAAAAGTGACTGTTTTTTCAAGATAATCTCATGATTGAGATTTAAAATTTGGTAATTTAGGATAAATCACTTTTTATGCTGACCTTTTAAACTCTACTTTCAAAAGACATAATCTGACTGTGCAAGATTTTTTTATTATTATTTTTTCTATGATTTTCTAAATTGACAGAGAATATATTAATGAAATAAAAATGTAGGTAAATATCATGAAAATCAATTTCATGTTATTTTAGAAAGAGAACTATGATTCCTCAATATGAAATGCTCTTAACATCAGTGAGAACTGTTCTTATAAACTCTTGTATTATTAGTTTATCCAGCTGTGTCCCTAGCTGCAAGCATATAGTATTAAAGGTGNGTATGGCAATTCTGATTCATGTATGGCTTAAAGGCAGGAGTTTCTGTGTATCTCCATCTTGTATTTGTTGGATTCTACCTGTCTCAGGAAAAGGCTGACCAGTGTCTCTCCTTCTTCATTCAGATCAGAGGCATGCACATTCTCTGCGTTGCCATCTCTCATNGATTTTCTAAATTGACAGAGAATATATTAATGAAATAAAAATGTAGGTAAATATCATGAAAATCAATTTCATGTTATTTTAGAAAGAGAACTATGATTCCTCAATATGAAATGCTCTTAACATCAGTGAGAACTGTTCTTATAAACTCTTGTATTATTAGTTTATCCAGCTGTGTCCCTAGCTGCAAGCATATAGTATTAAAGGTGAGACTCAAAACTGGCAATGTCAAGTTTCATAGTGAAAACTGGTTTATCTTTTACTAACAATCTTAGCAATGTGCAGTGACCTGCCCTTGGAGTAGTGGTTTAACAACCTTTGCCCAAGCACTCTGTGGCTCTTCTTACATCGGTAATAGTTTACTTGATGGACTATGAAGAACTGCCAGATGACAGTTCTATTTCATTTTTGTCACTGCGTGGCTCTCCATTTTTCTCACAGTCTTTTTCTCAAGGGCACAATTCTGTAAGTCAGTGTGGCAATGTTCAAGATGGGTATTGCTCTTTCAGTTATTGTACTTGATGCAGCATGTGCAAGTCTCAGATACGCTGATGTTCCGGGCCTTCAGTAAAATGAAATCATTGTGAATTTTATATATTCTCATCTCATTCCCACTGAAGATAAACTGAAATTGTAGGATGTGGATATTACATTAGGAAATTTGTTAAAAATGTAGTATAAACAATTCTGTGTTTTTAAATTAATCATCTAGTTAATTATATCCCTTTATACAGGCTAGAAAAATGAGCTTACTCCTTAGAAATGCCTAGGCCCTTATTGACAGTGCATAGAGGGGAGCAAATGAAAATAAAGAACAGAAGGTGTGAAAGGAGGAAATCAGACTGTGTAGATATTCCTGTCCAGCTTCTCAAAAAGGAGACAACATTCCATAAATTTTCTTGCATGATGTATTACATGTACAAAAAAATCTACATTTGCAGTTCTAGCATAGTTTTGCCCCCATAATATGAGCAATTAAGGATAACATGTCTGTTTATACAAGTGCTTTTCCACTTATTTGTGCAAATCAGTGAACTTTTGCTTTTCCAAATGGTTTCTGGTGCACATGTTTTGGGAACACATTTTGGTATTTTTTGTTGCATTTCTATTTCCATTTTGACTTTTAAGACTTGACTTGTCAGGTGGACCTTGACAGCTAACTGCATGCCAACAAATATATAAAAACTAAGATTGCAGTAAAAATGGCTTGCTAACTGCAGACACAGAAAGACTCATTTAACTGGTGCAATGCGATTCATGGTACACCTGTTAATATTCTAGTGAACTGGAAAAAAAGTTAAAATATTTTTTCTAGGAATAATTCCTTGTGATTATGTCTATGTCAACCCCATAGTAGTACTTGGCCTGAGCCTTATTTTCAGTTCAATATTAGTGTACCTCTACCCTTGTAAAGAAGTGTGATGGGTGTGTTAAGTCTAACACCTGCTCCCTGTTCCACACTGGAGTGTCAAAAGACAAAACCAAAATCTTTTTCATACATGCATAAGAGAAAGCACAGCATGGAAGCACAGACCTTGGAACTGACACATTATAGTTTTCTCCATGTGTCATATACAAAGTGCTTTTTAGAAGTGTTTTGCACATGACCTTTTCGATGTCAGATGTAAAAAGTCTGTAATGTCTGGGGCAATATAAATCATTATTAGCCATTGTTTCAGGGTGTTTGCAAGCTTATATCTTTTATTTTAGACCATAAGGGTGATAAAATTATTTTTAAATATGGAAGTGTGAAGTTTGTTGAAATCCTACTACTACTTTGGCACTTAGGAACTGGGACTTTTATTGATAGTTTTGTGCCTATAGATCTTTTTTTTTTTTTTTTAATAAACCAGATTCTAAGCTAATCACTGTGGTACACTATAAATGCAGATTAATAGCTTCCTGTACAGTATTCTTTTGTTCATCTGAGCATTTTTCTCCTGTTCTGTTGACTGGTATGATATCAGAGACGTGGCTTCTCTTTGAGAGAATATCATCCCATCCTCCACCTTAGAGTACTATCGTGGCTTTCCAGCTACCCATTAATCTTCCTACTCATACTGAAGGCATCTTGGAGTTTTACATAGATGTGCTACACATAAAGAAGTGATAGTCTAAGGCTCATTATGTACATTAAATACTTTTCAAATCTTTTCCTATTATAGTTTATTGTTTCTCAGTGAATAGATTTGGGGTCCTGTTGATTGTATATGTATAGCTTTTAAACTTGAATGAATTATTTGTTCATGTTTCAGCCGGATATTTTATGAAGTCTTTATAGATATACATCATTTATCAATCATCTATCTATCTATCTATCTATCTATCTATCTATCTATCTATCTATATCTAGGTATGTCTTTTATACACATAGAAATCTCTTAATCATCAGAGGTAGAAAAATCTGTATAAAACCATCTCTGTGCCAGTCTCTGAATTTAGAGGCAAACACCATAAATATTCAAGCTTAATTTTTACCATGAATATGATGCTGTATCAAACTGAAATTCCTGGTAAATTAAAGAAAAAACTATCATGGTTGTCTTCTGTGTTAAAATAAAAATATAGAAAATGCATGTTGCTCTTTTATTTGAATCATTTTTGAAGTAAAAGTGGCTAAAAACCTTATGAGTCTGCAATGCAAGATCTATCTTGGATTCTAACTTTCCTAAGGCTTTATAATATTCTGGGATTTAAGGTTGTTTGCTTGTCAGAACAGTGAATAACAAGGACTTGGGTATATTCAAAAAACCCACTGCAGGCAGTAAGACAATACAAGGAGCGCATCCTGCTTGTTCTATAAATCTCCCTGGTGTGAGAAGAGGTTTGGAAGGAGACCTTTTAGCCACAAGTGATTTCGCCTGCAGTGAATCTACCAAATGAAAATTAGGAATTGCCATCAAATCCTTTGGAAAGGGGAAAGTGGCAAGTCAGGACTGAATGCATTACAATACAGCTGCATTGCAAGGACAAATATTCTCCCCAGAGAGCAAATTTTGGACCAACAACATGGAGTATTATGGCAGACCACATATACTACAGTATTTATCTATAGATTACAACAATTTTTGGCCTGAGGATATCTAGATTCAGAGGCTAGAACTGGTTTTATGGACTTAATTCCGTGAACTCGACAAATTCTACTTTATGTCACTTATATCTTCATCAAAAGACAAAATGCCTGGTATCAGTGGATGTATAAGGTCCACTGATACAGTGGGGGGAAAGGATGGCCCCAAGAGGCAAGGCTATAGGAGCGCAAGCAGTGGCTCCCTAGAGTCAAGCCCCTTCAAGGCCTAGGCTGGCTCCTCACGCCCTCGCGCCGGCGACGATCCCCGAAGGAAAAGGTCCACACAGTGCAAGGATCAACGCAGAGAAGCAAATTTATTAGGGTGCACCGGCTTATAAAAGGGTAGCATAGGACTCTCTAGAACTAGGGTGGGGAGAGGGCAGGAGCGTGACATCCCATTGGGTGGAATATCAATTAGGAGGAGGGAGGAAGGAGGAGTTGGGGGAGAACCAATGGGGAGATGCTACCAAATATGGAAACTGGTGCAATGCAGTAAACCAGGGACCAATCAGGGACAAGTTGGCGGGAAAATGCCCTAAGGGTTTGTGGGAAGAAGAAACTTGGACAGGGAATGACTAAGGGAAAATGAATAGGGTAGACATGTTGGGTATATAATAATTAAATCGGGGAAACATCAATATAGGGTGTGAACTTGTTAGAGTTCTCATAAATCTCTCGCAGGGCCTCCATATTCGGGGTGCCAGGGTCCTGGACTTCGGCGTTCTCGTCTATCCACCTCTTGTAGTATTTCTGCCACTGTATGAAGCCCAGGCCTCCCCCGACAGCCTGGCTTACCTAATCAGTGCTATGTATTTTATGTTGTATGTAATAGTACAAAGTAGCTTGTATGTCTTCTATGTATAGGTAAGCTTGTGTATCTTTCCAAGAAAAGTGAAGACAGTTACTGAGCTCTGAGATAACACTGAGGCTTATGCTAATGATTTGGCTGATGGAAACAGAGAGTGCTGCTTAAATAACCAGAAGTATACAGGGAAACAGGCTTATAAAGCGAAATGGTCTTGACAAAGAGATGTTCTTTTTATAAATAATAATATGAATGTCTTCAGAAGGATGAGGAGTTATACTAGAATATTAACTCATAAATACAGAATAGAGAATAAATCACTAAGTTTTAACAATGTCTTGCAGAAATAAATTTAGAGTTTGTAGTTATCGATAAATGTTATGAGCAGCATGGCACTACAAAAAGGGCGAATGTCATAGAAACTATATGCTGAACACATAAAATATTCCTTTTTTTCTAATTGTTACTAGAATTCAGTTGGAATAGACATCTGGGTTTGGTATCACAGACTAGGTATTATATTCTTAAAGTAGAACATATCACCATGAAAGATAGCATCTTCTCTGTGACTGAAAGTTTCGAAGAGCACACTAGGTACATGTCTCAGGAGTAACACAGGTTTAGCTGATCATGCTATGGGAAGATAGTCCGGGGAGAAAAATTTCCTGACTTTTTGATGTTCCTATGACACACTGACATTATAAAACTCGTTGAACTTACTTCCTGACAAACCTTGCTGTAACAACATTAAGCCAAATTTTCTGTTTATTTACTACAGAAGTGCTACGGGGCTATCCAAGAACCCACATGCTGGCTGGGCAAACCTTTAATGGTCTTTCACAACAGCATCAAATAGTTTTCAATTTAAATAGATAGCTGTAAAACATGCTAGGAAGCACAGATAGTTTGAAAACATTAATGCCTTTTAAAAGTAGCTGTGTCCATTTTGAGCACCTACCAAACATGATTGTCACAATTCTCAGTGTCATAGAATAGGAATCTGTATGATACTGAACAGCTGCAGTGGGAAGAGAAATTATTTTGTACAGATTTCTATTGCTGGAGACCAACTTCCTTGTTCTGAATTCACATAGCATCTTGGCTGGTTTTTATCAATGTTATCACAATAGAAATCACATATAAAATGCTGCACTTCTTGAAAGTGAATAGCAATAAATTGTAAAATAAGTGCTTTACCAAGTAGGTAAAAACACAACATTTAGATGTTGAGGCTTTTCTGAGCAACATCCATAACCTCAGGTGTGTCTGAAGGTTGTGCAGAAGAGAAATTGTAGTGAGAAGTCTTTTTGATAAGATTTCACATAAAACCTTCTTATAAACAGCCTTGAAAGCAGAACACAACTATTCATTGCTTTTTCCCATGGCTTTATACAAGTTCATATTTTTAAAGCATTCTTCATTTTTTGTCTAGTAAAACAAAGAGGCTTGATTCTTTCAAAAAGTCACAAAAATTTATACAGTGTCAGAAAAAGTATCAGATAAGCAAATGGCTGCAATCTATCTAGCCATTCTGCATTTTTTAAACCAGGTTCTCAAATAATATAACTTGACATGGATGTCATTTGTAAAAATGTCACTTGTAAAATCTATGCCAAATTACACCCACTAAGGAGCTTTCCTTATGTTTTCCAAATTCCTAAGAAAGAAGGAGGGGCTTAAGTGAGTTCTGCGACTAATAAGAAAGTTTAAAAAGAATTAAGGATGTGGTGAGGTCGGTTCGTTATAGTCATCAATGACAAATAGGTGATCAATTGCCCCACTATCATTTTCCTGTAATCGGCAGTGCTGAGGCTCACAAAACATGGCATGTGACACCTGTCATGTTGATCTGATGAGGCAGTTACATGAGAAGGAACAAGAAAGGATTAGCATAACATTTCCAATACATATTCGACTTTGGAAATTTACAGCTGAAATATGTGGGTCATAGCTCACAGTCACTTGATTTCATAATGTTTTACATATCCCTAAGATGTTTGGAAGTCTTCTACATTCCTCAAATCAGTAGTTTAAATATATTTGACAGTCTCAAATCTGCTGTGGATGGAACAACATTTAACATGTGAAAATACATATTCATAATACAAAAATCTAAAGTAGTATAACTTTGGTTTATTCATATCTTTGAGAACATGGCAGGTGAAAGATGGCTAAAGGAGGTTAAGTGATGTTCTTGTAAATTTGCTATGATGTGCAAGATAAAAGAGACCCATTAAATTATATATCTTATTTATGGAGAAGGAGAAGTAGCCCCTATGGATTGTCAAATACCATATGAAATATTGCCAAGCATAGTAATGTGTTCTTGCTAATAGTTTCATTATTTTCCTGGGACCAAGCAGTAAAATAGATATTCAAAAGATTTTCAATACGTCTTTATATTTTTAAGCCATTTTCTGTGGATTTTATTTTTTTATTAAAATAGTACTTCTTCATTACATTTATCTGGGGTTCAAATTACCTTAAATATCACAATATATGGAAAATAAATTATTGTCAGACTGTCAGTGTGAAGCCAAGTAATTAAAATAACTTAGATTTTGAGTTACATTTACAAAGCTGTTAATATTTGATGTTTTTTATTCCTTTCATTAAATAATTAAAGCACAATTAGTTCAACTCTGTTTTCTGTTGGAAAACACTTCACAGCATAAAAGCATAGCACAACACAACTGAATTATTAGATGTATTTTAGTTTGAAGAGGTCAATCATTTGACCACTCACAGAATTTGCCCACCTTACCTTTCCTAAAATTGATGTAATCATATCAGAGGAAAACCCAAAAGGTTTTAATTCCTCTGCTTCCTACTAAGATGACAAAATCTTTTTGCCAAGTTAATTTATCAACTCACTTCTTACTTAGAAATCTATGTTAGGATTGTGAGAGCTGGACAGATAATTCTACGTGAATCATTATACATGTTGAGTATGTTAGAACTAAGGAGAAACCTGTAAGGTTCACCTGAGAGTTTATCTGGTCCCCAACATTTTTTTAATGAATTCACATTAACATTTCATCTTGCCAAGGCAATACTGATTTACTGATTTCACTGGCCTTCACTTATTATTGTTATTCTGTGGGTATTTTATCAGTATTAACAGTGCTTGAAAAGTACTAGACATGTTTCTAAGTATCTACCTCAATGTACAGTGAGAGATAGAGGACAAGAACAAGGACATAGGCTCTGATTCTGGACTTGGGAATTAGTTCATCAGCTGAAATGAGCATTGATGATGAAGTAATACACTTTGGTACACCCCTTTTGCAGACAATGGTACTTCATCTGTGGTGTAAACTGCAGTTTCAAAGGCAAGAACTGTGCTCAGCCACTACACTGACTATTAAATTTAGGTGGCCAAGCTTACACCACAGGATGATTTTTCAATGATGACTGAATAAAATTGGTCAAATACTTTAATTTTTTTTTAATAAGTGCCTTCATAGGAGATGACCTCAAATTAAGTTTCCTTTCCTTTCCTCTCAAAAAAATCACTGTCTGTGAAACTTTATCCATCTGATAGTCACATGAGTCTATAACTGTACACCTAACTTGGCCTCTAACCCAACATTTAGGTTAATAAAACACTTCAAATAATTTCAGTGTTGAGGTAATTTTTATTCCTTAGAGAAGGTTACTTTTAATCTATTTCACCGTGTTTGAGCCTGTGTGTCTAGGTACTTTATTGTAAAATTATAATTCCTGAAGTATGCCCTTGCTTTGGGCTGCTCTCTCATGGGATGATTTAGCCTTAAATTCAGTGTCAGGTCTGATGATGAGTTTTTCACTGCCTTACAAGATTCCCTTCCCTTAGATTTGTATGTAATTAACTTCTGCTCTTTCACTCTATGTGTGTGGCACTTCTACAACAACTATGTTTTTGACTCAGCTTTCTGTTGAAGACGTTTTTAACCTAAAAACAAGCCCAATCAACCAACAAACCAACCAACCAAAACCCTAAACCTGAAAATACTAATAAAATACTTCCCATTATCATGTATATAAATTTTTTATTTTACTGTCTGAAAACCAACTTTAGTTGTGAAAAATCCTTCTTTGAAATTCACAGGAAGAAATAACCAATTTGCTTTTTTTTTACCTGCATATTTCCTGCATAAAAACATACATAAATATTTTGTTCTCCATCTGCCATTTTGTACACATCTATAAAATGCTGATATAATGAATGGAGTTGCAGAAGCACATAGGCACTTGTTAGCTTACTTGAATACTATCCTGAAACTGCCTTATACAAGGACTACAGCAAGAATTGTGGTGTTATAAGACTCATACAAAACCTTTTGCTGATTGTTAGATACATCACTTGCACAGACTGCTTGCCTTTCTAAGTTAACTGGAAGCAAAAGAAACACACTGGTGAACAGAATCGTTGAAATGATCAAAGCAGAAAATCTCAGCAAAAAATTCTAGCTAAACTTTAAAAAAAATTGCAGTTCATGAGGAGGATTATTCCCAATTACGTTCATTTACTTTAACAAAAAAAAATCCAGAAGGCTATTTTTCTCCCTCTTCTGTATTTAAAGCCTTACAATGATATTCCTGTTTCTCCACTATTTGAATTTTTGTTGCATACATGTCATCTGCTGGCAAGTTGGAATGAAACTCCAAGACACTATAAGAGAATCAAACCTCTTTTAGTGTCTGCAACCCAGCTCCAAATGCCTGAGCAAACATCCCATTGTACACACAGGGTCCCTGGTGAGAAACCAGGCTCCAGGAGAGAGACCTTCCCACTGCAAGGTTTTGTGGTGAAATTTATGAGCCTGTCATTGAATCAGTTGAAAGGGTTTCCGGTTTTGGCCTAACGCTGTGAGTTTAATATCTAAAGTTTTGCAAAGGAAGTGATTTGTTTCATTTTGCTTAGGCCTTTATGCAGCTGAATTATATTTCAGCAAACCCAGTATCCATAGCTACAGTACTTTCCCACTGATACAGCAGCATTTCCTGATAAAGTTTCCCCTATAACTCAGCCAGAAAGCTTGTCTGAACTCCAGCTTCTGTTTCTCCAGTTAAAGCTAATTACACTTATATGGCACTGGGCTTTGCACTTCCTCCTTTTCTTGGGGTGCACAACTGCCAAGAAGATCTATATTTGCCAGGGGAAAAAAACCCTGAAAGTTGGTGCCAATTAACAAAACAAATATGTTGTAACTTAATGAGTACCCAGCAGATCGAACTTGATCTTGCTCAACAGAAAGGTGATGTAGGAATAAATAAAGGGCAGCACTTAACCAGGAGCAGAAAGGGAAGGTAATTTTTTTTACCAGGGAATGCTTTGCTTTACTGAGTAGGACCATGCACTTTCCGCCCTTCAGACCCTGCCCACAGTGCCTAATTAATTCACATCAATTTTGAAAGAATACATGATTAGCTGTCCTAGGGCTAAGCAGTAGCATATTGAGTCACACACTAGAAGGCCTAGTTTGGGCACTGGCTCAGGATGGCAGGATCCATGCCAACATAAGAATCTAAATTGGTTGCAGGGCAGGGGGTGGGGGGCTTGCCAACTAACTGCCTCGCCTCATGGCACCATCTGCCAATTTGTAGACTGATGTTGGCATCAGATCTGAAAGAGCCACTTATCCACTTGTACAGCTATAGGCCACAAGAGTGAAAGGAGAAACGTTTGAAAATAAAGAGGAAGTTGACTAAAAAGCGCATCTCGTCTAGCACAATGCCTGTCAGATTACTGTCTACAGTATTTTATCATCAGATATGGGCATTTCTTAAGTAAATAAAGAAGCTAATCCATGATTATCATATCTTCATACCTCAGATTGCAAACTATATAAGGTTAATGCTCCCAGATGTAGTTACCTGTTTAATGTGCATAATGGGATACACAAAACAGAAACCTCTCAAAACTTATCCAGTGTGAATTAGCTTCCAAAACCTAAAATTAATTCGTTGGTAATGTCATTACTTCAGTGCCCTCATAAATAGTCAGATAAGTACAATGTCACTCTTAAAAGAATGCAAATTAATTTCAAGCTTACTTCAGGGCGAACCTGGATAAGAACTAGAATTTCATGAAGAATACTGTTTTTTTGAAACATTCCTTCTCTTAAGGTCTACCTCAATTCAACATTATGTCAATGTGGTCCTAGCAGCTTGCACCTGGCAAAGAATCCCTCACCCTTTTTGATCTAACAAGAAAACTAAATCTAAGCTTCAGAGATGCGCATCTCTGTGCAATGGATAATATATGGAGTTGAATTCAATCTGAGAATATTTAGAGAACAACTGAAAATGTGGATACTAAAGGCAACTATCCTATTGTGAAGGCAAATATACACTATTGTGAAGAAAACGTACTTACGAAAGAATATGGTTACTCAATATTGCACTGTTTAGATAGATGATCCATTTATTTCTAGACATGGTTCTGATCTTGGCTTCATCTACATGGCTATTGATAGGTTTTGTCCTAGAAATCTGAGTATCATTTTTCTCTTTGTAGCCCACATGAAAAAATATCAGCAAAAGAAGGGAATCATTGGAGTGAAAAGCTAGCCTTCAGGAGTCTAAAACAATGTAAAATTTCTTGCAGTTTCTTATTCTAGAAAGTCTGCATAAGTCCTGTTTGTCTTTTACTTTTTTGGGAACACTGTGAAAGATCCATTTCTTTGCATAAATATACTAGGTTGAGATCAGTAGATCCTACAACCTTTTTATACTTCAAAATACAAAGAACTGTGAAACTCTATCTGAAAGAGATAGAACATATTCCATGTCCTTCCCCTTCCTGAAAAACACCTTATGATTTTATAAATTGCATTTCTTAGTTTTGGTTACTGAAATGTCCTGGTTGCACTCTCATGTTGGACACAGGTAAATAAGATCCAGTACTCCCTTGGAGTGTGCACTTGCAGAACTGATTAACAGTGATGATCTAACCAAGAAAAAGGAAACCTTCCCTCATGTGGAGGCACTGCAAGAGTTCTGCACCTGACGGGATGCTATATGACTCAGATTTCTAGTTGACACCTTACTCATAAATTGGCCCCTAGAGAGGCCTTTGGTAACTGTCTTAAATTAGAGCAGCCTAGAGCAAAATGCCTGAGGCTGCTTTCGTTTCCATCCTAACCTATCCAGTTCTAGGAAATTCTAAGACTACAGAAAAACAAAACCACCTTTGTACAATCTCCATCCTGGATTAAGGGCTGAAATAAACACTCAAAACTCAGGGAAGGATTTTAGAAACTAAATAGATAAACAGATCTCCAGAGCACTATTTGTTGCCCATTTTTCCCCTTTTAATGATTTTATACATGGTAATGTAACCACAAAAGTGCAAAAATGTCTAAAAACCTTGACCTTGGTGTTCTGCCATCTGCTGTTCCACAGTTCATTTGTGGGTTTTGTGTGCATTTTCTCATGAGCACACTCCACGTATATTGTTTACTAATTAGTAATGGGGGTTTTTTTCCTGTATTTTACTCTGTACTTTACCTGCACATATTTACTATGCTGATTAGAGCTCGTAGGCATGTGTAGTGTCACAGAAGGATTAACATTTTCTTTCTAGAGTATTACATTAGACCTATTAAATTATTTTCAAAGGATATTCCAAATTGTTATGGATCAAGGTGGGAAAAGGAATGTAACCTCTTTGATACTAAATGCTAAGTACCAATGTTTGATGGAGTAAAAGATACATCTTGGTCTATATTGCTGCTTACAGGAAAATGGGTGTTTTTATTCTACACTGAGTTACCTACAGATTAGTCAAAGTGGTGAAAAGTACAAAAGTATAATATGGTGAAATATTGCAACTTGAATTTGGCATGTACTGGAGACTGAGTTATTGCTAAATCAGGTAGAATAAATAGAATTTTCTTCAAGATTTATCAAAAAGTTTGAAGGAGCGAAACAAACATCCCTGATTTTGGGTAGAAGTGTCTGTAACTGAGGTGACAGAACTAAAATGAGATATATGCCCTTTATCTAAGAGAATTTGAGAAAGTTATTCAGGTGAAAATTCTTACAAATAAGAGACAGAAACTTTTGCTAATGCAATTATTTTGTCAAATAGCATTCAGCAGGAAAATCTTACTGTCAAGACTTTTATCTCAAGAAACTAAATGAAACTGAAATTAGCAGAATGAAGTAAGGTTGTGGAGAAAACAGAAATGTGGAAGCAAACAGGTTCTGGTGTAATGAAGGTGTGTATGTGACCCAAGAAGAGTAAGAAGAAACTTTAGTATAAGCAATCACAAAGCACTCCTCACATAGCTCCTCTGTGCTTACCAATTGCAGCACATATGGTTCTCTAGCAGAGGGTCTCAGAACAGCGGGTTAGTTTACATACCATATGTATGCAATTGGTAGGCACAACGGGGTTGCGATAAGGTTATTGCATCTGCCCTAGTTCAGAATTCCCTTGTATTTTTAGGTTTATGTCGGACAGTAATGTTATTTTAACAGCTTTTGTGTTAAATGTCACATGTTTTTTTAAATAACATTAGAGCTTCCTATATTTTCTTTTTATTAATTTTGACTTTGTAATAGGGACTCAGGAGACTTAAAATTGAAACACATTGTAGAATGATGGCTGTTGGAAGTTCCAGACTCCCAGAAATGATAATCAGCTAAAGTGCATTCTGTCTCATTGCTGTCTATTTAACTGAGTAGCTAGTATTTTGTATTTCCACTATTTTGAGAATGAGTGGGATCTGTGGATTATTTATAGAGCAATTCTTGGAAATATTTTTTTTCTGAATCTCTTTCAAAAATTATTTGTCTGTGGGAGTTCAGTAATATGAAAATAAGCAGTTTTGGTTGGACAGTGTGCCCACTGATTATGTCTATTTTGTACATAATGAAACCCTTACAATCATGCTGCGTGTGATGTAATCCTTACAGTCAAATGGGATATTTTACAATGTCATCAAAAATTCGCCTTCTACTAGTATTTTCAGCAGCTACCTAAAATATTAATGGCAAATATTTTTATGTGGTGTTTAGGAAAAAATACTTAAGAGATATGGATGAAATTAACATGTATTTTAGCAAAACTTTCTGATAACATTGTGAAGGAATTTTGTACTACTTTTACTGCTTGGTAATCAGAATTTGTGAAAAGAAAATGGATGGTCTTGAAAGAAGGGTTTAATGCTCTCCAATGTAGACACAAATTGTCTACTAATAGTATGTCTGTTGATTCATGTAATTTGGTTTTTATCCACAGCATGTTATTCACCGCCACACACAGGAGACAAGGAGTGCTTTAATATGCAGACTGCAAGGTAAAGTATATTTCTGACAATAACTTGTATCAATTACTGGAACAGTTTAAGCATTGGTTTACCTCCAACTTCCTAATGCCAGGATTAATAATGTCTGGAAATTGCATTAACATGATGAAAGCAACAGGAGATAGCAAGCCCTTTTACATAACACATTTCAAGCATAACTTAAACTTTTTTGTAAATGCCTTTTATGGTAGACACACAATGGAAAATTATTACTCTTGCACTGAAAGCTGTGATCACTTCATGTTCCTTCCAAAAAGAGTGATCTCCTGTAAAGTTTAATGCAGGCCAGAAGTGTATTTTTTAAAAAGGAAAAGAAATAATTAGACAGTGAAATTCCATGATGACAGGCTAGGAAGCTACTGGAATTGGGAAATACAGTGCAGGTAAAGGAGACTCCTGAGGAAATACCATCACCTATGTGAATGTAAAAAGCACTAGGACTCTGCCGCTAATCAGCTCATCCAGGGTAACTGTAAATCCTTCAGAATTGTAGAAATTCAAAATTACTACTAAATTGATTGAAAAAAGAGTGACATTCACTTCAGGTTATCATACCTTCTTTTTCTCACTGTACCCAAAGAAAGCAGAGTGACTCACAGGATCATATTGATCTGAAGTACTTTCATGTTGAAGGAATTTTATGCCAGATAAGAGATCTAGCAATGTTTTTCTTTACAATCCTTTTATGATTGTTCTAGGATTCTTTCTTTGAAACATAGTTTAGAAAGTCCCTGCAGAATGTAAGCAAGAAGTGGCTAACCCATCTTGAAAGTGTATTCTGAATAAAAAACTATGGAAAATTATACTTCATTATGAAGTCCAGAGAGGAAATAACAAAATTACAGCTTTACTGAGTGTCAGTTATCTCATCTTCAGGTTAATTTACTTAAATATGGTCTCTGTACAGAGGCATGTTTGCACTTACTTTCACACATATATAATAATAATGGCCAATCTTCGCGAACGAAGATTTGGGAAGGTCTCACCCCACGTGGCTGTGCCCTTCGAGCCTGCGCAGTGGATTTTTTAGGTGAGGCACAGTGTGCACAGAAGTGGCCCCACCGTTTAAGTCCTAAGGCTCATTTTGCCACGGCCGAGCAAGCTTGAACAGTGACAGTGAAGTCCTTAGGACTATCTACAGCACCCGGTACTAACCGGGGCTGACCCTGCTTGGCATCCGAGATCTGACGGGATCCGATGGCAGGGAGGCATTTAGCTGCCGGGGGCCGTCCGTACTGAGAGACTCGAACTCGCGACCTTGGGATTTGGAGACCGGAGTGCTCTCCACTACACCACGGGACACATGTATTGTCCTTGCAAGTAGACATCCAGGGACATCATATGAAACTGCTGCTTAGATTCATGACCATTCATTTATTCCAACAGACATAGATATTTTTCATGAAACCTATATCTCATTTATTTACTTTCTTTAAAGGGGGTGAGAAATGCCAACATTAGTATTTCATGGCTAGTCAAGCTGATAAAAAGAACCAGCAAGCACATAAAACCTGACTAGATGAAGGGTAATTGAAAGGTTGATTGTGGGAATGTTTAAGATCAAACAAAAGAATTCCTAAATAAATATTATCTTTATTTCCTCTCCGGAACTTCCAAGAGAAAGAATCTAGATGATCTGAACTGCTTGGAAGAGTTCTTTTTAAAGGTATTTCCATTAAAATTGATAATTGAACAATCTTTTTTGAGACATTAGATTTTGTAGCACTGTCTAAAATTATTTAATGAAGCTTTTCAAATTAAGCATTTTCAATAATTTTTTATCCTTCTCTTAGTGTATCTATTTTCTCATTTTTAATAATTAACAAGGTTTATTCAGCCAGAATGTAAATGAAACTTGATGAAAAATGTTTTCATTTACTCAAGATTAATTTTTCTGTCAGTGTTTGTTTCTCAGTGTATTTCAAATTTATACCAAAGTAGAAGGCACAGACACTTCATATTACTGAAGTCTCCAATTTGGTGGGCAAAGCTGAAGAACAGAGTGCTTCTGTCTCCTGCTGCAAACAGGCAGAGGTGAGAGTTCCTTGAGGACAGACTGGGAAAGGGGCCATCCGATTCATTCTTATTCACTCTTGACCTATTTTACAGGTTCGAAAAAGTAGCTAGCATAAGTCTGTGCCCAAGAATTTGCCTTCATGGGTAGGAGTGGGTTAAATCTGTTCCCTCTGTTCCTGTGTGCTGCCCTGATACGTGCACAGATGAGTGAATTTCAGCCAAGTTTAGGTCCTGATGTAGAGAAATTGTACTGCTCAGACAAGAAAGCTCAGCATGTGCCTAAATTGAGCTGAACATAATGTGAGCTAATGTTCTCTCCTGAAAAGGTATCCTGACAGGAATTTGCAATGCTGAAATGAATAGAGACAACAGGAGTGGGCTGTAAAATGCAAGCTCAAGTAGAGTTACAGTCTTATCTTTGAAGACAATATTTGTTTTGCTAGAACAGTCTAACGGAAACTGACCGTGGGGGGAACAGCTTCTCAGGGAACACACCGCACACAACATGGGGTAAACCAAAAAGCCTTTATTCAACAGGAGAGCTGACTTTCAAGGGGTCGGTTTGGGGAGGGACTTAGAAAGGGGTGGAACCTTAGGAGGGATTGGGTAAAACATGTGTCAGTAACCGTTACCATCCAAAGAGAGGAGATCTGAGGGGTGGGCTCAAGAACTCAGTCATGATAGGTCCAGGGGCAGGGCAAACTGGATGACGGGCAACCTGAATGACCAATGACTGACTGAATGACTTAGGGATCGGGGCTGGATGGGCGGAAGAGACAGGTGCACTTCTGGCTGCATGGTGCAGAGACAGTGCTCTGGGAAGGGCTGCCACGGCTTGAATCTGCTGGTGGGCTCCGGACACCACAGCCCTGGCACACCACCCGTGCCACTGCCTGTGCCACTCATGCCGCATGGCACAGGTGCTGTAGCGCTCCCCAGCAGTGGCAGGCTGCCCATGTGGCTGTCACTGGGTGAAGGGGGGTGGAAGCTGCCTGTCACAGCAGCAGTGGGAGTCAGGCAGCCCTGCTGCAGGAGATGTGTCCAGGTGGGACCAATCCAGCCTGGGAGAGCTGGCACTAGCACCTCCTTGTGCTGAGGCTCGTCAGGAGAAACTGCAGGGGGACACGCAGCGGGAGAAAGAACATAGGGGATACAGAAACCACAGAGTGGGGAACCTGTGCAAAATCTTTCAACATTTGAACTGCTGGAGCTTCAAATTCAATTCCCACTGATTCTGCTGCTTCTCCATCCTCATCCATCCATTGCCTGCAGCACTGTTCCCATTCTTCAAATGGCATGTGGTTCCCTGCAATAGTCAATTTTTTGAAATCTATTAAAAGAACTTAAATCTATTTCACTTAGAAGGAGATCTTAATCTCTTATTAAAAAGTATCAGTGCCATACTGCAAGGCATTGCTGTCTTTTGGAAGCCTGTGTTCGGAGATGACCTATGTAGGTTACTGCCTTGACACTGTAGTGAAAAGACCTGGACAGGCCAAACTGACCTCATTGTTAATCAAGTATATATTGGTCTTCTTTGACCAATCCAGTATGTACGTCAAAGCTCTTTACTCGTGTAGCACATTCAGAAGAAATCATCTTTAGTTGGTGGATAAAATATCTATCATAATGTGATGCTTGCTCATGATCAATGTGCCCAGGTGCTACAGCATAGAAATAATTATAACAATAGTAATGATATTATTGAAAGTAACTTAGGTAACCAAATATCAGTTCAAAAGAAGGGACTACACAACTGCTAAGCTGTCGCCCCACTGCATGGTCAAAAAGGATGCTAATAGCTCCTGGATTTCTCAAAGAAATCCCAAGCCAGATCTTCATGTAGTATGTGCAAACTGTGTTCTACAAGTTCTAGATACATTTGCCTTAGATATATTTCACAGTTAGACGGATTTGTCTGGAACGCATTTGAACTTAGCAACTCTTAATTTTCAGAAGCCCTTCCTGATGCAACAAGGTAGTTTACAACATCAGGAAATACAAAGCTAATTTATACTAAGAAATTTATACAGCAGTCTACATAATTTTTTTCCAACATAATTCAGTTATTTTACAAAAGAAAGGTTTTATCTAATGCATTTGTTACCAATATTTTATCTGCATTTTGTAGGTAGAATTAATTCAGAATCAGTTTGCCAAATAGACAGAAGCTTTAGGGAAAGACACTGTATAAGTAGATGTTAACGGAATTTTATGGGAAGGAATAAATGCCCTATAGTTATCCTAAACAGCTTGTACCTGCAGCTGTACCCATGGTAAGAGTAAAACAAGTATTGGGTAGGTGGTGTACATAATGCATTTTTTACAATGATTGCAGATCTGACTGGCCATAATGCTTTTACAGGTGTAGAAATCCTAAGCAACCACAGGGCTATGAGCTGACTTCTTGGGTATATGTTATTGAAGAAAGTTAATCATTGATTTCCAAAATTATTCTACAATAACTTAGTGCCTCCCAGACTGATGGTTGAAGACTTGATTTTGAAAAATGGCACATTTTAATTCTCAGCTGCTGTTTGCACTAGAAGAATGGCTTTTCCAGCATTTAAGTTCCTGCTTTGGGACTTAGGTTTTTTTTCCTATTTTGGATTTTTTTTTCATACATTCCAGCACACATTTAGCCCTTGGCAGACTGAAAGGTGTCTCTGTCAGGAAACATCATCTGAGGGAACACAAGATACTTCACAGCACAAAAAGAGGTGTGGTGTAGGAGGAGAGAAAACATCAGAAGCATTGCAAAAATACCTTTTTGTTTTCTGTTCCACAGCTTTGAAACTTTTCAGCAGCTTTGAGCCATTAAAAAGTGTAACTTGCTGACAACTTTTTACATGGAATGTCAGCTTTGTGTGATTTGAAACAGCTGAGATAATAATTCTCAAAAGAGAAGTTTATAACACTGAAAGCAATATAAGTATGTATTGTACTAGCAGCATCTCTCTAGTAATGACTAGAGAAGATCAGTTGATAGATTAGTCAGCCTTTTATTTGAACGCATTCAAATTCATTCAAAGAGTTCATTTGCTCCTCTTTTAGGATTTTTTTTTTTGTTTACTGAATTGAAAATATGTCTTTGGCATTGTTATTGAATTTATTTTGACCTAGCTGGTATTGCAAAATGTGGGCTTAGTGAACAAAGGTACTGGTTTTAAGCAAATGTCCTTTACTGTAAAGAAAATGATAGAATAAAAGTAGAGCTGTGTGAGCTGAGAATGGTTTTTAAAGTTTGCCATGAGGTGTCAGCAGCTCTTTAATTTTCAGAAGCCTTTTCTGACATTAGAATCTCCCAGCAACTTGCTCAAACTCTTTCAACAATGTTGGAATATTTTCCTCAAAAAATGTTTCTATTTTAGAAGTCCTTAAATGTTTCCATATGACTAACAGAGATTAATTTGTCTGTTTTAAATATAGATAAACCTGCAAATAAGTTATTAAAGAAATGAAAAATAAATTCATAATGTTTTTCTTCTAATTAGCTCAGTTAATTTATCTGCTGTCCAGTATGTTTGCTGCCTCCATTAAGTTCAAAAGTACATAATTTCTGTAAGAATTTTAAATGCCACATTATTAAGAAATTCAGTAATAATATACATCAAGTGTGGGTTGGAAATAACATATTTAAGAAACTTCAGAAACTACTATGAGTTTTAGAGTTAGCATATTAAATTTCAGTGCAAATACTGTATCTTCAGGTTTCCCCAGGTGGCAATGTCTATTAAGAAATGGATGTCTGTGTCTAGAAATGCTGTTCTTGTTATTTTCTCAAGTTAATTTAGCTGTTGAGTGTAATACTAGTTTTGGGTTTAGGAATACCTTCAGAGGGAAGGTAGAATTGGACGAAAACCATGAAAACTCTTTCTTAGTATAATAGGTTCTGGGTAAAGCTAAAACTTTATCCAGGCCTGAGAGATTAAATCAAAGCCTATATTCAAGTAAACTAGATACCACTATCTATCAATGTGTTATCTCTGTGCCTTGAATGTATCTACACTCAGATAATTTGGTCTTGAAAAGCTCTATCTTAAAATGAAAGTTTGCTGGAAAAATTCCTGCATCAAACCCCTGAAAAATTTTCAGAAATGACCTTAAGTACTGTCAATTTGCTTTCAGATTTTGGGGCTTACCTTTCCTGCTAACCCTGAAAATGCCTCTTACATTTAGTGATAAACCTTGTAGTGGTGCTATTACACTGATCTAGCAAAAAAAAAAAAAAAACAAACCAAAACCACCATAATTACCTACAAGCCTGAACTCTTAACTCCAAATTAAAAACAACGTTCAGTGTAGGAGCACTGACACATCATGGCAATCTGGGTCTGTACTCAAACCTGAAGATTTTACCATAAAGGCTACAGAGAAACCAGTGGAATTTAGTCTGATGTAGGTGCTTCCTACCCCTCAATGGTGGGTCGTCACACCTGATCACCACATTTTTATTCTGAATAATATTTCATGGGAGTCAAGACAGGGAATGTGGGCAGAAAAGATCGAAGTATGTTTAATCATTTTCCTTTCTCTTGAACATGAGACAAAGGAAGGTGCGAGGAGGAGAAGGAGGATATGGCTTGAGCTGGCTAGTCTGTATTACCATCTAGCATGTGTGGAAAGTGATTTAAGATCAATAGGTCACACTTCACTTTGAAGTTAAGATACTGCCACATCTTTTTGAAGACATGCAAAGTCCTGAGCACCCTGGCTGAAGGCCAGGAAAACACATAAACACATGCTTAACTCTAATCGTGGAACTAGGCCCCTTGTGTTAAAGTTGACATGTGCTGAAGTGCTGGTCTGGAGCAGTGCCAGAAGGTTCAGCATCCTTCAGGATTGATTCCTCAGCCAATAAACTAAGGGCTGCAGCTTAACAGTAAGCTTCAGATTCTGTTTATATTTCCTGCTTTCATTTTAAAAATAAACCAGTGATTGTTAAACACAGAAAGTCCTTGCTCCTTTGAGAAAATTGACATAGATGGGGGGACAAAAGTTTGTTTTAATAGATGCTACCAAGGAACAGGATGCTTACTTCATTTGGCTGCTTGCAAATCCTTTCTTTCCCAAATAATCCCTTAATGACCTGCTAGCACATGGTCTATTCAGTGTCTGTTTATGTGACCAGCAGAAGTCTTGCCTTTAGAAGCTGGTTTTTACAATGGTCTTAGGTGGCAGTACTCTGTTCCTGAGCTTCTGCAGCAGGACTTAAGTTCATTCCCACTGCTAAATAAGGGATTTTGCCAGTTTAGGATGGCCAAATAGTTGTCACAGCTTTCTTCTGCTGGTTTCTGGCAGATACAGAAGACAAGAGCTAAAACTGAAGCTTAGAGAAAATTGGGCTTTCTAATGGGCTGAAGTTTGGTCCTACCTAGAAAGACTTTATATCCTTAAACTGTGAACACATATGGTGAACCTGGGATACATAGTTATGAACTAGGCTTTCAAGTCTGAAAAACTGCAATCAAGTTAGGAGACAATTCTACAGACAGCTGTGCAATATCAAATGCAGATACAAACCTCCACTATTTAATTTCCAGATTATCATTCTCCTTTCACCCTCAACAAAATGTTGCATAAGGATTGCTGCATCCATCAAGGTTCAAAAGGAACATTGTGAAACTAAATGAGAACTAAGAAAAATACTTAACATGCTCACAGGTTAAGCTTTTTCCTCCATGGAACGTACTAAAGATTGTCTTAAGTTTGCTTTGGTTAATAAGACCATAGGAAAACTCTTTTTGAAAGTTTTTTTTTCCTGAATGTTTGGAAACTAAATCAAACAAAATAAAACAAAAATGTAAATGCTACTGAATAATTTCTTAAGGTTTAATAAATGCAAAATTGTCTCATTGTTTTAATTACATAATTTTTTTTGCCACTAAATACAAGTAAATGAAGAACTGTGAGAGAAGCCAATCTAACTAAGAGTAAGAATTATCTAATTCCATGTAAAAATCTGTTCCTGCAAGATATCTCTCTGTCAAACTTAATTTTTCAAACACTAGAGGATGACCTCGGCCTTGAGACCATTAGGTACTTATCAGATGGACCCAAAAGAACTTCCAGATGTTACTGATCCAATTTTCATGAATATGAAAATGAAAAATTGTTGCCTAAGTGGTAATGAGTCTCTTTCTATAGTTTTCAAACAGTATTAAAGGAAAGATTCTTTATTACTGAATGTCTTTTTCTTTCTAAAAACTTAGGGTAGTGCTAGCCAAATACAGTAAAACCATGTTGATTTTTGTTTATTTGAACATAATTATTGCCAAATTATATTAAAACCAGAAAATACTTTTGTTCTGGCTGAGACATTAAACTTTCTCTAGAAGTTCATTAAACTCACTCAGAAGTTCAAAGTTAGTTCAGAAGTCACATTTGTGTCTCATTCTTCAGATTTATAATGGGTATTCCCTTTTCTTGCTTAATGTATTTTTGAGTAAGTGTCTGGTACCCAAACCTTTTGGTAGAAAGTAGCTGGACTAGATGATTTACAATGTCCATTTCAATCACATATTTATCTATAGACTGTACAAGACCTTGAGAGTATCGAATTATTAACACCTCATCATATTTAAGCTTCTTACTCCATGGCATGATTAGAATAAAATTATTGAATAACATTAGTTTGGTCCATTCATGCTACAGTGCTAGAAAATTACGTCACCTTACAGTTAATTCAGAGGCAGAAACCTAAGGAACAGACGGTGCTTTTGTGTCTTCTGCCGTCAGTTCTGCTCCTTTGTACTGTGACTCCGTAGTGGTGTCTGAAAAACACACTTTGTGTGATGTACTTGGAACATCTCCAGTGTTGCCAAGCTCCACAAGTAGAAGCACCATTGGTTTCTTTGCCCTGGTATTGTTTTTGTGGGGGAAGGGCAGTAGGCTGAACCAAAGATGGAATTTCTAAACTGATTCAGATTAGCTTGATCTGATTGTGTGAAGGAAGTTATTTCAGAGAATTTCCTTTATTTTTCTTAAAAGAGTAGCCTAATAGAATCTTTTACAGGGATCTTTTTCATACTCTGTTTTTGTTTAGCTATCGTCTGCTGTCAAAGGTGTTCAAACAGATCTGAACTATGAGTTGTGGCACTGTGGTAAACTGCCTCCTTTGGAAGATTTTTAGAAGCTCCTCTTTGAAGGTTTGGCCTTTAGCCTATGAAGGTCAAAACACATTTGGGAGCTCATATTATTTGTCACCAGGGAGATGCTAGGGTAAACCTAGAAGCACATTTCACTTCAGAATCCACATGATTAAAATTAAAATAGTATGTCTGGTATGTATACAGAAAAAAATTACTGTATTTTCTTCTGTGTCTTCAAATGGATTCAGCAGGAAATTAACCCGAAATAACATATATCATATATGGAATACATTTGTATATGTGTATATATATGTCTGTATATATAAAACATATGCAAAATTTCCATGTCAATAGATAACCACATTAATAGACTAGCCCAACAGAACTTTGCTGGCAAAATCCTGATTCCATAAGGAATTGCAATAGCCTGGGAAACTTGTGTAGCCAGCTCCACTGGAAATGATGATTCACAAATATTTTATCTTCAGGTTACAAAAAGTAGTTTTGTCACGGGGTATTGCTACTGAACTGATAACAAAATTCAGCACAAGAATGCCTCAGATGCACCTTTCATATACAGAGCGAGTTTTAACTTTCAGTTTTAATATCCAAAATACTGACAGATAAAGATGCATTCTTCTTGAACCAGTCTATGACATAAAAAAGGTATTATTGCACAACAGTAATTTTTAGCATCATTGTCAGTCACCAATCTTCAAAACGGCTAGGATTAGCAGGAGAGTATAATGGTTCTGTGAAACAAATATCCTTTCATTTAAAAGCAGTCAAAAACTTTCTTGCAAATTTAGGACTAGATTTTAATAGCATGAGAGAATCTTGAGGGGATGTGGAGTTGGCCCAATTATTCTGCATTAATTTTCTGGGGTTTTTTTCAGGAAACTACTAAAAAGAAATGAGAAACCCAGAGTTTTCTTTTACTTTAGATATATTATATAAATTCTATGAGCTGAATGAGTTCAGAGCTCTGGATCTGAGCCCCCATATCTCCACATATTAAAATGGAAAAGAAATTGAGTAAGAGAAAGAAAAATACTTTCCATCTGATACATAATATTTGTCATGAACTTTTCTCTAGGATATTACACTGCATATGCAAGAGCTAATGAGTCACTAAGAAAGCAGTAGGTGTGTTATATTACTTACTCTGCCATTAATCTGTTGTATAGTCTGTGCAAGGCACTTCCCTTTGTCTATCTTGATTTTCCTTTTCCCTTTATCTTTTCCATATAGAATATAAACTTTTTTATGATTAGACTGACTGGCTATCTTTTGATCACATATACATGCTAAAATCAGCCCTTGAACTCCAAGTGCTGGATCAAAATCATCACACCTGCATGATTTGAAAGCCTTTTCCAGTATAAACTCACTCTGAAGTTTAGGTTTTTGTTTGTTTTCTGGAACGACCTGGTTTTAGCAGTCTGTATGTATACTAGGTGTCCACTGGATTTTTACATTTATTTGTGCTGTGAGTTTTTTAAAGGAAAATAGGTCCATTGAATAACAATGAGATTTACATGTCTGACACTTTTGACAGGGATTATATAGTACTGACAGTAGTCATGTAATATGGAAATGTGAAGTTTAACATTTACTAATCATTTATTAAACTGATCACCAGAAATAATTTCTCCTAAACAAAATTACAGACAGTTGTTCCTCCGTTGTTCCCTCCCGTTTCTTCCTTCAGAGAAAATCGCAATTACACCTTTGTAAGAGGTCTAGAGTTCACACTTCATCAAAGAAAGATCAAACACTTTAAACTGTTCCTTTTAAAGTTAATAGTTTCCAGACTATCATTAGTAAATGTCTTACTTTTAACTGAGAAATGTCATGGTGCTGAAAATAACAGCCATATCCAAAGATTGCAAAAATTTGATCTACAATATCTAGTAGACAACTTTATTGGACTTAAAAATGTAGGATGGAAATCCTACAGAAGTCTAATTGGTCCAGTCCTATTTAACATCTTTATTGATGATCTGGATGTGGGGACTGAGTGCACCCTCAGTAAATTTGCTGAGGACACCAAGTTGGATGGGAGTGTTGATCTGCTCCAGTGTAGGGAGGCTCTTAAGAGAGGCCTGGACAGACTTAATCAATGGACTAAGGACAAGTGTATGAGGTTCAGTAAAGGGAAATACTGGGTCCTGCACTTGGGTCATAGTAACCTCATGCAGTGCTACAGGCTGGGGGAGCTGTTCAGCAGAAGGAAGTTGGGAGTGCTGGTTGACAGCCAGCTCAATATGAGCCAACACTGTGCCCAGGTGGCCAAGAAGGCCTGGGGCATGTTGCTCTGTATCAAGAACAGTGTAGTCATCAGGACTAGGCAAGTGATCATTCCTCTCTACTCAGCATTGGTGAGGCGACACCTTGATTACTGCCTTCAGTTCTAGACCTTTAAAAGGACAATGTCCTTTAAAAAGGGCATTCAGGTGCTGGAGCATGTCCAGTGAAGGCTAACAAGGCTCATGAAAGGTCTAGAAAACATGTCTTATGAGGAACAGCTGAGGAAGCCAGATTTGTTTAGTCTTGCGAAGAGGAGGTTCAAGGGAGGTCCATCACCTTCTACAAGTACCTGAAAGGAGGTTTTAGTGAGGTGCGGTGCAATCTCTTCTGCTGTGCCTACAGTGGGAAGACCAGAGGAAATCACTTTAAGCTGAGATAGAGTAGATGCAAATTAGATATTAGAAAAAATGTTTTCCCTTTAGGGTGGTCAGGCATTGGAATAGGTTGCCGGGGAGGTTGTGAAACCACCATCCCTGGAGGTGTTTAAGAGGTGATTGGACTTGATGATCTTCGAGGTTTCTTCCAGCCCTGGTGATACTATGAAATTCTGGCAAGTCATGGACTTTTTTATCTCAATATAAGTTTTTGATGCTTCTGTTTTGCTATTGCTCCTCTTCATTGCTCATATAAGAAATAATATTCAGTGTGATATTTTGTACATTGGTAGCTAAGTTTAACAGCATTGACCACTCTGGATTTAAAAGAGTATTGTATTGAGTTGTAAATAGAAGCAATTGCATGATAAACATTTATTGAGTAGCTGAGTCTTTTTATGTATTCTTTCCATCCCTCTATGTTGCCAAGGTGACCATTCAGAGATAAACCAGCTTAAAATGCAAATAACCATATCCCTGAACATTTCAAATTCAGAATGTCTACTGAGTAACATTAGAACTGTCAGACTTATGCAAGAAATCGTATCTGAAAGATCCTACAGCTTTTAGTTACATATCTTTTAAGGTTATAAGCTCACATGAAGGCAATCCACTGAATTATGTTTTTCTTCCCATAACTTGCAATGGAGCAGTATTCTGCTGTAAGAAACAAATTGTTCAGAAAAAGTAAATCAAGGGTAAGACTCAGAATGACTGTGATGTCATACTATGATGACAATTTCTGACAACCAGTCTTAAGCTGATAACCTTCAATGTACAATTTTTATAGAAGTTCACTTGACTGTCAGCAGCTAAAATGCCATCAAGAACTGGCTTAGATTTTCTTTCAAACACTTTTCCATTTTTTAGATTTCAGCTTTATGGAAAAAAAAATACTTCCCAAAAAGACTTAACTCAGGCATGTAGCTCCAAGGAGACTTCACAGCTGAAAGCCTCGAGGTTATCATATTCATCCCTCATATGCTGTACCACAAATGCTGTAGTTGAAAGACCACGTTTCAGAGGTTAGTTAATGAGAGAGAACATGTGCAACTTCTAGCACAAGAGGTCTAAAAACTTCTCCTAAAAGTCCCAGAAGCTCCCTAAAATAGTTTTGAAGACATAAAAATGTTAGTAAAAAACCCATACAGAAAGATCAATGCTTTCCTTGTTTTTCAGATGCTGTTAAGTGTGGTTTCCAATGATCACACAGTATTCACATGCATTTACATTATGCTCTTTTAAGAATATTACTCCCTATCATAAATCAGCCAGTAAAGTGATATAGGCAAGAAAACATTGTTACTAGGCTTAATTTTTTGTCACTTTCCAGGCTTTTAAATACTGCTGTTGATGGATAGGCAGAGCATTTGGAGCAATCAAGTTTCTACAAAGAGATCATATAAATTCAGGAAATTAACTTATGCTTACATTTTAAGATCAGCATGGCATAGAAGAGAACAAGATTACTGTCTTCTCCATGACAGTCTGCTAACTACGGCATTTACCTGGCAAGTAGAAGACCAAAGTTCAGACTCTTTCTCAGACAAAAATCTTCCTTTTCCTGCCTGTCAGAACAAAGTCCCGTCCAGAAAGTTGCGACATTCTTTTCTCCACCACTGCTGTGCTGGACTGGATTCCACATATTTAGCAGATGTTATCATAACTGCTGTGTCACGTAAAGGAGACCACAGAGTTAATAAACATATAGGAAGATAAAGTCTCACTCACCTTTCAGAAAGGAGGAACAGAGAATTTACTGCATTGTACCATGGTGGTAGTCAACTCATGAGCATTTGTATGGGCATGGTGCACATTCATGCTACCATTCTCCTTTGGGAGTATCATGCCCTGATGGAGCTTTCAATTATTGTGTGGAAAAGGGGTTTCTGCATATTTTGCCTTAAGTGTACCTGTATTTCACCACTAGATTAGGGAAGCCATCGCAGAATGTTATGAAAATTTTGTCTATAACAATTGTTTTCATATCTGTAAAACAATAGGAAACAAAACACCATAAGCTTTTGAGGGGCAAGGTGAGGAACACCGTTCAGAACCAGAGATCAAGTTCAGAGTAAGATGAAGCAGGACTGAAGAGAAACAAGTCAGAAAGTGCAACCAGGAAGAAGGAAATATGCAGGCACATAGCTACAGGTATCAAATACAATCAGAAGAATTTGTCAGTGGCACCTCACTGAGCAGATGGAGAAACATTCATTAGTCACATTCACAGCCTAGTTCTCAGGTGGTGATGTCTTTAAATGCCATTTAATTGTTCTTAACCAGAAAGATATTTAACAGGTCTAATATATTCTAGCAATTAAAATATATACAGAGAAAAAGGGTATGCAACAATATCTTTTCCTCAAAATGAAGATTGTGAGCTACTTGATAATATTTAGATAAACAAGTACCAGCCTGTACACTGAAAAATGGCAATGTGTGCTCTCTGGTACTATTTAGAATCAACCAAACTTTGTGTCAGCAACCAAAATAGCTTTCTAATGCATGAGATAATCATCCCTCACATTGGCTGTGACTTTTGTCTGCCTCAGTGGCTGGATCCGTGTTGCCAGAAGCAGTTTGCTCTGGGGAATGATGGAGGGGAGGGCAAGCAGTGTGAGGAAGAATAGATGGCTACCACAAAACAGATATTTTATAGCAGGAATTCACACTGAGAGGCTGTTGAAATAGTGTTCAGTGAATGGCAGTGACTTAAATACTATTCTTATTGTAGATGCAAGGACCGATTCAGAGAGGGCATAAGCAGGTGCAGCCTCATTGAAGTCAATAGTGCAGCACCCACTGGGCCTGAATTTAGATCACAGTAGGACTTGCTGTGAAGTGTATTACACTAATGATAGCTATGGCAACATACTGTTTTCTGCATGACCTAGATGCATTTGCCCCACATAGATGTTTTCACACCAAGACAGTGTTGTTTCTAAATTTCTTATCAGAGAGAACATGAAATTGAGAGATGCATTTTTAGGCCCTAGATTATATCTTACTGTGGGTTTTAACCCATTTGTGGAAGGATTATACAGTGTTGCCCTTCGTGCTTAGTAGGCCTTTGGCAAATAGGCTTATCAATATGGCAAATGTCCATATCAATAACTTCACAAAATTAACAATTTTCTATTCAATTGCTCAATCATTTTAGTTCACCACTTATAGTTTTTGAAGACAGAATTTTTTTTACCAACTGTTTCCCGGTGATATTTATTTACCAATAATCAAATTACACATTTCTTCCTTAGTAGAAGATATGCAGGGAAATATTTATTTCAGGCTTGGGGAAGATTTCCTGAGATATATAGATGAAAAGTCATTTCATTGGTAATATTCTGGTTATCAAAGTAGAACATATACTTATAACTTATCATGTCTAAAGTAAGGTGCAAACTTTTTGCCTGATTTTTAGTGTTTTGCCTGCATATAACAGACTACAAACTTATTTATCTTTATAGAGTCTCATCAAGCACTATTTCTGCTTCAGGGAGAACTCAGATAATCAAAAGCTTGTGGTTTCCCATGCAAGCTGTGCAAGACTTTACAGGGTTTTTTTGAGGTTGGTTTTCTTTTTTTTTTTCCTTCATTTTAAGCTACATGATAAATTTATGTGATATATGTTGGCTTCTTTCCTGTAAACTGGTTCTCTCCCCATTACACAAAACATATTGTTCTGTTCTGGTTTCAGTTTTTCTTTCTATTAACAAGAAGAGAGAAAAATGGGTAAGATTTAGACAGTGCTTGTTTGTTTCTTAAAGTTGCAGCATATTTACTGAGTATATCATGTTTTTCGGATTAGTTCACACTTCCTTTAGCTCCAAACTATCACACTATGAAACAACATTACGAAAATCTTCCATAATGTGCAGTGCTAGAAATAATGTGCAGTGCTAGAAATAATGTGCAGACAGGAACAATAATTCTCATAAAATAATTGTAAAAATAAATAAACGAGCAACAAATAATGTCAACATCAAATTCAATAAAAATAACATCCAAAATAATATGAAGTATTTTTTTTTACTTCCAATTAATTAAGCAATCCTTTGATTAGAATTGAATTAGACTACAGCTAAATTACAGAACAAGTTTATCCATCAGACTCCTTTAGCTCACTTTCTCACATTCAAATTATGGAATTGATTGTTCCTCTTGAATTTACTGGATCCTCTCTAATCACTTTGGGTATATTTTTAAATCACAAAATGGCCTCCTAACCACAGATCATTATTCAGACCCGCAGAAGGAATCTACACCAAAAATCAGTGCAGGTGATGAATGGAAATGTGGTCCTTGAGAATTTGTGCCACATAAGGTGTTGTCTTGATATGAAACAATTTGGAGGGGCAGAGACCTTGGAGAGAAGTCTCCTCCGTAGGATTCAATACCCCTGATTTCTCCAATACAGACTAAATACGCTCATCAACCAATGAGGAGAAACCTCCCAAGCCCCATCCACCAGACCAAATCAAGATGGTGACCAGTCTCATCCACCTAGAAAAACACCATGTGGCCACAGGACAGAGACAAGATGATCATCCTTCCATGTGGTTTGCCTCTCCTGCTCCCCGAAAACCTGGCAGGAACAGCTGGAGAGTCAGCACTGGCAGGCAACTGCAGATAGCTGAAATTAGACACTGGCAGACACTGGTGTGTTGCTGGAATGAGGCTGCAGTGCTGGTACAGGCGCTCAGAGCAGGACTGCAGACACCTCAGGTGACTGGAAGGATCTGCAAGACACCTGCTGGATCCAGAGACAAGACTTGGTTGTTCCAATTTCAATGTTTGTTGGTCAAAGGGGTGGTTGCAGTCCAGGTCCATCAAAGTAGTGGTGGAAGCCTCAGGTGGTGAGGGAAGCCTTGAAACTCTGACTTGTATATGCTCAGGTTTGGTGAGAATCCCTCTGGTACCTCCCATGGAGCAGGGAGTAATATTGTGAGGCATGGGACACACCTTCTAAGATGTTGCAGCTGTCTCTTGTGTCAATGCAGCTGAGTCCATTATGGCCCATTATGGCTCATCAACAAGAGATGAATACCTTCAGGCCAGGTGTGAATGTTGTGAGGAGTTACAACAGTTGAATCATCTGTGTAAGGAAAAGGTATCACTACTCTGAGTTTCTGAAGTTTAAATTGTTGTACCATTTTGGCAGTTTTGTGTTTGAATCTGCAATGCAATCTTGCACCTGTAAGTGTAACAATTTCAGCTTGTGCTACATTGATTCTTATTCTCAAAAGCAGACAAGATTTTCAGATATGCTTGATTAAAAGGCTGAGGAATTTAGTTGACTGGGTTTCTTGCAATCACTTGAAAAAAATGCATGCTTAAAGGGACTAAAATCCAGTATTCAATTCAAACCCTTTGATTTTGTATAAAATAATTTTGCCAAATCTTGCGTTCCTGTCATATTTATGGACCAATCCCATAGCATTTCACATATGTTAATGTGTTGAGTCTGGGATGTTGCAATGCCTGTTGCTGTATAATTGGAAACATATCAGGATGCAAAACACTGAAGACTAGACAGAAGCCTGTGGTAGAATGGAAGAAACTCTAGTTACAAAACTACGGATAAGCAACTGGATGTTCCAGGGCAAAAGATCACTTGATGACTAGGATTTCACATCATGAGCAACCACAGAAGAATGAAATAAGGACAAAGAATATTTATTAATGGTGCTGTAAATGAAATCACCAGTTGCTGCAATATGAATACTTCCTGGGTTAACATGCTACCTATCATGGTTTAGAAATGGTATTCCCCAATTCATTGCCATCCTGCTCCCTCCCCTGAGATTCCAAAACCGCACACGGTTCACTAGTTTCCCCTTCCCTGCAGGTGGCTGGAGAGGCATAAAAGTTAACATTACAGGTTGAGATAGGAACAATTTCCTGGAAATAGCAATGAGCTAAGAAAACAAACAGTAATAGAAGGAATATCAATAACAAAAGTGTACAAAAGAGACAGGGCAGAGCTTAACTCTACAGCACCCACACCACCCAAACTGCTCCCTCCGGTCAGGACCAGTGTTATCCCACCTCTCCATCTGCCATGCTTGCTCCATGGGAAAGGGACAGCCTTCTTCTTGGAAGTGAGAGAGTCCCTTTCCTCTGCACCACTTCGATGATGTGGGTGGTAGAGAATAACAGTAGGGTCTTGGCCACACCCACACAGCCCCAGGCTCTGTCCCTCCATGGCTACTACAAAAAATTAACCTGTCCTTGGCTGAAACCAGGACACTACACTTAAAACAAAACCAGCAGTGAAGGACCCACTCCTTACACTGCCAAGTTGTTCCTTGGGTAGTTGAATTTCTTTATAGTGTTGACAGTATTAAGAATAAAACCACATATCTCAAACAGTGTTTTTTTCCTTCTGATTTATTGTAGTTCCATTGTGTGGGTTTTTTGTTTTTGTTTTTTTTTGTCTCTCCAAGTCAGAAAAAACGATTAAGAGAGAAACAGATTTCTCTAATGAATCCACAGGTAATGCAAAATTCATATGCCTTCATGTGCAGCTGGGCAATGCATGACATAGTGCACAAATAAGAAAGGAAATTTTCCCTCATTTTCTGGAGGTAAGAACCCTGGTTACTACTGGCCATCATGACCTTCTTGTCCATTTTTACAAAGAAGTGGATACTTTCCATGGGAGAAGCTTAAGCATCAGATTTGCTCCTTAGAGCATTAATAAAGGGGCTCAGTTAGCTTCATCTCATTATTTTACTATGAGTATTGACTTTGGCCTAGAGTCATGTATAGATAAAATGGTGCAAGGGCTTGTCCTAAGTGATTACTCAGAATTACAAATCATTTCACATGTAACTGAATACTGCAACCTAGCTTGGCACTGTGCTCCTTCCTTTTCCCACCTTCAGCTTTCCAGCACCACACTCTTCCATATTTCCTGTCCCAGTAAGAGAATGAATTTAGTTTTGGTTTACTGGACAGTTAATTTTACTCACTGAAAGTGGAATTTTAAGGAGGACATACATGCATATCACACAGCATTATGCCAACAAAGATTTCAGAAAAAATATTTCATGGTAACTTTTTTATAAGGCAGACAACAGGCAGCATGGAACAGTGTATGTGCCCTTTCTCCAACAAAGTAAACTTTAATGAGGCAGGGGGGTTTTTGTTGTTAGAAATTGACTGATCATGTCTGACTATGTAAAAGGTTATCCACTAAATGTGTGTGTTTTAAAAAGGAATGAGCAAGAAAGTAAGAAAGATAAATTTTAGTTGCACTGGGATTCTAAAAGCCCATTATTTTTAAGAGTGCAGAGAGGATCAATAAAATAAAGAGACACATAAAAGCTCAAGATACTCTTGGTACATCCAAATAAAATAAAATAGTACAGTGTTCAACTTACAGAGTTCAAGGTGGGAGATGAGAAGAGAGTTTGTTAGGGACATACCAGGTTTCCTGAGTGTATCTTCTGTTGTATATTACAGCAATTTTCCCCTGAGCAAGATCCTAGCATTTGTCTAAGGTTTGTTTCATATCTAGACTTTGTGTGAAGGAAGAGAAATCTTGAAACAGTTACTTTGCACAAGTACCTACAAGCAAGGATATGATTTAATATATATTCCTGCTTAGTCAGATATCAAATTCCCATAAGGTCACAGAGCAGATTTTTCTTCCAGTTTTGTACAGCTCTAAACAGAATAAAAAACCTTTCTGTCAGCCACATGGTATATCATTATATATAATGTAACAAAATGCCTGAAAGTGCCTGCTCACAGAGAAAAGTCAAACTTCAGTAATGAAAAAAAAAAACGCAACAATTTTTGATTTACCTATTATGGTAATATATTTTCTGGTACCATTTTTTGCTTATTATTATTTCTACATTAAGAACAGATTAAAATACAGAAAATGCATTAGATTTGAGCAAAGCAGATATTACTAACTTTATAACACTGATATCCCAACAGAATATTCTATACTCAGCTTTGCAAAAAACTATCAAAACATTCCAAATAAAATATAAC
>VWZD01005592.1:175030-223035 GCA_013396695.1 Sakesphorus luctuosus
CAATTTATTGCCAGTGAAGTTTTGACCCTGCCGAATTAGACCACAAAATTATTAATAATCAACATTAAAATATATAATATATATTTATAATGTCAATGATTGTTTGGCTGATATGTATGCATTATTTTTTAATTGAATAATATTGTTTTTTCCTGTTCAGTTGCATTTCATACTAAGTTTGATCTGAAGGATGCTACTCAAATTAAAGATTTTCAGCAACTGGGAAAATAGCTTCATAGAAATAATTTGAAATTTAACGCTTTGTTTAAAGCATCAAGATTTTTGCAGCTCACAGACCTGTGTTTAACCCCTTAGGGTAATCACCTTTGTTGCTTGAATGTATAAGTCTGAATGTATAAGTCTCAGAAAAATTGAGCCTCCTGAAAGAATTGGTTAACCTTGCCATTTTGGGAGATAATCTGAAGAGCTTTCTTGACAAAGTTTGGCATGGAAAATACCTGGTTATTATAATTATTATAACTAGCTGAAGGTCCACTGCACAACAATATATGCTCAATAAATCATTTGCCAGTTGTGATTGCTCTACCTGTCATATCATATTTCAGTTAACCACTAAGCATGTGGGGTTTTTTCTGGTGATGGTGTTCTAATCTGTTTCCATTTCTTTAGTGTAGAGGATCGCTATTCCTAATTTGCATTGTTAGCATAAAAATAATCTCTTTCCACCTAAATAAATAAAGAAAGGAAAAGGTCAAGATAAGTCCTGAATACTTTACTGCTGAGAGAAATATCTGTACAGAGTAATAAGATGCAAATGAACTGGATGAAGACAAATATCTACCTTTTCAGTAAATAATTCAATGACAAGTCAAATAGGGTAGCTGGTCATACTGTGATTATTTGAAAAATTTAATAAACTAGGGAAGCTCTTCCTACAAATATTTGGAGAGAATCAAAGCCATGAACTCCTTTATGCTTGTAAAAATTTTTGTGTGTAGAGTAGCTGCAATTTGATTTATTACTGGAATGTACTTTTATTGATAAATTCATGAAGACAATATATTTGTAAAACACAGACCCTAAATATACACTTATAAAAAAATGTCAGGATCTGTTTAGGCAAGGACTGGAGCCTTAACTGTCTGATATTTCTTCCCATTGCTCCAACTATTCCATCATCATGAGGATGATCTCTCTTATGGAGCAATGTAACTTATCATCAGTAAGAAAATTAGGGAACACATATAACTTAAGCAACTGAGCACTTGCTACTTTTGGCAGTTCATATAAAGCACTTTATGTTCATTTTTTACCTATAAAATGAGTAAAAACAATAAAGAAAACCCACTATGTGTAGTCATTCAGATGGTCATTTATAATTATGCGACAGAAAATGATTTAATGAAAATCTGTTTTTTACAGTTTAATTATTTATATATACTGTTTACCACATTTTATACTCTGATGTTTTGGAATAAAAAAGATTTGTTACCCCATATTTCAGTAGTGCTGAGAAAATCTTGAAGAGACAAAAAGGCATGAAGCAGGGAAAATGAGCATATATTTCACAGGATAACATAGTTAAAAAGTATAAGGCTTCAAAGTCTACCTACACCTGGAATGTAGACAATGTTCAAATGAAGATTGTTTGTGCACCCTGTGTATGTGCATTGTGTCACCTTGTTTACACTTGTCTGCCTTTCTTAGCACTGTCCTTGAATTAAGGCAGAAGCTGACAGGTTATTAAGAGTGAAAATAAGCCCATCTCTGGGAAAGAAGACACATCTGAAACAAAGCTATACTTTAATATTTTTATTAACCACAGTGGCAGAAGAAAGATTTTGACATGTGGTGTTTTAACATCCCTGACTGAAGGAGATTTGGCACCCTGACCATAAGCTGGGCCAGCCTGGCAGAAAGCTGTTAAACAGAGAGATGCTCTAAAGCATCCTTCAGAGCCTGCCAGATGTTAAGCCCATTGAAAAGAAGGTGTTCAGCTGATATGAAAAGCCCAGTATTGAATATGATTTATAAAATAATTTCTTTGTAGCCACTTTGTAGCCACTCAATATGCTATATGCTCCTTTCTTTCAGTACAAAGGACCGGAGAACAGAATATGAACTTCCTCCACTGCCGTAAGATGCACATTCCAGTTACCTTTTCCTTCAGGCTGGAGAGAGATCTGCAAGAGGCAAAAGTATTTGCTTCTTATGCAGTCTTATTCACACAGAGATTTTTGTAGGAGGAAGGCTATATTCTGAAACATAGCCTACTTCTGATCTGTTTGATATCGCAGTGTCTCAGTATGTCCAGGGTAATTAATGTTCAGGCACCCTCTTGTAACACTTCTCTCCTCTTTGCAAACAACACTGGCCCGTTAGGTTCTCCAAAAGACTAAGTACTATAAATAATCTTACTTACTTTTGGAACAGGTACTCTACTTTTGAGTCCCAATGCCCAGTGCCACCCTTAATCTAATCTTGCTTTGTTCTGCATGTTTCTTCTCTTCCACAGATGGAGAAAACAAATGAAAAGTTCATTGGTGGAACAGAAGTAGACCACCTAAGCATTATTCTAGCAGAGACTTCATTATTACTGCATATTACAGGGGAGGAAAAAAAGACTTTAGCAAAAACTTAAATAATTACAATCTCATTTAAAATCCACATCATATTTTCATGTCTTGGTGTTTCCTTATTTTTCAACATCTGGAAGAAAATAGGCAAGACAATGTAGGTATGGTTAATTCCATTACTGAAAGTCAGTTGTTGACTTCACAGTTGAATTTTGTTAAATGTAAATGAAGAAGAAATAATAAACAAAATTGGCATGTTACTTGCTTGTAGCTTTGATAACCTCTCATATCTAATTGCAAATATAAGGCTTCTTTATATCTATTGTCAAAATTAAAATAATGGATATTTTCTGCCTCTTCTCTAGGTCTTTCATATACTCTGTGAAACTAAAACAGGGTGCTGAAGTTCTGTCTCTGTCTGGGTGACTTATTTGTAAATGAAGATAAATGGAGTTTTTCCATTTTAATTAGTAAGACCAGCTGCTTTCTGAAAGAGTGAGTGGGTTGGATTTTTGCAGGTCTTCCAGCTGATATATCATCAGAGTTTCAGTGATTGATTAAATAACTGACTGGTCTAAGTTTCCACAGATAAGACATCTCAGCAAAAACAGACATCGTGCAAATGAAAAAAGTCCTCCATCCATCCATATATATCAATAGATATATACATGTCTTGTAGAAACAATATTTTTTGTCTCATTTTAATATTATTCAAAATTTTTAAATATTCACAATTTGTTTTGCATTTATGATATTTTTAATTGTCATCCCCCAATTTTTTTTACACTGAAAATAACCTTTTTGTGATCAAAATTAAGTTGACACCACTAAAAGTGTTGCATGATTTGTACTGTTTCTTTTCAGACCCACTTATTTTTTTTCTCTCATCCACTTTTGCAAACATCTTGGAGAGTTAAAATTCTGTTTAACTACCAGAGAATGTTGCTACGAAAACAAATTAGCTGATCCTTTGCCTGAAAGAGCCCCTTTGCATCTTGATAGACTTCTATCTATCCATGGATCTCTTGTAATAGGTATTATCTATTTAAATCTGAAATTTCTACATTGCAGTACAGAATCGAGACTGAGAATGATACCTTAAACTGTTGTTTTCTACTAAGCTGCATTAGCCTGTACGTTTGTCTTGTTTTCCCTAATATACAGAGGAGTTCTATGCTCTGTTTTAAAACTTAATAAGTTTTAACTGCTTATATTACTATCCCTTAATTGAAAGTGTGCAATGACTCTTAGAAAGGGGTGGTTTATTCCTGTTGCAGATCGCCCATGTGCTGGTGTCATAAATGGCCATTTTATAGATGGATAATGTACTATAGTCATAAGTCTTTATTGCTGATGGTTATTGCACTAGATCATGACCCTTGGATATTGAGAGACAGTTTTTAATATCACAACCATTTACAGAGGTTAATGGACTAGGTTTTGCAGCTTTTGACCTTTTGATGGTGAGGGTTAGGAGGTTGCATTTGTGCACTAAACTGTCAGAAAATATCTGTTTATTTATCTTAGCTGTAATAAACATGGTTACTGCTTATAATCAAGAAGTTGAGAGCAATGTGACTTGCACAAATTGGAATTATTTGAGCTGCATCTTCTAAGGTACACTTACTATAAGATTTTCAATTCTTATTAATTAGAAAGTCTATGTTGATTAACATTTGATCTTTACTATGTGTCATCTAAATAAATAAAGTTGAAATTGAATTATGTTAGCTAGAAAATATCTGACAGCCATGGCTCTTAATACAGAATTGCTTTGAGGATCATGATCAGGTTTATTATTTGGCTAGGTTACCTGTATGTAGCTTGCTCAGGTGATCTGGATACTGATCTGAAACAGTCACAGCAGGCTAATCACAAGTGTAAGTTTTCTGGTTGAACTACATGTGCTCTTCTGTTTCAGAAAGTACTTTTCTTATGCTATAAAATGCCTGCAATATGATGCAGCCACTTAGTGCTTCTCTAACAATGAAACAAGCAGCACGTCTGTGGTATCAGGAGTAGCATGGACTGCAAAAGTAAAGTACTAAAATTTATCTCTTTTCATTTTAGAAGTTCAAGTTAAATTTGTCAAATACTTAGAAAGTGAAACGTGGGGGTGAAGGGAAGAGAAAAAACTCAGAAGCAAAAGTAGGAGAACCCAGTAACTATTCTGAAGTCAATACTTCAAAAGAAGAACTAATGTTAAATATGGAGTATATTAAAGGACCCTGTCTATATTTAAAATAAACTTACAAAAATAAGTTATGATTTGATTTTCTAAGAGGCTCATCCAAGTTTAAAAATGTTTGAAAAAAGAGATGTTTAAAAAACAGATGGACAAAAGGCGGTGAAGCTATGGTAGAAAGACGTGGGAACAGTGAATGAGAAATAGTAGTAGAAGCATGGTGAGTTATCTAAGTTCAGAACAAGACCTGATGCTCTGACCAAGGTTTCTAAATACTAGTCAAATTTTTATAAGTTAATTTTCTGAACCAGAGACCTAAATATTTCATGTTTTGTTTCTAATCAGCAGAGGCTTCACAGTTTCTGATTTCTTGGCATGATTTTTACTATTATTTCTTTTAAAAAATGTTTCTAGTAGCAGGTTATTCAGATAGGCTCATAGGAAATTTGTCCATCCTTAGCCTGAGAGAATTTGCAAAGCTCTTCAACCACAATGGCTGTCTTATTCCTATTTGTCCTTCTTACAGCTTTTATCCTCCCTTTCCCCTCTTCTTTACTCCCTCTTCTTTGCTATCATAGCAGTGTGGGTGGGAGTGCTGCATTTTGTTTGCCGAGCCTGTGATGCTGAATGATTCCAATATAATCAAACTACACTTTTATGGTGTCTCTTTATACCACGCAGCCCAGGGTGCTAACAGAATAATAAAATTAGCAGCTCAGATAATGTTGAGCAAGGCAGGTCAAACAAATAATCTTTTAGACTTGGAATTGAAACTGGAATTGTATGAGAGTTGCAAACAGCCAGAGGCAGTAATGACATATGAGACAGTACTTAACAAAGCCCCAAGCATTGATATTTGGGGAGCGTTTTGGAGATCTGTTCATGGATGATACTGAGTGCTTTCTGCAGGCCTAGAGAAAGACAAACTAAATAGGATACACCCACAGTAGTAGTACTGACAACTACTCAGCATCTGAAAGAATTGGACTTTGATTCACAAACAAAATTTTTATTTTTAGTCAGCACTGTGTTTTGAGGTACCTAGGGGCAAGGGTATATCTACTCTACCTCATCTGTAGTTGATTACCTCATTTTACCTTCATCCTGATTCCATTTACAATGGAAAAAAGTAGTATCAGTTAAGCAAACGTTGATGTGATGAACTAGTTACATGGATTTCTTTAAAAGGGTATTTTGGGAGGTAAAAGCCAACAGTGCATTTGCAGTTTGAAATAATGTAAATGTCCTCTTTTTCAGTCAGGTAGGTTGCAAATCTCACAGCACAAGAGAAAATGTTTCTTATATTATGCAGGTCTAGCCTAGATCTGTCAAGGAGCTGCCCTCTAAAAGTGTAGGGGATTCTTTAAGATTTACACTGCTTAGGTACAAGTGCTTTTCGCCTATAAAATGGGTGATGGTCAGATCAATTAACTACAGTATATAGTACTTAAAGTGATGAAGAAAGACATTGGATGGTCTAATGATTAATGTCAAGCTATCCATTTTGATGTTCAAAATCCTAATTGTGTTTAGCTCTGACCTCCACCCTCATTGCTACCAATATAATTACAGGATCTCATCTAAATGAGATGGACTTAAAAAAAAAAAAAAAAAGGAAACGGCTGTCTCCAGTTTTTCTTCTGAAGATCCCTTTATATCCACACATAGAGAACAGTTAAATTCATCATTCTTTTGGCTGTCTGAAATATGCTCTTAGGGGATAATAGCACTTCATTGCTTGAAGTTACATGTGTATTTCTATCTTTCTCTTTTTTCTCTCCTTCTCTCTCTTGTTCCTTGCTTACTCTTTGTTTGTACAATGTTCTCTTATCCTGAGCAATATAACATTTTAGTTCTTGTAATAAATGCCTTCATGTGAGGCAGTTCAGCTAAGAGAATGTTATTAGACTGTGCTCTCAGGCAGTGCACCTTCACACGATCAATACGAATCTGAGCCTCTGTTCATTCCCTCTTTGCTTAAATTCCCTGCAAATGTGCAGGGGAAGCAGCAGAGGGTGTCATCAATCATGGGCTACTCTGACATGAGCTGAAACCTTACCAATGCTGAGATGTTTTAATAAGGCATCCATTAAAACCCTCAAATAAATTGCAATTTGAAAACAGAATGTAATATCAGCCAAGTTTTCCTCATCCATCTTGTGGCATGTCATGTAACGTAATTGTGCTGTTAATTTATCCAAGAACTTTCTCTGTGCATGTTTTCATTGGTGTTGCTTAATTTCCCTGCAGACTCTTTGAGTGTGTTTGGGTGTATGGAAGTGAGCATACATGCATGTGTTGTACATATATGTATATGTATCTGTTTCCCCTTTACGGGGAGATGATGGTTCTGTTTAGCATGCCATTAGCCAGAGAAACAATCAAGGATTTGAAATGTTTGACATTTTATCAATGGCTCCTGAGCTGTCTGATATTTCCTAACCTGGAGCAGGCCCCCTTTCTCCTGTCTTCCCAGCTTGCCATTGGTTTATGTCCCTCAAGAGTGGGATCACTCAGAGTGCCTGTGGATCCCATCAATAAATATTGACAAAAGGGTTGGGAGACCATTTAAGATCGCAAAGCAATGGCAGTCAAAACAAGACAATGCTGATTTCTGTTCATGTGCTTAGGAGGCCTGCATGAAGTTTTGACAAGGGCAAGGATAGTGAGAAGAAGTAAATCAATAGGACAAAATGAAAAAGTGCTTGTGCAAAATAATGTTAAAACAATTACATTTAATTTTCTCTCTTTTAAACATAAGTTCTAGGAGGGAAGGAAGATACAGGCAGAAGCTCATATAGATTTCTTTGTCTTCCATGCATAAATCTAAAAAGAAAGCTATTCCTCATCTATGGCTGCATCAGCAGTTTCTTCACCTTCATTTATTCTTCCGTGATTTTCTTAATCCTTTATCTCTGTTTGCTGTGAAAAAAACCCACATTCACAGGTGTAAAGCAAAACACTGCTGCCTTAGACAATCACTTTAAATCTGATCTTCCATTCTAACTTTAATACAAATCATGATTTTGTTTGTTTCGATCAGTTTCCATTTTGGAGTCAGTAAATGCCATATTAAAAAAAAAATAACCAAAACCAAAACTTAAACTCTATTTTTTTATTACAATGAAATTGAATCAAATGCTAACAAAAAGCTTTTTAAACTAAATAAATCAGAACAATTGCATTTGATTTCTACAGTTTGATACCTTATAGTGTAATGAACCCCATTTCTAAAGAAGTGGTCCTAAATCTATTTTTTCATTTCTGTGTTTTCAGTTACATTTCAGAGGTGTACATGGACATATTCTATAACCAGATAGACTCAAAGGCCTGGCTTTCTGAGTCACTGAGCACCCCAGTTTCTGAATGCCACAGAAACTGCAGGGATCAGTACTGATGACAAGAGCATCTCAAATATGCTATGCAAGGATACTGATATTCCAGCCATTGCAGTGTCACCATCTAAAAGCTTTATGTAAGTAATTTTAAATCATTGGGAAAAAACCTTTAAGTTTTAATTTTTCAAGCACCTGATTCCATTTTTTTACTTAAGAGTTCAGGCATCAGAGTAGTGCATTTAAATACAGACATGAGGCAATATTGCTGCAACCCCTCACAAAGGCTTCTTTCCATGCTGACATTCAAACAACCGAAAAAAATGTGTTTCTAAGGCCCAGAGAATCAAATAATATTGCTTTCAGTCACAGTGTTCAGAAAAGTGTGAATATACCTGCAGAAAAATGTGTGCCTATTTTTTCACCATTTTCCCCATAAAACTGTTGTAGGTGTAAGTTCAAATTAGGCAAACACAGATTTTTCAGAAGATTCTATCCTCTAAATTTCTTACATATAAGGCAGAGTTTTATTTCTTTGTTTCTGTTCAATCAACCTTAGGATCAACACTGCAATTACATGAAGGATTTGGTGAGGTACTTGGTCAATTATTCAGTAATCATCCCTGAAATTATTGTTTTGGTATCAAAATGATAGCCCTGTAATCACTCTGAGTAATCATTACTTCACTTACTCACTCTTTCTATGTTTAATATTCCTAAGACTGCAAATATTACGGATGAAAAACATTAACAGAGAGTAATGACTTGTTTAGATGTGTAGGTATAAACCATCATTTTTATATATACATAGGATTATTGAAATATTGATACACTTAGAACACTGAATTCGGCTCTATTAGTATACTTTAAGAAGAAGAAATGAATATGAGTTTTAAAATTATGTTAAACCCCCCATAAAATAGAAAGGTTCTTGTTAAATAAAATTAAACAGAGTTTATGTGTCTGTTTCATGCACACTGGGCATGATTCCACATTCTCTAAGGATACTATACATCACTTTGCTAGTATAAAGGGAGTATAAATCACATTTACACTTACTTCATGGCTGCTTTATGCTGCCAGAGTCATGTAAAACTGTGCAAGTGTAAATGAAGTTTGAAATAAAAGGAAAAGCAACAAAATTCTGCAAGCACAGGTAAAGCACAAAAGACACACTCATGTATTTCTGGTACTTGGAACTACAGACAAGATGGAAATCAATTGATTTTTAGATATTTAGTCTCTTCCTTACAAATACAAGAACATTTAAAGGAAAAGAGCTTGACTGTTGAGTCTGCTGTGGCCTGCCCCATTTAACCCTGTGATATTTATAAAGGGACTGATTTGTTTTACTTTTTGATTACCTTTCTCTCAGCTTTTTCTTGAACAGATTTATAATTCTTGCATCTATTGCTGCCTTCAGCAATGTGTTCCATAATTCAGCTACTCTCTGTGTAATTAAATTCTGCTTGAATTGCTTATAGGCTTGTACTGCTCGTAAGCTTTCTCCTTAATTTCTGTCCATGATCTCTTGTTTCTGAGTTAAACTTGTACTGAGTGACAATGTAGTTTGACTATGAAAATACCTCTGTCTGAATTCAGTCTGAATCTCAAATAAGTAGGCAGGAAACATTCCTGTAAAATTACTTTTGAACTGATATTTTTGTCCTTAGAATTTTCTAGTGTTGATGTCTGAGAGCTGAAATCTATGAAGATAAAATATGTCACACTGTAAACACTCCATTAAAAAAAAAAATCAACTCTGATCTGGCAAAATATCCCATATTTTCTTAACAATTTCTCAGTCCAAATTTGGATATGCCTGAATATTTAAAATTCCCAATTGTGCTATTTATAACATGAATGTTTATATGCTTTCCTAATGCTCTGATAGTTATGTGTCTCTTAAAGGAACAGGCTTCTTCCTTCTCCATCTCCCCGCTTCACTTGGAAAAAAAAACCTCAGAAAAATATGCTAGTAAACCAACATGACCACATGCGGTGATATTTTCAAGAAAACCTCAGGAGAAAACCATTTGTATTTCATAGCATAAATCTGAGCTCTTGGCCAGCCTTCCGTTTGCAAGTCGCCTGCACAACTCTCATGCTAATTCTCCACCAAACCTCCAGTTTTATGAAAGCTATATTTTGTCTGTTTGGTTCTTTGCAATCACATGAGAGCTGAAAAAGGAATATTAGCACCACTCACATTTTATAGTGGGAGTCACAGTACTTGGTTGACCCCTTTTTCAAGTCCTATTGAATTTCCTATACAAAGGAAATGAAAATGTTTTATATTGAATACAGCAACATATAACAAGAGGTTTGGTTATTACACATAGTGCTGTAATTTTCTGCCTTTTGTTTCAGTTTTCTGAACTGAAATTTCAAAGCACAATGTTTGTTGCTTTTTTTTAATGTTGAGGCTTCAGAAACCAGGAACACTGTTATATGTATGCAATTTTCTCTGAGCAAGTAACATGGAAATGAGAGAATGAAAGCATTGTATACACGTTTTCTTATTTGACCCTAAACCTCAGTTTAAATATATTTGAGATACCTTTTCAGTGAGGTCTTGTTATTGTAGAGCTCTTCATAAATAGGTAAAATGATTAGTGTTAAATTATCCTGCTCTCTTCACCTACCTGCTTTCTTCCACCTGTCCTGAGGGCAATTTTAACACTGGGGCAATTCTGTCCCCTGAATCATCTCTTCTAATCTGTATATCTCTCCCAGCTGTTTAAAACCTGAACAGAAAAATCAGCTCATAGTACCTAAATTACATTGGCTGTACAAAACAGGACTAAGTTCTACTTTGTGTGGCAAGCAAATAAAGCACATATTATGACACAATTTATATAATTTAGATTTTTTTAAAACCTCAAAAATATGAAATTCTAATTCTGGGAATTAAGCCATTCATTTCAATGATCAGAATATTTGAAAGGCCAAATATTTGCAAGCCTGAAATACATAGCAGGATATGTGTGCTGACTGGCTTATTTCACAGTGGGTGAAAGAATACATTTTTGGGACAAAAAAACTACTACAAATTCTTATCCCAGGGCATTGCTTACAAAATATAAAAGTATAGACAACTCCAGTGGGAAATGGCTAGATTCCTAGCTTGATTATTATACTAGTGATAAATGAAGACAAGAATTTCAAAGAGGTTAAAGTACAGAATAATGCCAAATACATGCTCAAAAGGACATTGTGGGCACAAAGGTAAAGTTAAAAGAAACCCCAGCTAAAAGAAAGTTCATTCTGACAGATACTACAAGCATTTTTAATAAAAACTGTTGAAACATACGTCACATACATTCAAGGATAAATTAACAGAGACAAAATCAAGTTCATGGCTTTTTTTTTTTTTTTACTAATTTCTTAGACATAGTAAAGTAGTAGAACATTCTTCTCAGCTCCTTCTCTTGTTTGGGGTGGCTAAGCCATCTATGCAGAACTGTCATCTATTCATTTTCACTGGAAGCCGTTATAAAAATACATCCATCACAGCTGGATTGTTTTTTGTTATTCACAGGCAGTTCTGCAGCAGGGACTTTGCAATGCCAGGGCCTGCTCTGTGGCATACAAGTAGGACCAAATGAGTGAAAAACTATCAATGCAAACCCATGTAAGTAAAGCAATATGTTTTTGTATACACTACACGTTGTCTTACAACACTGGCTATGATTGTAAGACAAAGCTGATACAGATAGTAGGAAAGACATCGTGTTCTTCTCTTAAGCAGATTTTGCTTTCCTTCCATAACACTTACTTCAGATGAAAATAAAAACAATTCAGAATGTGAATACATGGACAACACACAGGAATTTAAGCCTACTGGAGCAGGAATAAAGCTGATTTTCAGGCCCTTTTTTTTTTTTGTGGGTGTGTGTAGCAAATAAGAATTCCGATGTTACATAATGATTTTTGTCACCTACTGTTTCCTTACATCTCTCAATGAAGAGGCCATCTGCTGTGTCTGCTCAAGATCCTAAAGACACTGACTTCAGCTACCTTATCAGGGAATATCTGAAATCTCAACTGCCTTTTGGTCAGTCCCATTCAGTATTGTTGCTGATGTATAGGAAAGTGAAAATTGCTCATTCTCAATGACCTTAATCAGAAGGCACATCTTGATCTTCTGCTGCAATATCTTGTCTAAAACAGTATTGCTCATATGACACAGTAATTTCTGGATAAAATGTAACATTTCTTTTGAAATCCTTTAGGAAGGTATTCAACCTTAACGTCATGTGCATTGCTGAGAATGCACCTCAAGAAAGTATTCACTGTTATTATGGGATTTTTTTCTATTTTTAAATTTAATTTTATATCCCAAAATCTTGTATTTATTCAACTCTAGGGGTGTTTTCTAGGGGCAATATGACCTACTATCAATCAGGGTCAGAATTAATCACTGTGAAAAATCTAGCCTTACGTTCTATGAAAAACAATTGAGGAATTCCTTCATTCAGACCCTAACTGATGATTGAGTTAAAGTATGACTCTTAAACAGAAATGTAGCCCTGCTCTTAGGCTTTTGTCTTGGAGACAATATGACACCCTTAAATAGAATGTCAATGTTTTAGGATGTATGTCTTTAAATAAAAGGGCATCAGAGAAGCAACTTTCCATTTATTTTTTTTTAGCAGAAAACTATAGTCATGAGATGCCCTAAACCAGACAGGTTTCTGTCTCATAACCATTGGACTAGAAAATACCCAGCTTAATGAGATGCCAATGACACAAAACAACTTTCCAAACTCAAATGTAAATATTTATCAAACACATCGAATTTTTTCTTTTTCAATTGCACATTGTATCAGCTTAATTATTTATATCTAAGAAACAACCTTCAGAGTTCATAAGGACTACATTAGGCCTGATTAGGAAGAAAAAATTTACATGTTTACATTTGCATAGTTCATATATGAGTGGGGAAAATATGAAAAAGTCATGAGAAAGCACTCAGTGCTAACCTAGAAATTTCATAATGAGCTTACTTTGGACAAAAGTGAGTTCAAGTTTGCAATAAATGTAGATAGTAAATCATTCTTTGACCATCACAAAATATCACCTACTTCCCTGAATTTTACTTCAGTCACTCTACATTCATTCCTATCTCATTTAGGCACAAGTGAAGCAGTCAAATTGAGTCCTTTTAAACCTTCCTAATTGCAGCAGGACTGTGCTCTCTATTCAGTGAGAGCTTTACAAACACAATTATTAACTACTGCTTTCTTTCTTTCATTGTCGCTATATCACATCAGCATAACATTTGCCTACTAATACCAGATTGTAGGGAGGTAAAAAAAACTTGAACATATAAAGTGCTTCTTCCAGTTTACTGTTCTAGATGACCTCTTTCCCCAAGAGTGAGGACCTTTGAGAGACCATTATAAAGTCTATTGTGAAATACAATTAGTATTTCAGGAAGAAAACCACAACATTAAAAACTGCAAGACAGATGCCTGTCTTACTATAAGCAGATGCTATGTAAATATGATGAAAAAGAAAATTCTTGTCCCAGAGATTTTGCTTTTTGTAGAGCAGCAGCAGACTGTGAGCATGCAGCCCAGCAGAAGAGTTTGTGGAAGCAAGGTAAGATACTTCCACTTCTCATAAGCTGTGCTGAAAACAGCAGTATAACGGACATGAAGTTTGCTCTTAAATTCAGATGTTGTCATAGGACTAATCTTCAGATTTATGCTTACCACACAAAGATTAGTCTTATATTTTATTCCGGGTAAATGGCTTTTTCAATAGCAAAACTATTTTTGAAAGGTGTTGAAGTTCATTCATAAGCAATCACATCCAAATTAATGCCTACCATGCTTTAAAAAGAAGGTAGAATTTTCAAGTGGCATAGGGCACAAGTAAGTAAATAATACTTATAAATAACATATAAGTAAATAAGACTGTTAAATATAGTTCATGCAGAACAATTCCAAGGAAACTTGTGAGTTTTACAACCTTTTGAGGAATTCTTTTCTCATTTAAAAAGATTTATAGAAACTGGTATATGTAAATAGGAAGTTCAACTAAATAAACCTAGGTGTGAGCTAGAATAAGAAGTGATGCAATTTTGTTTGATTTTTGCATTAAAAACTGCAAGATAAACTGATTACATTGTGAAGATAGTGCTAAAAGTTCTGAAATTTATTGTACTAATACATCTGGACATTTTTTTCCAGGCTTTTGAATTGATTCAGTTCAGGGAAATGCAGTACAGTTAGCATTCAACTTTAATTGCAATGAGGTGACAACATACTGGGTAATGAGTTGTTTATGAGTTGTAGATGTGTTTACAATGAGTTGACAATGTGTTGGATAAAGTGTTCTTCTAAAGTTGTAGATCTATTTACAGTGAGCAGTGGGGGAATGTGCATTAGTTGTCGATTTGTTTGTTTACATTGTTTTCGATTTGCAATTGCTATAAAACAAATCGCAGGCAGATGAAGGATGATTGTGTGCTTTAATGATTTACTGTAGTGGCTTGTCTGAAAAAGTACTTAACTCTGCTTCATCTGTCAGTTCTCACTGCAAAAGCTCCCAGTCACAATAGTTTTATTAGCACAGCATGGGCCATTTGTAAGAACATTATGCATCTAAAAAAATCTCAGTGCTTTCCTGTTCAGTCTGTTGTATTTTGGCTGGCTGAGCTGAACTGAATTCCTTCTGCTCTGTATAAGTTTATCTCTTTTAATATATACCTCGATGTACACTTGAAGCTATACATATGCCATCCCTAGAAATGCTTTCCCTGATAGGTCCTAATAAAAGGTCACATGCTCAAAGTCAAACTGCTGTTTACACTTTCTTACTGCTGCTACCTTCTCAAAAACAGCTTAAAAATCTAACATAAGGTTATCCTAGATTACATGACATGAAAAAAAACCCAAATATACATTAGGGGATTTTAATGTTACAGAAATTCTGTCAGCATTTTGCCGTAATTTGGCAAAATAAACTTTGTAATATATTTTGTTACTTCAATCACTATATACTTGACTTTTTTTTTTTCAAAAGAGACAAAAGAAGGAATTTTTGATTGTTTTGTTCACATGTTAGTTTTTCCCAATTGCTATTCTTGTGGCCTAGAACAAGCATGTTTCATAGGTTTTCTCTTCGTTATTTCCCAAGAATATTGTATGTCATATTTCCCCTTTCATCTTCCCTTCCTGAAAATATTTCAAGTATGGGTTCTTGACTAAATATCTTATCATGGGTTTCTCCAATATGTAAACAAATTTTGTTCTCAAATACCTGCACAAAAGCTCCCAAGACAACTGATAAGGGAGTCTAAGTGATGTCTGAGGATTGGATTACATTGCTGTGTGGAAAACCCGCTCTATCCAGTCAAACTTAAGAATTTCTGGACCCTGTCAAAATATGATTTTCAATGTCCTGAAAAATATGAAAACTAGCCCCAGCAATCTAATTACTAAGACACAGACATCTGATACATCTCTTGAAATCTTAAACACATCATACTGACCTGGAAACTAAGAAGTTTCAAAATATATATGAGATAGCGTTTAGAAATGGTTTACTGCTGGCTACAGTGTGAATGCATTACTAGTGTCCTGATGTTTTCTCTTTCTTCCTTATTATGCCCTTATCATTGGTTCGTAATTGGCAATTCAATTGTTTGGTGTTTATGAACTGTAATTCTTGATGCTTTTCCCCACAGTGATCACGCACAAAAGATGAAAGCTATATCTGCAGGGAGAGGTACTAGCCCTGTGGTAGTTCATTCCTTGGGGAGCAAGGTTTGGCCACACTGGAAAAAGGGGGAAGAGAAGATTGATTGGAACACTAGCTAGACCCTTTCACAATTCTGTGGACGATAATCTGGCTGCTAAACCAGGAACGGCCAAATAGCTAATCCATCTACATCTTTATGCTCCCTGGGATTTCCTATCATATCACATCACAGAATCACAGAATATGCCAAGCTGGAAGGGACTCACGGAGATCACGTCCCACTCCTTAGCCCTGCACAGGACCAACCCCAAGAGTTACACGACGTGCCTGAGAGTATCACCCAAATGTTTCTTGAACTGTGTCAGGCTTGGTGCTGTGACCAGTTTCCTGGGGAGCCTGTTCCAGTGCCCAACCACCCTCTGGGCAAAGCAATATCCAACCTAAACCTTTCTTGACGTAACTTCAGACCACTCTCTCTGTTTTTGCCACTGGTCACCACAGAGAAGAAATCAGTGCCTGCCCCTCCTCTCCTCTCACAAGGAAGCTGTAACTGCAGTGAGGTCTTCCATCAGTCTCCTCTTCTCCAGGCTGAACAGACCAAGTGCTCTCAGCTGCTCCTCATACAGCTTCCCCTCAAGGCCCTTCACTATCTTCATTACCCTCCTTTGGATACTCTCTAATGGCTTAATATCTTTCTTATATTCTCTTCCCCAAAACTACACAGAATATTCAAGGTGAGGCTGCCCCAGTGCAGAGCAGAGTGGTACAATCCCCTCTCTCAACTGGCTGATGATGCTTTGCCTGACGCCTCCCAGGACCTGGTTGGCCCTCCTGGCTGCCAGGGCATTCCTGACTCATATTCAACTATCAACCAGAACCAATAAGTCCCATTCCAAAGGACTGCTTTCCAGCATCTCATTCCCTAGTCTGTATGTACATCTGGGATTACCCCATCCCAGGTGCAGAATCTGACAATTTCTTCTTGTTGAATTTCACACAGTTGGTGATTGCCCAGTTCTCTAATTTGTCGAGGTCTCTCTGCAGCTCCTCCCTACCTTGGAGGGAGTCAACAGTTTCGTGTCATCTGCAAACTTGCTGAATATGTCTTCCAGTCCTGTGTCCAAGTTATTCATGAAGATGTTGAAGAACACAGGGCCTAATAAGAAGCCCTGTGGAACCGCATTAGTGACAGGTCACCAGTCTGATGTTACCTATTCACTGTTACCCTCTGTGTTCGACCTGTGGGCCAATTGCTCACCCACCACATGATGTGTTTATCCAGCTGTGCTGGACATTTTGTCCAGAAGGACCCTGTGAGAGGCAGTTATGAAAGCTTTGCTGAAATCCAGAAAGATTATGTCAGCTGGCTTTGCTTGATCAGCTAGGTGGGTTACCTTTTCATAAAAGAAAATCAGGTTTTGATATGCAGGACTTTCCTCTCATGAAGCTGTGCTGGCTGTGACCAGTGACTGCACTGTCTTTCAGATGTTTTTCAATACCTCATAGAATAACCTTCTCCATAACTTTACCAGGCACTGAAGTGACTCTGACAGGACTGTAGTTTCTAAAGTCCTGCTTCTTGCCCTTCTTGAAAACAGAGACAATACCAACTGGAAGGGTGACAAGCAGCAGCAGCATGTCTCCACAAGAACTTTCTGCGCATACCTCTATATGGGTATAGACCCTAGCTGACTTTTTCGTATAAATCCTTTGCCCTTTTGAGAAGGACAAAAAGAAAGGGAGAGCAGCAGGAAAAAAAAAAGGTACTTTCTCCCCAAGTCAAAACTTTTAGACATTTTGGCAACTAGAACTTGCCTTTTTCTGCCAATGGTCACAGCATTAGGAATGTTGTCCATGTTGATGCAGTGTTTTCTGCATTCTTTTTAAGCCATTAACAAATAGTGCCTTTATAGAACCCTGAGGATTCAAAAAAATCATGATATTGTCTATCATAGACAAATATCATTAACATTTTACTTCAATAAAATACACTTGGAAATTTTCTCAGTATGTCCATTTATCCAGAATAAATAACAATATTGAATTTAATGTACTTTTCTATTGGCTTTTTAGGGCAGATTAGCATTGTAAGACATGTATATGTGCATTATCTTTCACAAGCATAACATTTAAAGCTAGAATATATTATTTTTATATCTCTAAATCATATTATACTACATTTATACTGAGACATTTTTTCATAGTGCATTTTTTATTCCAGTCCTCTACAATTAATATTAATTTTAAAAAAACCCAATCATGTCCTTTTATACATAATATTCTGCCATGCTAAAAGTACTTGTTTTTTCTGTTGCTCATTAATTTCCTAGTGATATTAATTACAATTACAGAAAGTGGAAAATATTAATGTGAATTAGCTGCAAAGCCTGAGAAATCTAGTTAAGGATTATATTCTGTCACTGGGAAGTATTTTGACATGTTGCCCAGGTTGGATGGGGCTCTGAGCAACCTGGTTCAGTGGAAGGTGTCCAGGCCCACAGCAGAGGGGTTGGAACCAGATGATCTTTGAGATCCTTTCCAACCCAAGCCATTCTAAGATGCTCTATAAGCTGCTACTTTTCACATTAGGAAATAAACCAATAAATAAGTAAATAAAGCAGATTTTTATGACAAACAATTAGGAGGTAACTTTCTAAAGCATAGATGGAAGGCACTTATAGAAATCCTACTAACAAATAATCAATGCTGTGAATATGCATCCATTCATATGGCTTTGGAAAATATACCCCAGAATGAATAATTTTCATATGTACAGTAAGTTCACAGCCGATGCTTTGTTGTCCACTGAGCCATCCTTTTCCTTATCTGGGAAATTGGCTATGCACATGTTTTTATATCAAGAAGCAAGGTAGTGTTCTTATGTACTAATATGTAATGCCATAAAACTTTGAAAAGAATTTTAATGATATTTGCAAATTACTTGAGTCTAAAACTCACCTAGCAGCAAAGAATACAGAGAAGGTAATAGAGAAACTGCTGTTCATGTAAGTTTCATAGCTTCTTACATATTCATGTTCCAAAAGGATTTCTTTCACAGAAGCTCATGCTCATCTAACCAGACACTTTGTAAGTAAAAATGCATGAAATTTAAACCAGCTTTTCATATGAACATTTTTTTATGGCTGAGTGTTTTAGCAATCCAGCAATGGTAGACACCTATAAATGTATAATGTGATGGATTAGATTGTAATGCAGTCTGGATGCATATGGAGGTGGTGTTTGCCCTTCAGTGTAAATCCATTTTAATGTCAAAAAGACTCCACTGGAATTAATAGTGCATTGTCCAGACAATAAGACCTTGCAGTAGTTTTTTCCTTTTGAAAAAGAATCCAAATCTTGCTCCTAATTATAATAATTATGACAAAGGATAAAGCTACTGTTAATCAGAAAATAAGGTAATCAAAATATCATTGGATAGGTTTGGATTCCTGTTTTGAACCTGGTTTTAAAATAGGAATTTTAAAGAATTTGTTAAAGAAGATTTGCTCTCTTCATGATTTGTCAAAGCACATTGTAAAACCAGCAACAAATTTACACCTTACACAGACATGCATGAATTTGGGGCATGTCAACCTGGGGAACTTGGGAAAGTTAAACCAAAATAGCTGAAAGGTGTGAATGTAAAGCTTGTTATGTAAAGTGCTTTACAATTGTGTGAATACAGTCTCTGAAATCTAAAGTGCTTTTGAACCTTTTCAGTAGTAAGACCACCTTGTTTCTCTTCAGGACTCAAAGGTACTTTAAACTGAGATCTACACTTACAAGCTTAGACAACTGTTAAGATTTGCTGAAACTCTTCTCATAAGTGTATCCCTACTTTAAACTATATTAGAAAGCATTATTTAATAGAAAATAGTCCGAAATTGGTTTCATTTCACTTTGACCTATATATACTTTTAGATTACTCATATGTTTAAAATGAGGATTCATATATTTTAAAATTAAGTATTGTGCTAAATTTCAGTGAGAGTAAAAAAATCTTAGTTAAGCCCTCGGGATAAAAAGGAATAGAGTGATGTCCCTTTGTGATGTCTCTACTGAAAAACACTGCACAAGCAAGTCTAATAAATGACTTAATAGTACTGGTACCAAACATTATGTAAATAAAAAACTTTTAGTCTTTCTCAATTTCCCAATAATGATTAAGAAGAAAGACATTTTAAAGTATAAAAAACCTCCTTTTTTTTTTCTTTTTTCAGCACTATGGTTTTAGTTTCATTTTTTTTTTTCTCAGAGAGTAAAAATATTTCTTCAAAACCAAAAAGAGAATGAATAATTTAATTACAAATTAATTTTATTTAAATTATTTGTGGCTACAATTCTCGGAACAATAACCTGTAAAATAAAATAAATCCTCAGCAGATATTTGGATTAGAGAAAAAAAATCTAAGTGCATGTCCAGCTCCCTTAAACTTGAAAAAAATACTTTTCTCCTAAATTCATTTACAACAATCTTATATTACCTCTTCAGTATTATGTCCAAAATTTTGAAATGTAAACAAGTTAGCCATATTTATGACACATGCAGTTTATGTTGTCCATATTTAAAATTTGAATCAAGCCTGTGTCAAAATCTTGTACATGTAACATTTGAAAATTCACAAAATTTCATTTTTTTAGAAAGGTTCTTCTGCAATATGGAGAGAATTGTCCATTACTGTTGTCATGGCTTAACCCCAGCCAGCCAACAAGTACCATACATAATTAGAAGAGTAAAAGCTAGAAAACTCATGAGTGGAGAAAAAGACAGTTTAATAGATAAAGCAAAAGGCACACATGCAAACAAAACAAAACAAAGAATTAATTCACTGCTTCCCATGGGCAGGCAGGTGTTCAGCAATCCCCAGGAGAACAGAGCCCCATTATGGGTAATTGCTCCCCTTCCTCCTTCTTGGCTCCACTTTGTATACTGAGCATGATGTCGTACGGTCTGGAATATCCTTTTGGTCAGTTTGGGTCACCTGTTCCAGCTGTGTTTCCTGCCACCTCCCCTGCACTTGACAGAGTGGCAGCATGAAAAGCAGAAAAGGCCTTGGCTCTGTGTAAGCACCACTCAGCAATAACAAAAACATCTCTATATACCAACCCTTGTTCAACATAAATCCAAACATGGCCCCTTATCAGCCACTGGGAAGAAAATTAACTCTACCCCAGCCAAAACCAGCACAACTGCAAAGTCACAGATGTACAGGAATGGTAATATAAGAGTAAAATGCAATCTATGCTTTCAGGTTGCTGATTGACAATGAATAGTTTAAATGCTTTTTATTAAATTTCCAACCTTAAAAAATTTAAATCTCTGCAGGACTTCACTAGTTATTGAACATATTTTCTTTTTTCCAACCCAAACCTTTTTAAAATAGAAGTTATATTCAAGTGGCCTGTCAAGTAATACTGTGAGTGCCAACAAGTTATTTTCCTCTCTTTTTTAATTGGGTAACACAGCTAATTACTGTTGTCTGTGGAATCATGTTTGATTGGCAGCTTGAATGTAAACAGGAACTATAATTTCAGATTATATTGTATAAACATTTGGAGTAGGGATGTACAAGCAGTGAAATTTCAGGCAAAGGAAATGTATATTCTAGATAAGAAAAAGTTACCTGTGTATTACAGCTAAGTAATCTGTGATAACAATCTTTTAAAAATACATGGATTAGTGCCAAATGTCTATAAGAATTTCTGAAAATTCATTTGGCAAACTGTTTATCAAAAAAATCAGAAATGTATTAGAAATTACACAGAAAACATGAAAATCGAATTTCAAAGTAAAGTAGTTTTTGGATGTATTTCAAAAGCCCTTCTAGATTAGGTCTATAAAAAGTTAGGGAAACAAAGATGTAATCCATAGGACAAGAGAATAAGATGTTAAAACTAAGTTTGAAAATATCTTCTAAAACACTGTATATAAACTAAGTTCAGAAGTCCTGAGATTATTGATAGAAAGGACCTGTGTCATGAATATTGTCAATATGCCAGATTTCATAATTGTACTCCAGAACTCTCTCTCCAAGTTTCCTTCATAATCCTTTTTGGCATTAAAAAAGAAAACAGAACTGAGTGGGCTACATAAACACGCGGGTCAAAAGATACTTGGACAAGATACTTGGCTCTGGAGAGGAAGGAAGGGTTTGAGTCCTGGGTTTTTTTCCCCAAAATTTTACCCAGGACATGAAAAGCAGGACAATGCAAAAACCAATAAAAGGGAAAATATCAGCCTGAAACATTTATTTAGCAAAGTTCCTTCAGCTCTGCTTTATCTATTTTTTTATCTGGTTAACTTAAACTCTGTTCTTCGGATTCCCAGACCTTTATTTATATTGTCATATTTCATTAAATGAAGACTTGCCAAATGTCCAGAATTACCACTAACTCATTGAAAGTTGTGCTGGTTTAGAGGTAAACCAGCAGGAGAAGTGAGCTCAACACGAGAGACATTATAAGTCAGAGCCACAATTTAATAATAATAATACAGTAAATACACTGACACAAAGGGAAATTGCTTTCAACTCCCCAAACCCAGCAGTATAACCCAGTGCCCTGGGGTACAAACCCAAAGGGGTTTGTTAGCCCTTGTGCTGAGACCCGCATGGTTCCCCCAAGTCCAAAGCAAAAGGAAGTGAAAAACCTGTTGGTGCAGGTGATGGCTGTAGTCTGGTCGAGAGTGGTGGTCTCCTCCTGTCGAGGTCTTGCTGCTCCTCTGGATCCAACAACAGGTTTTTGAGGTCTTCTTACCCATCCCTTATGTACCCTCAGGGAGCACCCAGTCCCTCCCCCAGGGCGGGGACTCACACAATGGGTGATTAACTCTGTGAGTCATGGGCTATTTTTGAACTGTTGATGGCCTGTTAGCACCTACGCCCCCTCAGGCTGGGAGAGGAGGTGCTAACGACTCCCTGGGAAGCTGCTGCAAATGGGCCATTGACCTTGGGAATGAATAGAGGGGGTAGAATACACAGCTTTGATCACCCCCACACAGTGACAGCTGGTCCCACCTGCTGAACCAGGACAAAAGTCCAGTTGGACAATTCTAAGTGCTTCAACACATTACCAAGAATTTGTTAAAATGAAGAGTTCTTTTAAAGAAATTTGGAAGCTCTCCAAATTCTGCCGATTTTATAAGATTTGCTGTGCCTACCAAAACCACACAGTGAAAGAACTTTGTATAGTTTCCTGTAAGGATTTTGTGTTCATGAGACCAACCTCTCTACATTTCGTATTTGTAGAAAAGAAAGGAAAAACACATATACCACTGAAATAATTAAAAAAAGAGAGAAAAAGATCCACCTATATATAAAAGATTTCAAAAAATCTCAAAATTAAATATAATAAGAATCCCAAAGGAAGTCCAGCTTCTGTTGAAGTTTTATTTTTCTAAGAACGTCATTTCATTATGGAGTATTCTCTTGAGGCCAACAAGACATGGAATTTGAAGTTTTCAGTTGTAATTGCCAATCAGAAGGGTTAAGCAATGATATTTTTGTTAAAATTTGTTCATTGAAGGTAATTCTAAAGGTTCTGCCAGATTGCTATCAGGCTTTTTTTTTTTTTCCCAGAGCCAAGAGATTCTGTGCCTTGTACTTTCATATGCATTGGGAAAAAATCATCTAGAATATCATGCATTGTCTCTTGCAAGACATCATTTGGGGGCAATGGCATCTGGCAGTAAATGATGCAAAACATGACTTTATGTGACAATTCAGGCATTGAATGGCGTTGTAGTACTTCAAATGGCAATTGCAGTACTGAGTGTTTTCCATTCATGAAATTTTTGAGAAGCTAAGATACTGCAGAATATGGAGTGGTTTATCACTTGTACCTTCTCTCCTTTGAGCCTGGCTCAATAGTTCTATCTGAACTGAAGTCCTTGATTTATTCACAAAGTAGGGAGCTCTCACACTGAGTTATTCTCTCTGGTCTGTAATGCTTGCTTGGGATGTGGCAGAATTTGTACTACAAAAGCCCCACAACTGTAGTTGTCTTATGTGTAAATGATGAGTTGCTTTTGTGATAAATACTTTTGCATATGTAAATTGGTAAGAGCATATATGAATTTGATAGCTGTACATTAAAATGAAACATTTTTTGACATATTAAATATGCAGTTACATACTGCTTCCTTCTGAAAACACAAAGCTTGGCTTTACTGTGAATCAATACAATCTCATCACACCATACTTTTTTAAAGTTTTTGTCATGTACTATTATTCTTGTCTAATTATTTTGCTATAGATAGGTTCACCTCCTGATTTTAACATACCATGAGGCTTTAGTTTTTTTAGATCAATGCATATTTTTAATGAACTACTCTAGATGGCATTTCTGGTAATTGAATTAAAATGGGGATATATGGAAAAAAATAAACTGAATTATTAAAGGCCAACAATTACATTATTTAATGACTTAGCTGAGCAACAGAAGTTAATGTGATATATCTGCTAAGAAGTGAATCTGCTTTCATGACTGGAGACTGATGGCTCAGCAGGAGGAGGAAGCACATGGCAACAGCTCGCTCACAACAGACAGCAGCAGCTGGTACACTGCAGCTAAGGAGACTGCAGAAGGGTTTCTAATCATGATGTGCAGAACACCACCTAATCTGCAAAATACTTGCTAAGCATCGACTCACAGGGAGATCTCAGACTAGAAGCACTACCCTTATTTGTAAGGGCTTTTCTCTGCAAAAATCTCAAGTATATCACATGTTCACTAAAGTAAATAAAGTTTCGCGGAGACAAAGGACTTCACAACACGAATCTATAAGATTTAAGTGAAGACATTTTATTCTACACAGCACACAGGTTATATAGGGTTACAGGTACATCTTATTGGCTAAAAAGGTCTTACTCTAACACGTTAGAACTTCTAATTGGTTACAAGCTTATATCTCTCAAGTCCAGTGTTTACATTATCTCATCCTGATGTTTTCAGATTCATGTCCTGAGAGGAGCCAGGCAGTTGGGATGCTCCCAAGGCTGTAGGGAGTAACCAAGGCCTAACAGACAAACAGCAGGTGTGTGTCCTTGCTTGGCTGCCATATCAGCAGGATTCTCACAGAGCTTGAAGCAGTTTGGATTGCTCAGAAATTCACTTTTTTGCAAGCAATCTCCCAACAGTTCACAGTCCTGCCCTGCCCGGACAAAGGGCCAAATCCCTCCTTCATTCTCAAATAAGATGTTTGTCCAATTGCTAGCAGCATGTTTGGTCATAGATTTGGATATTCTATATAGCAATTCTTTATTTTAAAAATGCAGCTTCAAAAATGAAATAAATTCCAGCTTTTCACACTGCTATAGTCACTGACTTTTGAGACAGTTACAGGCGATCTTCTGCTATCTTTGCAAAAAGTCTTCTTACTGCTTTCATTAAGAATGGGAAAGAAGAAAAACATGAAAGATAAATAATGTATTGATATTTGAAAAAAAAAAACCCTTTGCCATGTCACCAGTAAAATTTTACTTGATGTATAATTTGTACTCTAGATAAGGTCTATATTAGGGTATACCTTGCTCTTTGATCCAATTGTAGTTGATGCTCATATCAGCAACAGATATATCTTTAATATGGGTGTTCTACTTCCTTCCACAAACCCTTTCTTATCCATACAGAATCTCAGAACTTCTTTTTACAGACAAATATTAATACCGATTCTGCTGGGGCTGACTTTCTTTGTGGTATAACAAAGACCACTTGGAGGGGTTAAGTCGTATTATGTTACTCAGTGTATTAAACATCAACTGCAAGATGAGCTCTCTGGTACTGATACTACAATAAATAAAAGGCAGAAAACTTAGTGAACCTCTCAGCATATGAAAGGGGAAATTTTTGGAATGCAAGGTTAGACCTTTCTACCTGGGAAGAAGACTCTGGGCTGATGAATGCAAACAAGTTTTACAACTGTAGATGTAGGTCATTTAGTTGTATGCTTGCAAGTTTTTCAGCTCATAAACATTAATCTTCAAAAATCCTATTATAAGTAGAAATGGAGAAAATAAATACTGTTTTGCTGAAACCTGCCATATTTAAAATCTTCTACAGAACAGAAAGAAAAGGTTTAGTCTTAACCAGTTTTGCTTACATTCTTATACATTAGCTATTACTTCTTACTTAATCAAAGGAATTGGTCTTTCTTTGTGGATGATTTAAGCCATGATAAAACCAAAGAACACATCTGGAAACCATTTCTGATTTATTATCTAGGAAGCCTCCTACATCAGACATCCTCACATCCTCTGAACAAGTCACCGTATAAAATACATCAGCACTATGATATCTGCAACACCCTCCCCCCCACCAAAAAAAAAAAAAGAAAAGATAACTTTTTTTAAAGATTTTATGCTTTGGAAAAATCAAGACTTTAAATAGAAATCATCAGGTCAGCCAGTGAAAACCTTTCATATGTATATTCTCTCTTTGCAAACTGATAAGTAATTGGTAGTTAAAAAAAACTCACAAAACATACTAATATTTCAAGCCTCTTCTGCATATAATAGGAAATCAAATGAGTTCTGAGCAGTGGACAACCCTTAGAAAAAGAGTTAAATGAAGGTCATGTAATAGTCAAAGAAATAATTCAACAGGATGTTCAAGAAAATAGTTTACTACCAAATACAAGATCTGAGTTGATGACTGGTAGTCTAACAATTTGATCTGGTTTCTTGAGGAAGCATGTTTGCAAATAGTAATCTGAAATACAATTTATGTCATTGTATTTGATCAAAAGTCACTTTTTCTTTTCATCATTCTGTTAGGAAAATTGCTTATCAGAATAGTCACAGAAGTTACAGTAAGGCAAAACACATGTCTGTGATCTGTTATTATCTAAAAAGAACTTGCTTTAGAGTGATGTTTCATCTTTCAGGCAGAAGCGTAAGTCTAGTGAATGAAGGTAGAAGTCAGTAAAGTGCAAACAGGAACTAAAAGGCAATTTTTGATGATTAGGACAATTAATTATTGCAACAATTTTCCAAGAGGTACAGTAATCTTTTTTATCACTTGGAATTTTTAATCAAAATGGATAGGTTTCCAAAAGATAAACTGTTATGCCTCTATGTGTTATTGTTTGCTATGGGAAAACTAAGTGAAATATCTGACCTTTTTTGTGCAACATGATTGTAATGGCACCTTCAAGATACATTAGTATACTCATTTAGCCTTTTAAAATTTGAACTAATGTTAACAGGTCTTTAAAAAATTATTTTTCTGGTTTTTAGTGTATTCTGGTCTAAAATTTACTGTCACATTTGTGACATTGATAGAAACAGCATTCAAACACTGTAATTTTCTTTTTTACAATCACTCAGATGCCAAACAGGGAATGACTTCCACCTTCTGCCTCATTGCTGTATCACCCACAGGTAATCTGTAAATAACAGTGACTTGCTATGCCAAAGTTTGTCCTTGTAACAAAAAGGAGACAGCTGAAGAAACAAGGCAGTGGAAATTCTGCATAACCAATACCGGTTAGGGGATGTGTGAGTGTCAAATTATCATTTCCATTTTGCCTTCTGATTGTAACTTTCATTGTGAATTAGAGCATTCATTTTATAGCACCATCTTGACATGTAGTGAGGGAATCATGATAGCCTATGACAGAGCAATCACCAGCTGAGTGGAACCAGTACTGAATGGCCGTTCCTCACAGGGCCACTAACTGCAATCAGCTATGGAGGCAATGGAAGGAAAATGATGGCAAAGGTTTGGAGCTGAAATCTGGGCCTTTCCTGCCCACTTCCAACTCCTAGCATGTAATCCAGATGGGAAAAAAGGAAAAAAGTCTTCCCCAGGCAAGACAGGCCATCTAGCAGTGGAGGCAGTAAGACCAGGCAAAGCACCACAATGAATCTGCTTGATTTAAGTCAAATGTAGATCAGTCTTAGGACTTTTACATGTAGCCATATCTAGTCCTTTGGACCACTAATCAAGAAAATAGTGTTCTTCAAATAACTAATGTTATTTCAAGTATCCTTTTTAAAGAAGGTAAAAAAGAGGTGTTGAGGAAATGTTACATTTTCTCTAATTCTCTCATTAATTTTGCTGATTCAGTGGCAACAAGAAGGGGTTTTTTCCCTGCTTATGATTGTCACAAGAAGCAACTCACTTAGCTATACTAGTCAGAACACATTACAGCTCAGTGCTGGGCAGAAGGGAAGTGTCAAAACTAAAAATGTCCAACCACTGTGTAACATTCTGTCTTCTGTCTGTTGGTGTAGCTGGAAAATCCCATCCTAATTATTGCTTTAAGTAGCTCACTTGCACATTTCTGTACTATCCATTCTTTCTTAAAAAACCATCATTACATACATAAGATAGTTATTCTAAAGAAAGGATTAGTATATTGTATCATCAGAGCTAATTTTATTTTGAGCTAAGTCACCTATGCCATGTTTATTACCTTTGTCAACTACATTTATTAATTGGGAATGTAGCATGTGATGTACAGCAAAATAGTTGAAATAACATTTTTTTCAAAACTGAATACATAATTCCAGCAGATGGTAACTGTTGAAAACTATATACAAGTAGAATAACTTATTAATTAAAAAACATTCCCATATAAATTCCTTTGCCAAAAAATCTATAGGTTTATTTAAAATGAGTTTTCTAGTACTTGTGGTTTGCAATTGTAGAGTACTAAAAACACAACTGAGTTTTCTCTACTTTCAGCTGAAGAAACTGCAAAAAAGTCTTCAGAGTCCAGGAAAATATCTGCATCTTAGATGTATTAGAAAAAATATATATTAAGAGACTGAGCAAGTAACGATATGAAAAGATAAAGACCTAATGGCATAGATTGTGAAGCATAACAGTCTTCATTTTTATACCAAGTAAGACTCAGTTTCAATGATATTATGAAAACAGTGGTGTTCAAATTATTTCTCCTTCTGCACTAAATCTCCTTGATGCAGCACCACTGAAATCAACAGATTTTTGCCAAGGATATACAGCACTCATTGCCATTGAAAACTGTATTTTGACATTTTAATACCCCATTTATAAACTATTATGTCTTTCTCAAGTTCCTTAGCAATATTTCCACTAAGACCTGAAGGGGCTTTTCTGGCTAAAGAACCAGAAGAAAAGGAAACTCTCATCCTTGGAACAATAGCTCCTGCTGAGGAATCTATGCATTCAATTGGCTTGATCAATTAGCCATTACAAAGTTAACTACTTTCTTTTTTAAAAATGACAAAGTCTTTAATTCTGCAAATCCACTGCACAAGTATACCCAAGAATATCAATCTGAAAAAAACATATGAGGAGAAAAAGGCCATTCAGTATAATATTCTTCTGGCCCAGTCAGTTCTGACCTGCATTTTCTGTCCTCTTTAAAGTAGGAAGAGGACAGTGGAAAGTTGATGGTTTCTGGTGATTTGTTCTGAAAATGAACCATTATCTTCCATATATCACATCACAAAACCCCTTTAATATAAAAGGATGGACTAAATTATTTCTGAAGAGTTCCTGAATTATTGGACATCTGATCTGTTCAGTGTAGGAAGACGCATAACTTGCATTTTTGGGTATCAGATCTACAGTTCAACCTCACTTATAAAATATTTTTTTCTGTCATTATGTCTTCTCTTTAACATATTCCTATATAAACCCACTCTGATGTATCTGATGTAGAAAAAAGAAAAACATTTCACTGTTAATACTGTTTTACCGATCAGAGGCCATATCCTGACTGGGGCAGCTTTTTGACTGTGTGCAGTAGGTTTATACAAAAAAGAGCCATCATTGCTGCCAAGATGCTCTCACTGTGTTTGTCAGGTGAGAGGAGGATCACCTTCCTCTCAGATTTCTGAAAGAACTGTACATGAAATTAAAAGTTCCGATGCTTTTAGAAGGAAACTAACAAGTATGATACTATTTCATTATGAAATGGTGAAAGGAAGATTTTATGAAAGATTTCAAAGGAAAAGTTAAAATTTAAAAACCAAGTGTAAGTAGGTTGAAATGTAGTGTGGGTTTACCAAAGCTATAATCCAACAGGATAAGAGAGTAATATACCTCATAGACAGAAGAAATGCACTGTATCACATCTTCATTAAAATATATCAGATAATTTGCATTGCAAGATATTTGCCAAAAAATATTCTCAAGGAAATGGAAAGCCTTGTCTTTTGGGACCACTTTTTTTCAGCATGGCTTTTGAGGCTGCGAGGAAATATAATTACTGTCTCCAAATATATCAGGGTGTACATGCCAGTGAGGGAAAAGAACCATTTAGAGATACAATGAATTTGAAAAACAAGGACTGATGCCAAAATCCATTTAGAGAGAAAACACCATAAGGTTTCCAGCTGTCAGAACTTCTGTGACTGTCTTCCAATAGGAGAACATGGGAGAGTAACTTCATAGGAAGCTCTTTGTGTGTCTGAAGGGAGCTAGAGAAAGCAGTCCCTGCAGAAGCAAAGAACTCCATTCAGTGACCTAGGAGCTTTCTAGTTTTACTCTCTGAAAAAAAAAACAGAGGAGAAAATAGTGCTGAAGTTGGGAGCCTCACTTTTAAATGCCTCTTAAATATTTATTTTCATTGTAATAGTAATTATTCCTTCATGCACACATACTTCATCAATTTTTTTCTAGAATCTTCTAATTAGAATTCAAGGCTTTTCTTTCTACCAGTTATCCCTCCAGAAAAAACATCCAATATAGGTATCTGAAAGAATACTTACCTTTAACTGAAATCTCTCCCCTAGCACCAACACTTGTATGAATAGGGAAACAGGGTTTTAATTTGTGGAAGCTGTGGTGAATGCAGGACTTCACCACCATGATAATTTCTGGTCACTGAGACTGTGCTGGCTTTATTATTGTGGTGAAGAATCTTGTTTTCTGATTTTAGGTTCCAGAAAGGACCTGTCAGCTGATCCAGCACCCAGCAGTGGCAACACAGTAAATATGTAATATGTAAATTTTGTAGCACAGTAAATATGACCTAATTGTGTTGCTCGATATTTAGCTTTTGCTGACTTCTTACTCTATAAAGGTACAAAATTTTGAACAAAGTTAACTAGTAAGTCATTGATAAAAGTACCATTGTCGAGTGCTAGAGGATGTATAAAATTTACATGTTATGGGAAGAATGTTACCCGAGTTGTTGAATGCTGTCAGAGGGAAATGTGCCAGCAGGCAGTACCAGTAGCTGATGTCATGTGAAGGTAGTAAGAGGTAGTCCTCTGCATGGAATCCCTTTCCTTATCTAATTTAAAATGAATGGGTGCAATTGCTAAAGAATCTTAACAGAATTTCAGATGGAAGAAATTTTTTTGTGGTGTTATCACTGTGACATTATGATACATGAAAATATATAGTGTGGGCCTCACTTGATACACTATTAATATTATTGTTAGATGTGCTACACTTTTGCTTTAAGCCTTGCCCCCTTCCCCAGATAAGACCCTATTACAATAGGCACTCTATAAATATATAATGTAATGAACCTCAAACAAAAGGAAGGCAGTTGAATAAAGGCGAAGAAAAAACAAACCAATAAAGAGATCACTTTCAAAATTCCATCACTGGTTTGTGTTCTTCCTCCTAGTGCTTCACTTTTCCACAGACACTTACAAATTTCCTTGCCCTTACTTGCTCCAGAAGTCTTTATGCTCTGGGGAAATCTTCCATTTGAATGCTACTCTATAACACTTTGAATAGGTTATTTATTAAGACAAGTTGTGTAATTTGCAATGCTTTCTTCTTCTCATTGCATCTATTGGAATATTCTTCTCTCTAGTTACCATTGCCCTCAGAAATCTAGGTTTTCAGCTCAGCTTCTCTGTTACTTAGTAGCCAAGAGTGAAAATAATTTTTTACTATGGTGATGGAAACAGACACGTAGCATCTCAACCAGATTGAATTGCATAAGTAGCCAAACAGTGTACCCCTATCCAAATAGTCCTGAATATTGCTAAAGGTTTGGTTTAATCAAATTCAAGACTATTTCTTCTTCTTTAGCGAAGTATCTTTAAAACCAGCATTCTATGTTCTGGTAATCTTTTGTTTGAAAGAATGTATGTCTTTATGCAAATATCTTTCAAAAGCTGCTTGACCAAAATGGCTTGCAAGCAGGTTTAGAATTCACTTCACACATTCTGAAGCTATAACATTTTGACATATTAGTTCAGTTGGGTTCTGAATGGTTCACGGGTCTTCATTTTCCAGCGACTCGATGTTTACGGCATGTGCTCAATTGTTTTAAGGCATGACTAAAGAGTGTAAAACTGGTCTATGAAATTGCTAGTCCAGAAAAAATTCTCTGCTCTGTTGAATTCAATAAGCAGTATGTATATTCACTTTCTTTGTCTACAGCATTTTTTAGTTTTTAACCTTTAGAGTGTTTCAGAATTGTAGGGTTGAAAGAAATGCTTATTCACAAATACTAATTTTCCATATACAAACTTCGTAGCACAGAAAACATGGTTTTTTTTAATGTGAAAATGTGGCTCTACACAATATTTAGAGCTTTGCAAAGCAATCCACAGAATTGTACCTACTTTGTCAGGACCACTAAAAGAGAGAAAGATGGAGAAACTTACCTCTATTCAGCAACATGCAGTAGGGAAAATATAAACTGAACAAAGCACTGTAATTTGGACTTTTCAGGACAAAAAGACACAAAAGTCTGTTTTCCTAGAATAGCACATGCAAAAGTACCTTTTCTTCATGATATTCTTCAATCTGTACATCATGAAAGCACATTGAAATAAATCTTTGAAATACTATTTCTCTTTTCGATGTTAACAGAGTTTTCAAATAATCTGTTTTCCCTAAGGACAAGAGGTACAAACTTTAAGAAAGTCAGAAGATATTTATGGCTGTCTTTAACTAATTGTACCGACTGTATCCTGCTGAACTGATGAATTGTATCTATTAGAATTTTCTTGTATCATTCTGCATCTACTGACATTTTCTGGATTTCCCTGATTACTTAGGTAAGTTGTAAAGTGAGATACGCCAGATTCCCTTTTTTGGCCTCATGTCTCCCCAGCTACGAGGAAGACATAATATTAAAAAAAAAATGCTGCTTTTCAGTTGTATTAAAAGTGCCAATGCTGACTAAATGGAGAAACATATTTTGCCTTCATGATAAGTTAAACATAATTGAAGGCAAATGCATTTTCAGTTTCAGCATAGGTAGCAAGTGTGATGCCTAGTTTTACATACCTCTGCTAAGCAGGTATGTATGCATCACTTGAAATGGTGTCTAGTACTCCACAGATGGCAATTACTTCCAGAGGAATGGCTAGGGACTTAATTAAAAAAGGCTGAGAGTTAGCAAACTAAAATGCTGCAGAAGCATATGAAAAATGTATACATTATGCAAGGGACTCTATAGATTATTTAGGAAGCTAAAAGCATCTTTTTAAATTTTCCCTTCATTTCTCCCCAAAATGCTTACTGTAAAATAAAGATTAGGTATCCTTTGTTTAAAATTATATTTTAGCTAACTGAACCTGCTACACAACAAAGCAAAATACATTTGACTGCACAATATTGATTTCACATGAAAGCACATCAGTTAGTGAAATGCAAAAACCAATAAAGCATCACCCCTGGCTGGAATAGATATCTCTAGACACAATTTATTTTTACATTTAAACCAATTATTGGGCTTGTTGCATTTAAAAATGTGCACCATATATCCTTACAAGGACTTTTTTATTCAATCAAATCAATTGAATTGATCTCCATATTCTGTATTAAACACCAATCTTAAATTAAAGCTGACACATTTTGAAGGCCACAGTACAAGTTCTAAGCAGAAATAAATTCTACAAGTCTTTATTTCTGTGTTTTTATGCCCAAACATGAATACAAATATTGATTATGTTTTAAAACACGATTTATAAGCTATTTCAATGCTTATTTCTTCCTAAAATTTGTTCAATAATAATAATACAAACTTATAGAAACAGAACGCTCCCTGAATTTCTTTCTGTTGCACTGAATGATGATAGTTTTCATTAACAATGAAATGACAGAATAAAAATAGATCCTTAGGCATAATTGTTCATGAAGAATCTGTGACTAAAAGTACATGCAGCTAATCTGCCACTTGTTGAAATGCAGATATAGGAACTAGATTTGATTTGTTTGAGCACATTATCGAAAGAGTTAACATCTACCCTGAGCCTGACCAAGTTGTTTTTACTCCCAAGTGGTGTCTACAAAGAGAGGAAGCAAGACTGTAAATTCACAGTGGCCATTCACATGGACAAAGCTATTATGCACAGAACTGGTGATAAGTATTCTCATGGTGAAAGTCTTGGTCTGCTAAAGATAGTGTCAAAGCCCAAATTTTGTACAAAGGGGCCAGTCTGTATTTATTGAGCTGTCTTTTCCCCTTACTGCATCACCTCTCTATACCCGGTAGAAAAACAACTGTGACATTCAGACTTCTTGCTTCTCCCTGGCTCATCAGTTTCCCAGTTTTGAAAGCTCTATTGACATTGTTTGTGCTTTGGAACTTCTATCTCCCAATAGCTTTCAATTAGTTTTAGGTACATTATTCAACTCTCTGAAGCTTTCCAGAGTTTACACAGAGTTCGCATAAAAGTAAAGTGGAAGAATCCAGATCTCAGAAGTATTATCAAATATTCAGAATGTTCACCATCCTGTTAATACTTATCCACCTCTTCATATTGCTGTGTGCATATGTTGCAGTCAAACGAACAGCATGAGAACCAAGGAGGGAATTTGTCAAATACTCCAAATAGCTGCACATCACTACAGATTATGACTGCTTGGATTTTTCGTTGAGGAAACATTCCAATGGGATAGATTAATCTATGTAAACCACACAGCTCAGCTGAAACTGCTGTTCAGCATTCTAAATTGCCACCTTCGTCTTCTTCCAGCACAAAAATGTGCATTTCTTCCTATAATAAAGATATTTTATAATAGCAATAAGGCAACTCCAGGGTGTGTGGTTATCATGAGATAATCATACCCTGGAGGGATAGCAGATACTTGGCTGTGCCTCATAACACCCCATGTGTGTGTTTATCTCATGATAACCCTACTCTCTTTTGTATCTTATTGCCTAATTATCCTCTGCTAATGCAAAATACTAATTTTTTGTCTGAAACAATATGTGCAAGAATGCATTGCTAACAATCACTGGAGGACATTGACAAATAATACTGCTACTACTTTGTACTCTCTTGCTGTCAAAAATTTACATAAAGAACCAACTTTTGATATTTTTTTCTAAACCAATTCAAAGCCTTTTAGGCAACATCAACTAAAATATTGGAGGCAGGCCAAGTAAATATCTGAAAAAATTCCACATGTATTCTTACAGTGATTTAATATCGTTTTATATACATAAAACAGTGAATTACTTTCTTATGTATTTACATCTTTTTACGTGTGCTGGTTTAAAGGTAAACTGGCAGGAGAAATGAACTCAATGCAAAAAGAGATTATAAATCCGAGTTATAATTTAACAAAAGTATTACAATAAATGCAATGATACAAAGAGAAATTTGGTTTAACCCACAAAACACAGATGTATAATCCAGCACCCTGGGGTACAAAGTGGTGTTTGTTGGCCCCTGTCCTGAACACAACGCAGTCCCCTGAGTACAAAGTAAAAGGAAAGGGAAAACCTGTTGGTTGGTAAGGATAATGGTCACGGTCTGGTCGAGAGTGGCAATCGCAGTCCTGTTGAGGCTCTGATCTCCTCTGGATCTGAGGAGTGGCACCAGAAGTCCCCCAAACCCAAGATTTTATACCCTCTGGTTCAGATGGGAAAGCCCAGTACCTTCCCCAGGGTGGGGAGTTTCACAATGGGTGATTGTGAGTCATAGGATATTTTTGGACTCCTTAATGCCCCATTAGCAGACATGACCCCTCAGGCTGGGTGTGAAGGTGCTAATGACACCCTAGAGGGAAGTTATCACACCTGACTCTTTGGTGTAAAGATCCTATCTCATAGAGTTCTCTAACACTCAGCTTTTAGCCTGAGGGGTAGGGTGTGCCCTGGGCAGCTGCTGCAAATGATCCATTTTTAACAGTTTGTTAGAAACGACATAGAGGGTGTAGAATACACAGCTTTGATTACACCCACACAGTAATAAGCTGGTCCTGGCTGCTCTAACTAGGACATTACACTTCTAATTCTAATACAAAAAAATGCAGTTTCCTGTCTTTAAGGTATGGACCTTGAAGGGGTTCAGTTTATATACCAAAATCACTCATCAAATTATCTGAGGATGTTTTTTTCTAATCTGCAAACAGTAATTAATAGCTACATCTCAGATGCCATTAGGAGATACTCAGAGAAAGCAAAAATTCTGGACCTCTCTTAAACAGATTGAACTCTTCTTCATTGTAACTTTCAACAAAAGAGTTATAATACCTATTTTTCCACTGATGCTGAAATTTGAGATACAAAATGCTCAACAACTCCTTACTTGAATCTATGTCATAAAAATCACACACAATCACAATCCATTCAAAATAAACAAATTAAAAAATTAGTTTCAATTTTTAACTTATAGACTTATTCTGCAATTAAAGCATGAACGTTATAAAACATGGTAAAAGGTAGTATAACACATCAAAATAGTACATATGAGAATTGTATATTCTTTTTTTAAATAAAAGCTATATGGATTGAAAATCAGTTACTGGTCAAAAGATAATCTGACATATTAAGATAACATTGAACTGCATCAAATGTAGCAGAAAAAGTGTTCTTGAAATCCCAGAGTTTAAGTTGTACAGATTTTGTCACTCTGTATTAATAATGTTACTGAATGTGTATTACATATATTTTATTCTTATGTCAAAACACTGTATGAGTTTTAACAAATTTGAAAGTGGGATGTTTTTTATGGGTCAGAAAAAAGAAACCTAAAGTCTATTCAGTAATGACAAGGAATTACAAGGCAAACTTTTTTGTTAACAAAAATAAGAGAAGAAAAAGGTACAATACTTTTAGAGAAATACATTTAGTACAATGTTAAACATAATAAAAAAATGCAATCCTGAGAATTCACAATATAAGATTTTATCTACATATATATGTGTCTGTATTTGTTTTATGTTTATTTATGTACAAATTTTTATTTTTATCTTGTGTATTATAATATATCATTCTTTTCCATACTGTTTGCAGTGAACAATATTCTACATTTAATAACACCACCTGAGTAAATCTGCAGGCTTTGGACTCTTATTTTTTTGTTGTGAGCTACAGTTAATTAAATCAAGACCTTTTTCTTTTTAGAATATTTATTTATGCATTCTGTTTCTGTGTAAAATGCTTTCATGTTCCCTGTCCTCCCACTTAGCCAGGTCTTCTGAAAGGCATGCATGTTTATCTCTTTTAATGTTGCTTACAGATCTCATTTCTCAATCCTTTGTTTGCTTTAGATAGCCTTCACTGAATTTGATCTTCATGGTGCCATTTGAAGAGAATTCTCTTAATACAGTTCTTCTCAGAAGTTGCTAGCTCTGTAGCTGTCTTGCCTGTGGCATTCCTGGCAGTGCTAGCCATGGTATATTCTTGGAAAAGGAATCAAGGCGCATATTCCCAATGAAGATATACCAAAAGAATTATAAAATAATACCACTAATACTGGATGATTTTGNTATTAGAAAATCCTTGAACTGATGTGATTGTGATGCCATGAAGCTGTCCATCATAAGAGATAACTAGAAAGAGCTTTACAAGTAAAGGCTAGGTCATTATGCTAACTGTGTCTAGAATCCTCTCCCTTTTTATTATTTATGCCATTAAAATTCATCTTAAAGTGGGCATTGATTTACCAGAGGTAACAGAAATTACTCTGGATAGCCAGACAAAAGGTTTTGTACCCTAGACCATGGAAGGAAATCTACCTGAAATATTCTTGATCAATTGGCAACTGAGAAGAATTGGACTTCAATTACTACAGTCAGGTATTCATCTGTTGTGTTACCTTTCCCAGAGAATTTTGCTAGCCTTTATCTTGAGGCACACCTTACTGACAAACTTCAGGACTGCTTCTCCTCCAAAGAAAAATCCTTCCTCCTGCCAGTATTAGCATTAGCTGTCAACTAATATTTAAATATGACTAAATAAAAATGGCCTAATATGTTCCAGAGAAAAAGTTTATCATTAAAACATTATCATGCACACCTGATTTGCTAAGGTAATTTATAATAATTTGTAATGGAGAAGTCCTGTTTTAATATATGCCATTGTCTATGGTCTTTTTCAATCAGTAGAGTAATGGATATATTAAGGGCAATGCCATATGTTATTTCTCTGTGATCAAGAAATTTCTCATTGTTTTATGATGAATTAAACCAGTAACTAGATAATCTTCTATGCTAAAAGAGAGCGTGATGAATTCTGGTTTCAGTTTTTTGCTTGTTTCTGAGTTTTGCTTTAAAAAGCTATTGAACTTAAAATATACAGAACAAAATTATTAATATGTAATAAAAATGATCATTCAGTTCAGTCAGCTTTGTTAAGTTCTGGCTAGTCTCACAAGTGTGTTTGAGACAAAATGTAGACAACACTTTACCCAAGGTGAAGATAGAAACAGTTTCACTTTGATCAAGAGGTCTTCTGGATGACCTCCATGGATCCCATGTCATGCTCTATGACTCTGTAAGTATAACTTACAATGATGTGAAATTCACACAGCACTAAGATCTATCTCATTGTAATTTTAACTGATTGGATTTGCATGCCTAATGATAGTGTACTGTCATCCTCAGTACTGAGAAAGTCCATTCTCATTTGAAATAGTGGTTCCCATTTACACTGATCAACCAGTGCTGATGAATAAGATCTCATTATCAAAGTTCAAAGAAAATTGTGATTACTGTTTAAATCTGGTATAAGCAGGTGCAGAAAGCAAGTCAGAACTTCTGATGGACTATTAAAAAAACCAAAAAAGGCAAAATGAACTGTATTCAGCATATTATAAGAATATAACAAATATTATAATTGAAGATTAGCATTTCTAGTCATCATCAAGTAACCCAGCCAAATTTCATCTGTGAAAACAATTTTTAAATGACGATCTCTTTTCACCCTATTAACTTAAAAATATCCGTCTGCTGGGATTAAATGCCTCAATAAGGTTACTGACAAAATCTATAGACCCAAAAGCTTCAGTGCCACAGAAACAAATTATGCTTTTGTATGCCATTAGTGTTTGAACCTTAAAACAAATGGTAGGGCCTCCTGTGAATTCTCAAGCATATTTCAGATAGAACTAGGAAACTGGGGTTATACTGACAGCACATTTGTGCTGTTGTGACACTATTTCGCTCTAAAATTATTCACAGTCAGCATCTACCATGAATATTAAAAAAAATACATTTAATGAGAATAATAGTGATAGCTTAGAGCTAAGATTTTAATATTTCCTCTTCAATGTGAATAATGGATTTTGATATATCTGAGGTTTTTATCTTAAAATGTTGCTCTTATCATCATTAATAACAGTTTATTTAAACAGAGTAAGACATCTTTATTAAGATCCTTCAAAATACACAACTCTAAATCTCAACTCAGCTGAGCACCAATATGGGCTTAGCAGCTTGCAACAGTAACACAGTAAAAGAGATACATATACATAAAACTCACTCAGATTTTCCAAAGATGGCACCTCAGTTTATGTTTTCACCCTGAAGTACTGCAGTAAAGCTACACTGCTTCAGTTTTCAGTATAGCCAGGGTTTTCTCCTGTATCCTGTTATCTTTATGCATGTTTACTGTGTTGGCCTTATTTCAACAAAAAAATAAGCATAAATGTAAATTCATTCCTTCCAAAAATATATGTAGCTTTGTGCTTACCTATAAACAAATCCTTATGCTGCGTTTCCTTCACTGAAACGTAACTGCTTGCTGAAGTGCTATTGTGGAATGGAGATCCGTTCACTGAAGGCGTTGCTGGCCGTAATGAGAGAGTAAAATCAGAGCCTTAGCTAGGTTTTAAGAAACTAAAAACATCATTTCTGAAAGGTATGAAAGACTTCAAGACCAAATTCTGCCTTGGATATTGTGTTGCCAATACTTTGCTTTCCATATCTGATGGAAGGAAATTTAGACTACTAAGTAATTGTTAAAAAATTAAGACTAAATAGGAATTATGGAGCTAGCATTAAAAAAATTACATTCTGCATTTCAAGAGCTATAACGCTGGGTAACAGCTTATATTTTCTTCTTGTGTGGCTCAAAATTCTGCCAGAACCCCAGATATTAACAATCTTGATTTATCCATGTTCATTATTGTCCTAGTTCAGCAGCTGGGACCAGTTTATCACTGTGTGGATGTAACCAAAGCTGTGTATTCTACACCCTCTACATAATTTCTCATGAACTGTTAATAATGAATTTTTGGCAGCAGTTGCCCAGGGCACACACCTGAGCCCTCAGGCTAAAAGCTGGGTGTTAAAGAACCCTGAGAGATAGGAGGGTGTTCATTTCTTCACACCAGTGACTTGGCAGTGGTAACTCCCCTCCAGGGAGGCATTAGCACCTTCACAACCAGTGTGAGGGGTTGTGTCTACTAATGGGCAATCAGAGATTCCAAAAATATCTCATGACTCACAGAGTAAATCACCCATTGTGAAACTCCCCACCCTGGGGGAGGTACTGGGCATTCCCATCTGAACCAGAGGGTATATAATTTTGGGATTCGGGGACTTCTGGTACCACTCATTAGATCCAGAGGAGGACCAGAGCTTCAACAGGACTGTGACTGCCACTCTTGACTGGACTGTAACCATCATCCTTACCAACAGGTTTTTCCTTTCCTTTTACTCTGTACTGAGGGAGACCATGTGGCGCTCTGCACAGGGCCTAATGAATACCATTCTGCTCATGCCCCAGGATGCTGGGTTATACATCTGTGTTTTGTGGGTTAAACCCATTTTTTTTCTCTGTATCATTGTATTTATTGTAGTCTTTTTATTTAACTGTAATTCTGACTTGTAATCTCTTTTTGAGTTGGGTTCATTTCTCCTGCTGGTTTACCTTTAAACCAGCAAAACTATGAAAGCTTCCAATAATATTTTATCCTTCATTTCTATTAGAATCCACTCAGACACTGGATAAAGTCTTCAATAGAGTAGCATACACATGGTACACAAATGCCCAGGTTTTCATCACTGTTCCTACTTGTGCTTCAAAATGCAGACTTGCTTACCTCCAGGGATTGCCAGAGAGCTTCCGTTCTTGTGCATTCATGATTTTCACAGCAGATATCCTGGAGACATCAGAGTTCATAGAAAGCACAGGGCTGCCATGATTCCTTGAAGACATGGACAAACCACATTCCTTTGAGTGAAAAGTGACTCCTGTTCAGACAAATATGGTCTCAGAATAACAAAACCATCAGTGCAGTAAAAGAACCCCCAAACAATCTGCCCACCTCTGCCAAATCTTCAAAATCCCTACTAAACACAAAAACCCCAAAAAACTTCTAAAATTTATGTTAGACACTGATTTTCAAATTACTTGGAAGAAAAGAAATAAAATGTTTTCTGCATAACTGCCATTTATAACTTTTTGATAAGTAAATGAGTGGTCAGTAAGAAATGCTGCCTATCTGCTCTCTGCTCCATTAGCCTTGCTAACCTAAGAGTGGAAAGAGGTGCTCAGATGAAAAGATGTCTAAACAGAGGGGGAGACATGAACAAATACAGCAAAAAGTAATTTATGTTCCAAATTAAACTACATAGTTAGACAAAAATATTTTAAAACATTTTTCAGTGTATGGATATTTCCTTTTAGGCCTAGGATTCACAGGCCTGACAGTACTGGAGAAATAGACTTAAGACAATACCCAGAAATTTTTCTGTAGTATTCAGTGTCTGGAATGACTTTCTACATGGTGAAAAAGTTTCACTTCTGCATCTAGAACCAACATCCTTTTGTTTCTTGGAACAATTACACCACAACTTGAACTGTCAGTCATAAAGCTTATTTGGTTCCCAGTCTAAGAATATTTTTGAAGCCTTCTTCCACAAATGTTCTTGCTCAGGATTCTTGCTTTATTATATTAAGAAATCTGTTAGCCATATCATAATTTAAGTTTAAAGGCTTCATCTGATTGTGCACACTGAGCAGTAATGCCTCCTTTCTTATCCAAGAATTGAAGTATAATTTCAAATCCTGTGACTGAGAGAGGATTAAAGTCTGTGATTGTCACACCTCCCTGGACACATCGTTGCGGTTATTTAGTGCATAGAAGTCTTCAATTGGGATGTGTCTATTTCATACCAAAAAAAAACACAAAACCCCAAAAAACTTTGAAAGAAAACTACTTTTTCTTGGCCAATGCACAGCCATTTGCACCCTTAATTTTTGTGATTTCATTTCTATAACATGAGTTTTCCAGAGGAGTTTAATAAATTAAAACATAAACTGTTATCGCCGAGATCACTAGGCATCAGAAATAGATTGTGTGTCGTATTCTAGTCCCAGAGGAAAACCTTGTTTAAGTGATGAAACCCTTGCTGTGAAAATCTTGGGAATCTTGGTGGGTAGAATCTCTCATTGTCAGAACTTTCAACAAAAGAGCTGCTGCAGATACTGAAAGCATTAAATAAAAATTACCAACAAGCTGTCTTACCTGTGTGCACTCAACAGAAAGGAAGGGCAAACATGAGCAGGTAGTGCTTGTACATCAGTCAAAACTCTGACAGCTACCGTGTAACATCTGACAACACTGACATGTGCTGTACTCCCTAAGATATTCCTCTAACTGAACCATAAAAAGACAAATAAATTAGTAATAGTACCTCGCCTGTCAGTGTCCTTTTTTGCAGGCTTCTCGCATTGTTGATTAGCATTGTTTGAAGTGGTTCATCAATACATTTACTTTCAGAGGGAAAAAAGGGATGCTGAATTATTTTATTACTTTAAGAAAAACAAGCAAACTAAGGGGCACCTGATTTCTCATGATCACTTATTCATTTTTAGGAAAAGGACAGACAAAAATCAGTATTATGCTTCTCTACTAGTCAAAACAGATCAGATTTTGTCTCTGTTCATCTGCTGTGTGGCAGATGAAGCTCTCTCAACCAAATCAGTATTCCCATATAAGAAAGAAATCAGATGGTCAGCTACTATCCATCAGATTTTTCCACTTGTCTGCTGCACATTAAATCAGGATAATATTTTTCCATAATAATTTATATTTTTAGAAATTATATATATCTTTTAGTGATTTTTCTTAGTCTTTTTGCACCTTGAGGCATAATCGTGAAAAAGAAGGTGACTGGGAGGACTCCAAGTGTGCTAATGAGTACTAATGATCCTGACAAGCCCCACCCAGAGCTTCCACCCACAGTCCGGCCCACAGGCTCGATCTCAGTTCAGGCATGGGCTGTGTGGCTCACAGAAAAGAAAATATATGCAAATAAAGAGGAATATTTGCACAATACCTCAAACCTTATCTGACATTTAGTTTTGATATGAATATAACTGAATAACATGTTTTGGGGTTTTCAATTGTATTCAAGCCAAGATTTGTCCTTAGGGGGGAAAAAAAAAAAGAAACAGAAGAAAGGCCTTGAATGGTTTGGTCTTTCCTCAGGATGTCTGTAAACAGGCAGGCACAACCTTTCATAAAGACTGTGGTTCTAAAATTATACACGGTTTACAGACATCCAGTACTTACCTATGTTTTATATCTGTATATTAATCAATGGCTCCAGGCTAACAGAAAAAAGTCTAAATCCAGTGTGACTCCAAGCCCTTGTCAAAGACATTGTGTTCACATTTCCTTGTTCTACTCAGGAAGAACCAAACATAGGCAATTTTTTTCTTTTTTTATTGCCCCAACTTCTTCAAAGTATATTGTTGTTTCAATTATTTTGCTTCTATGCCATATTCAGTATTTGCTTCATGTCAGCCTGTTTAATAATGATTCACATTATTATTATTATTCACACATGTCCTAGTTCAGCAGGTGGGACCAGTTTATCACTGTATGAGTGTGGCCAAAGCTATATATTCTACACCCTCTATTAATTTCCCATGAACTGTTAACAATGGACCGTTTGCAGCAGCTGCTGAGGGCACACCCAACCCCTCAGAATGTGAGATAGGTGTCAAAGACACCTGTGAGATAACAGCTGTGATAACTCCCCTCCAGGAAGTCGTTAGCACCTCCACAGCCAGCCTGAGGGGTCATGTCTGCTAATGGGCCAGCAATGATTCTGAATACCCTATGACTCACAGAGTGAGACCACCCACTGTGTAATTCCCCACCCTGGGGGAGGTACTGGGCTGTCCCACCTGAACCTGAGGGGATATAATCTTGGGGATGTTAGCACTTAGGGAATCATTCATTGGATCCAGAGGAGGACCAGAAGCTTGACAGGACTGCGACCACCACTCTTGACCAGACTGTGACCATTATCTGCACCAACAGGTTTCTCACTTCTTTTTACTTGGGGCTCAGGGGGAACCACATGGGGCTCAGCACAGGGGCTAACAAACACTATTGTATTTGTGCCCCAGGGTGCTGGGTTATACTTCTGGGTTTTGGGGGTTAAAACCAATTTATCTTTGTATCATTGCATTTATTGTAATACTTTTTATTCAATTGTAACTCTGACTTATAGTCTCTTTTGTGTTTGGCTTGTTTCTTCTGCCAGTTTACTTTCAAACCAGCACAACAAATTTTTAGTCAGGACACATAATCATTTTTCTGCTTTCAGTTTTTCTGCTGATCTCTGGATTCTATTTTTATAGTTGGACAAAGTAAATAATCTTGATCTGACTGGCTTACACAGAAAATTTTAAACGTCTTTAACTATCTTTAAAATGTCTTTATATATATTCTATTTTATTCTGTTCTTTTATTGCTTACAGTATCAACCTAAGGAATAGAAAGCATAATCTGTAAAACTGACGTTACATGACTGTCTGGTTTTCATTGTAGGGATTCTGCATCTTTGAGCTCCTTGATATAACTAGTTCACCCTGAAAACTTTTTTCATCGTTGATAAATAACATTCTGTATAGTTTATAAAGGTGAAAAACTGTTTAGTCTGTTCACTGAGTTGTGGAATGCTGGTTATATGTTTAAGGAGTTGTGCTATTTATTTAGTAAGACATTATTTAAGCAAATATTATTCGATTATTTCTTACCCTTCTGAAGTTTTTGTACTTCCTGTCTAGGACAAGACTGCTTATCATCTTTACAGACTCTTCATGGAGTCACACTAAAGCCACTGGAGTAAAGGGTCATCATGGTTTTCACTGAAAGCAGGAAAGGGATAGTCAGAAAATATACCTACTTATTTATAATCTTGTGTGCACACTACTGTAATTTACACGCTTCCTTATTCACAGTCATGTATAGCTCTCACTTCTAAAGCCAGAGCACAAAAAGTGCATAACTTGCGTTTACTGGTACTTGCTTGCTTATGGCTTCTAATTTTCCTTCCCTCTAGTAAGTAACTCTGTTTCTTTTCAATATAAAGCAGAATTCAGTGCACATTTAGGTTTTTCTGTTATTTAAATTCAGTGAGAATATTAGTCTGGTTTCTGGAACTAGGAAGTGTTCCCAGATTTCCTTGTCATGGGGAGTCTGTGCATCCAGTTCTTCCTAGGCTGATTTATGAAATTTGCTTTCATAATGTTACTTTATGAAATTTTAAAAGTTTCCTATGATTAACAATTGGTTAGCACAGGAATCAAAATGAACTTGAAGAACAAGTGGTACAAATTCACTTAGCCATCATAATGACATTTTAGGAATTTTTAAAACTTTATTTTCAGGTTATACTGGTCTGCTTGTTTTGGTGTGCACTAACCTGTCACTGTCTTGTTTTACCTATATAAATGACTGATATAAAAGTCTAAAGATCCTAATTTGTTGAAGGAGGAGTGTAGGAAAAAGACATAATTATAATTCTGGTTTTATAGATGGTTTAGGTAATTGTTATCTATAAATTGGTAAGTTTTGAAAGCAAATTAGTTACCTGTACTTAGAAGTATCAACATGAGAAAATGGCTTCTTATTACAAAGAAGTAGCATTGAGGGATTTCACGCATTGACCTTATGACCAGCATTTATGACTTATATTTTTGTCTTTATACGGATCTATACATACAATTTACAGAAATCAAAATAAACACAAAAGCCCAAACACATAAAGACACATGTAAGAAATTCATTCCAGCCTACCTGTCATGCACAACTGTTTCATTTATGTAAGTGGAAATTAAAGAGAACAGATGTACTGTTGTGGTGACATGACTGCACTAGGCTTATACCCTTGCACTTCACTTGTCCTTGGGGTTAAGCGTACTTTATGTTACAGTCCTAACAAAAGGAAATCTTATAAACTCTGCAGAGCAACCTCTACCTAGACCTTTTCACCATTGTATGGTTATCTCAGAACGTTTCATAAACTAGACCCTGCACAAAGGAACAAATCCACAGCTTTTTTAAAGTGGTTGATTTAAAAATTTTCTTATCCTTGAAGCAATCTTTCAGTATAGTACAGATATTTAATACAGAGTTTTAAAAAATTTTGAAATTATTTTACTTAGCAATTAAAGCAATGAAGTCAATATTTTGCAAGTGGATGTGCAGTGTGTATGGCTAAATATGTGAGACTTATATTTCAATTGTTAGATAAAATGGGCTTTATATATCTGACTTGAACCCATGTCATGGGGTTTTGAACGCCACATAAATGAAGCAAAAAACACCTTCACGTCATTCAACCATCCTGCTCACCTAGACAGAGTACATGATGCCACAGGACTCAAAAAGAAAAATTAAATACTCCCTGAAGATGAAATAAAAATTCTGTTCCTTTGCCAGATAGATAATGCAACCGTAAAAATTACTGGTCAGCTAGCAGATGCAAGGAGTTGCTATGCTTTAACTCCAGCCAGCAACCCAGCCCCCCACAGCTTAGAATTCTTGAGAATTTTAAGAGTAAAAGTGAGAAAACTTGTGGGTTGATATCAATATGGTTTAATAGATAAAGCAAAATCCACATATGCAAGCAAAGTAAAACAAGAAATTCATTCACCACTACCCATGGGCAGACAGGTGTTCAGACATCTCACACATCATGATGACAATTTAAGATTTTACTCCCAAATTTTGCGAAGATCACAGTCAGGAAATTCCTTGAAATCCATTTCAGAAAAATGGTTCTGTTCATCTCTGCTACAAATCTCTGCTGATAACATTTAGCTGCAGGATGGTATTTAATTGATGACAAAAAAAAAAACAAACAACAAAAAACAAAAGAAACCAGCACAAAACACATTCTACAGGCAACTCCAGCAGTATACTCCCCACAACAAACTTAACAACAGAAAACTGCTAAACAGAAACACAACAGCTTAACACCACATTTAAACACCCTCAATAACCCAAAGCAAAAGGAAGAATATTACTGCTTCCCACTAACACGTATATATCCAGTGAGGTATAGCAAAGTATAATCAGTAAGGCATAGGAAAACAGAGTGGTTGCTTACCCCTGTAATGTCTAGTGGGGTGGGCGGCAGACAGGAAGGTTCAGAGGTTTCCCTTCCAGAGATGGTGGAGGTTTTCTTCCCGATTTTTGTTCATATCCAATAGCTTTTCATACTCTTTTTCTTTAGGTAGGTTGAATGATCATAGTCAGTAACAGTCAATATTTTGGGAGTGATAGATGCCTGAGGGTTGGCTCCTTGGGTCTCCAGAGGGTGTCACAGGGTGTGGCGATGTAATTTCCATAACACTCCATTCTTCATTAATCCCATCAATATGACTTGAGCACTTTGAGGGAGCCACTGGAGTCTTTTTGTCCTCTGACAATGGTTCCTAAGAGCACCCCTCTGGGGGCTGTGTTGTTCCCCTTAAACCATCAAGAGGTTATCAGGGATATCACCCCACAATGTAATTATGAATAATAATTTTTAGTACTTTTTAATGGACATTCCCATACATCCTATGCATTAATTAACCATCAGAAACCTCTCTATCTGAGGCTGTCACTAGTAGAGTCAAAAATTGAAGCAATGAGTCATAGATTCACCCCTCTTTAATGCTGAGGCAGTCATTTACGTTAAAAGCAGAGGTATCTGCTACAGACAGCGTAGAACTGGGTTGTTCTAGAGGTTGTCCTAGATGGCCTGAACTGCAGTTAGGTGCTTCAGAAGTTGGGATGGTTGAAATTGGGTACAAAATATTAGGTCACTTCACTATCCATTAATTCTCAAAGCACTACA
>VWZD01005592.1:225069-239117 GCA_013396695.1 Sakesphorus luctuosus
TATATATATATATATGGACGGGACAGTTCTATCAAAGCTGAGGCTTCCACACTGCAGTCAAGACATATTTTAATGACGGCCTCCTGAACCACAGACTTGCAGAATCTAAAATACATCTGGTAATGAAAAGTAAATCCCTCTTTACATCTAAAACTAATACCTAAGCAGCAAAAATAATTTTTAAAAGGGCTCTTTAATTATCCTCCATAGTAACCTTTTCTTTTAGGATCACCATATGTACCCCATTATCCAGTGATCTCACTTTAAATTTGTATGACACATTAGGGTCTTATCATTCTGGACTGTAAAGGGATATATTAAAATGCCATATATTTTACTATTTATGTTTCCTTGGCAATTAAGGATACGACAACACATCATGCCATTAACAGTGATTAGTACTAAGGTCACTTTTTCATTTGAAGAAACAGAACAGAAACCTCAGAAAGCTAATAAAATGTAGCTCAGAAGTTTGCAGGGAGGAAGCTGTAAAATTCATACTTGGTTACTGTTATGGTTCGGTTATTAAAATTATTAGAGAGACATCTCTGTCCAAATTAAAGTGCAAACAAGACCATATGCCATAGTCAATAGTATGGATTTTGTTTAACATAAAATGTGAGGCAGAAAGGGAGAGAGAAAGAAATAGGAAAAAGGAGGGGCAGAGAAGAGAGTGACAAAGAGATTAAATAGAAAACATATCACCACTCCGTGGAATCTGACAGCATCCCATAGGTCCTCTTGTTCTAATCTTATTGGTAGTAAGGGTCCTGCAAAACACAGAGTCCAATGGATTAATATATGTTCAGAAGATGTCCAGGCACCCCCACTGGGTTGCCTGTGACAGACTCATCAGTGATTTGTTTCATCACTTGATCACGTGCAGTCCTCTGGTGGTAGAAGGCCTCAGGAATGAGTCAGAGGGGCACTTTGGGGGTCTTGTATGGTTTACCACCCCTTCTCAGCTGCCTCTCATGAATGTCCTGTGAGTATGTGGTTTTCTAGGAGGAGTGTGTTCACTCCTGTTTTGCGTGAAGAGATTTTGCCACCACACACCTGACACCCTCTCCTCCACCACCTGTCGAGCTCAGCTAGGGCTGATTCTTAGCACAGTTTCAGAGTTCAACTTTCTTTGTGGATACATTCTTCTTTCCTGAGCTTTGTTTACTTCTCCTTAAACCTGAGACAATAGGACAATAGTCTTATCTCAAGTTCCCATTGCAGTCTAAATGCCAATCAGGAGCCACTATCCGGGAGGGATGTGCTTCAAGGGTTGCAGACAGACAGTTGCTTCTTTGCAGTTTGACAAAAAGTCTTTCTATGATTTTGACGATGTTTAAGACATCTTCATTTCAGTCTATCACAGTTGCTGACACCATAACATGAATTAAATGATCAGTTACTAAGGCTGTATCAGAAATACTGTCTTCTGTTTGCCATTAGATTCCTTCATCTTCCACTTAACTTGCAATTATAGGCTTTAATATCTGACATTAGTTAGGAATTTGGTCAATCTATACAACACCAATGCTAGAAGATAAGGTCCCTGGGTTAATCAGCTGGAAATCATTCCTGGAAGTTCTAGCTAATCAAATTTGTACATGCAATCCAGTGATTATATTGCCACAGTAAGTTTTAGAACAGATGTCTGATGCTATAAAAACCTCTTTATAGTAGAATTTAAATCCCCCTTGTTCGGTAATGGCATAGGTTATTAAAACACACTTTTTTGGTGACCTAATTAAAGCATTCTATCAAAAACAATCAAAGCAGCCACCCTTCTATCGATGAGGTTTTCCAACCTCTAAATGTAGCCCTGATGAAAGCACAGCATGAAAAATGGATAAAATTATGATTTCTGCTGAGATATTAGCCTTCAGCACTTGTTAACAAAGGCAAATAGGAATGCATACACAAACACATAAACTTTGTAAGTGTGGATTCTCTTTTATTGCCTTTTGCAGCAGGTAAAGTAGACTGTTACAATTATTACCTTGGAATTGTTGTTTAATAACAACATTTCCAAAGTGATTTTTATTAGGCTTTTTAGTGATGGGAATCCTAGGATTTTGACCCTGGGCTCTTACTAACATAGCTGTCTGCCTCCTGAGTAAGCTGTTACTCCCTGCAGCCCTGTTGGAGATTTGTTAAACACACTCAGTTTTCTGCAATTACCAGAGTGCGGTTTCTGGGTTCTGAATGCTGCTACTCAATGGAAGATTCATTATGCATCTGGAAGCAGTAGTAAAGTTTACTTTGCCCTTTTAGATTTGAATTTATTGCCCAGGGAGGTAAAATAGGATTCTTCTCACAATGTTTTAATAGAAAAGATCCCAGTTGATCTGAAAAAGTCATTGTGAGTTGTCCTTCAGATTCTGCATTTCAGACTATTTTCTGAAGCTGTATTTTCATAAGTTGATCATCGTTGCTAACAAGAGTAAGAGAAACTGTTGTACCCACTTTACCTTTTGAATATAATTCACAAAAATCTGGAAAAAAGTTTTGAAAATTAAAGTACTTTCATTTTGAAATTGAGTAACTCCAGATCATATAATGAATCTTTCGTGATGCAATCATATATGGGATTTACCTTTGGTTGTAGATATCACCAAATAGCCTTTGATCTATCTTTCCCAATTATGTGCCCAAATTAGATAGTGAGGAAAAAGATTGTGTAAGACCTACAACTTTTTAACCTTTTAATAATACCTGCACTGCAGCAAGTAAATGTTAGTTTAGAACACTTTGTAGCTGTGAAATTTATCCATTCCATCTGAAATATGTGAAGGAAACCAGGAAGTAAAATTAAACTAGTAATGAAAAAAAACACCATTATTCTTTTCTCAGATAATCTGCTCTGTTCTTACTCACTGCTAAGACCTCAGAATAATTTTACTTTTCTTCTGCCATTCCATCTCTGATTCTGATGCTAAATGATACACCTCAGTTTTTGTTTATGTGGCTAAACTGTGGTGTACATTATCATCCAAAAGGAAGTGGTCACAACAAAACAGTCTACCAGGGATGGACAGTCACACACACAATTCCCCACCTCTTGAGTCAACATAATCTGGGAGAATACAACAGGGCATGGAAAAGTGACATACCAGTCTGTGTGCCATGTAAGGACAGATGAATGACAGTACTTACACCTATGCCTTCACTGTGCTTTATCTGCTCATGCAGTCATAGCCACCAAGGCTATATGACCACTGCAAATGTCTGAATAAGATAAGCACGTAATCTTCAGTTTTACAAGGATTCATTCCCTCTCTATAGCATGTGGCCTCTGGATATTTGCTTCACAGCAATAAAATGACAAGTACATCTGTCAGACTAAGCCCAGTGTGATCCTTCCCACCTAAAATTCTGCATTAATTTTCGCTATTCTCTGGTTTTTTGGGGTTTTTTTTGCTGATTGGTACTATCTCAGTATTTTCATTTTGGCACAGTGCTTTCACATTGAAATGCTATTCTCTTATAATAATAATGGCCAATCTTTGCAAACGGATTTGGGAAGGGCACTCCCCCACGTGGGTGTGCCCTTCAAGCCTGCGCAGTGGATTTTTTAGGTGAGGCACAGCGTGCACAGAACTGACCCCACTGTTTAAGTCCTAAGGTTCATTTGCCAGGGCCGAGCAAGCTTGGACAGTGACAGTGAAGTCCTTAGGACTATCTACAGCACCCGGTACTAATCGGGGCTGACCCTGCTTCGCATGCCAGATCTTACGGGATCGGATGGCAGGGAGGGCATTTAACTGCCGGGGACGGTCCCTGCACTGAGACTCGAATTTGCGACCTTCGGATTCAGAGACCGGAGTGCTCTCCACTACAAACAGGTATATCTGGAGCCTTAGAAAGTAGAGTAACAATAAACCTCTGTAATTGAAATGCTAATCAACTTTTAAAGCATGCTTATTTTAATAAAGAGAAAAGTAATTAATTTAATCTGAAAACTAGAACAGAAGCCATGCAAAATACTAACCAGCAAGAAATGTCTCTAACATCAGATTTACATTAGACTTGAAAATTGGTTTGAGGACATCTTTGTTTGGCATTTTGTTTGCTCTGCTGCACAGAGAGGTAACTTTATGAGTTTGTACAATAAATTAACAGAGAAGACCCTCAGAATCCAAGCAGCATTCCCACTCTGGACTAATGGGAAAAATGCCAGCTAGAAAAAGTACATTCTGATCTTTCTGTCCACTGTGTGCAAACTCAGTCCCCTAAATGCCTTTGGTTAATATGTAACACATCGGAAAAAAGAAAAAAAAATGTTGGTTTTGGAGGTAACTGTGTTTCCATCCACTACCTCAAGCACTTTGGAAACTCATTTTAGACCCACACCAAAGAGAAACAAAGGTTGCCAGATACCTGTGCATGCTTTCTACTTAGGTTTTTTTTTTGAAAATAATGCAGTTACATATGAGGAGAGACCTCTTGGTGAATAATACATAATGAAGTCTATGTCTGACATCTTCAATTGTATCTGACACACACGCTCGAGCACGAACAAGAGAAGTAGCAGGTAGTTCATCTGAAAAACGCTCAGAAGGAGGTGATTGTTTTCTCTAATGTCTTTCCTTATGTTTTGAGGAAAACAATCGGGTTATCCCTGTGTTCTGAGTCAGCAACACAGAGAAAATGCACAAAGAGAAAAATGTTGCTGCACACATATTCAAAATTATAAGGTATGTGATTTTCATACAGCTTAGAAGAGTAAAAAAAATAGTATTTTTTAAAACTTTCAGTAAAGTTTTAATTGTTTGAGTTTTTGTCACTACTTTACTACTGTCTTCTAGCCTGGACATTATATTCCAACATATCTCATAGCCAATTTTTTGTTATGTACTTGTTTATCACTCTTTAAACTAACTTCTCTGTGCAGTTATTTTGAAGAATGGTACATTTTATTAGCATACTATTGGGAAAAGCTGAATTTTACAATTTTAAGAAAAGAAAAAGTATGAAGTACAAACTTCAGACACTTTTTTTTTTCCCACCTGCCTTCAGTAAACAACCTTTAGGCATTTATGGACTGAAACGGGAAGTAGAAAACAGAACAGATCAAAATATATCCTTTGGAAACTGACCATACTAGTCTCACCAAAAAGCTTTGTAAACATCACAAACTTAATTCTTCCAAGACATGACCTTCTTTCACTTTTTCAGATTTAACTTTTTGAAAACCAGTCTGTGTGAAGGACATATATAGAGTCTAAATATAAGTTCTTAAGTTCTGATAACCCTAAATATTAAAGTTCAAGCCACTAATAATAAGAAATAGAATATTGACTTTGTTGTGTTTTAGGGCTTATGCAGTTACTTACCTACAGGCTTTCCAAGTGGCATAGCTGCAAACACCCTTACGGTGGAAACATTGCATAACTGCTAGTAATATCCAGTGGATCTCCTTCAACCTTATTAAAACAACTTTTACCATGTTTGAAAAAAAACTCCAAACAAACTGGAGTCACTAATATGCAATGCATGTAATCCTTGGCAAAACTGGAAATATTTTACCAAATATGATTTGGATTATTCTGAGAATATATTCTGTAGAATAGACAAGCTAATCTATGAGCATGCTTTCAGAAGTTATATATATATATACTCAATGACATAGGTATAAATTTTCTGTGCAAAATTATTTTAATTTCTACTTGTAGGAAGGTAGGAACCTTTAGACTCTGGGGTTTTGATTTTTGTTGTTGTTTTTATTTTTTTCTATATTCCTCTCTTTTTTTTGCATATTTTTACTAAGAAATAGCAATATAGTAGTTAATAATTACTATCAATATGTGTCTAATAAACCCTCCACACATATTTTGTTGAAATTTAAAGAGCAGATCATTATTAGTGAAGTTATGAACTCTTGAAAGGATTAAAAATTTTGTAAGATCATACTTCAACACTTTGATATACTAAATTTGTTTTCCAGTTCAAAACATGTTTTAGCTTTGAAATTAAAAACAGTCCCATAAAGCAGAACAAATATCTTTGTCAAACTTTATGGAATTCTTCATCTCTTTTTTTCCTTTTTTTTTTTTTTGTTGTTGTTGTTACTGTTTGTTTGTTTGTGCTTTTGGTTTTTATTTTTTTGTATATTTAGAACCTCTTGAGTTCCATGCAAAGATGTTAATGACAGCAGGAGACATAAAAAACTTGAGAATCTCCTTCAGGGTCTCCAATTAATATCTTACATTTTAAAGCTCTGTTAGTAGAGCAGCATGATTTGCTAATGGTTAATCATTATATGAAAAATTATTGTAGCTATCCTGCAAAATGAGTCCAAAGGTTTTTATCTTCAGTGAACAGCCTTCTCAAGATGGATTTTTATGATGACTTTGCACATACATACATGGAAAAAAAAATCTAAACCAAAATCTGCTGAAGCTATTCAGCTGAATATGCTTGTAAAACATTTGTATGATGCACAGTGTCAGTTTATCTTGGTACAAAACAACCATTTCTCATACTTGTTTATAAGTCTAGCAGATTATGCATGAGAAAAGGTGTGCAATTAAGTTGTTTGGCCCTCTTCCCTGATGCTATTAATTCAAGTTAGTTGAGAAGCACCCAGTGCATCTCTTTTTTTTCTCTACATCATACAGTGTCCTAGTGCAGCAGGTGGGACCAGTTGTCACTGTGTGGGGGTGATCAAAGCTGTGTATTCTACCCCCTCTATTCATTCCCAAGGTCAATGGCCCATTTGCAGCAGCTTCCCAGGGAGTCGTTAGCACCTCCACTCCCAGCCTGAAGAAGTGTAGCTGCTAATGGGCCATCAACAGTTCAAAAATACCCCATGACTCACAGAGTTAATCACCCATTGTGTGAGTCCCCGCTCTGGGGGAGGGACTGGGTGCTCCCTGAGGATACATAAGGGATGGGTAAGAAGACCTCAGGAACCTGTCGTTGGATCCAGAGGAGCAGCAGGACCTCGACAGGAGGAGACCACCACTCTCGACCAGACTACAGCCATCACCTGCACCAACAGGTTTTTCACTTCCTTTTGCTTTGGACTTGGGGGAACCACGCAGGTCTCAGCACAAGGGCTAACAAACCCCTTTGGGTTTGTACCCCAGGGCACTGGGTTATACTGCTGGGTTTTTGGGAGTTGGAAGCAATTTCCCTTTGTGTCAGTGTATTTACTGTATTATTATTATTAAATTGTGGCTCTGGCTTATAATCTCTCTCATGTTGAGCTCATTTCACCTGCTGGTTTACCTTTAAGAGACATTACCTTTTAGAGACATTATAAATGGTCTGTATAGCACCTGTGTGCGAGTTCGGCATATGCATCTATCTGCTGATACACACACACGTAACATGCGCCTTGCACCACATAAATTACTAATAAATAGTAGGTCAGGTTGACTAATAAATTCCAGCTGCTTTGTACTGCCCCATCCAACATAAACCAGCTGTAAGCAAGTCTCATCTGGTTGATTCAGATGGATTTACAGTTATTTTGGCTTGGTGACACCACACAAATCAGTCCATGTATATTGATGAGACTAGGACAGTGTCTCCTCAGAAATTGCTCAATGCATAAAAAAAAATCTGACCTTTCAACAATTATTTTAAACATCCACCTTAAAAATCAGCATCTGAAGAGATAAGGTCATATTAGTGAAGATAGCCAGTAAAGGTTAACCATTTAAATCATACATCTGTAGGAAGTTAAAGTACACTACAGCAATTAAACCCATGGATATAGGTCAGCACTCTAATCCCATGTCTAGTTTAATCTGATCTACAAAAAGGACAACTTTGAAACATTTTTCCCCCCCAGTGCAAATTCACTGTAAAGTTCAATGTGAAATCAAAATATCTGAATAAGGAGTTAAATCCATTTTGTTAACGAAACAAACTTCATTATAGGCAATCTTGTAAATTATCTGTTTCTTAAAAACTGATTTCTGACTATTCTTAAAAAGGATATTCGTAAGATCAGAGGCCCATTAAAAAACAGAAATGTTCAACATCTGTTTCTGTGTTTCATGAAGGCAAGACAAAGGTAAATTAATACCATATGTGGAGGAATATGATTCAAAAATCCAGATTTGTTGGAATCTCCAAAAATAGGTTACCAGGTTTGTGTAATAAATAAAATCAAAGATAAAGGATTTTTAAAAAATTCTTATCCTGAAAAATTAAGAAATCCCTCCATCAAATAATAGGAAAAGTATGCTTTATATATAATATAGAATATTTATTACATCTAAGCAAGTGAATTGTTATGTAAAATAAAAGAGTGAGACTGAAATGAATCATGCAATAAAACTATTTGTATTGAACCATGTCTTGGAGGATTCAAGACAATATAACATAAGAATATTGCCATATGCTTTTGCCATTTTTACTTTTCTTTAGTTTAGAGGGACTGTAGCCTTTCAAAAACCTCTTGTGTCAGGAAAGGTCATGTCCTAGGAAGATTATGTCCTAGGCTGTGGCTTGTTAAGTTTTTCTTTTTCTTTCCAGAGGAGTCTTCATTTAACTATTCCCATGAAGAAACAGGCAATCCGCCTGTAGTGGACTCATCACTTTTCTTGTTGGATCAGGTTATGGGATATTAAGAAAATAAGATGACGGTGTACAAAAGTCATCCAAGTTCCATGCAGCAGTAGATACTGGATGTTTGAGATTGCTGATGGGCTGTTTTGTAGATCACTGTTTTTGTGGCTTCACATTATGTTCCAGTGTAGTGCTGGTCTCCAGATATTCTGCTTCAAACATACCTTAGTCATGATTTATTTTTTTAGCTATGGGTTCGTCCTTGAATTTTGTAGTCATTTATTGCCCCTATATTCTCCCAGACAGGAGCTAGAATTTGCTCCAAGATACTTGTGGAGTAGGTTTTACAGTTCATACAGAAGTGGTAGACTGTTTCACTGATAAAGATAGTTCAGGCATACTTTCTGGCTGAAGGAAAAATAGGAATTTCCACTGACGTTGACTGTAATCCTAAATGTAATGTCTAGTTGCAATAAGACAGAAGAGATGCAGAAAGGATGGTTTCCTTGATTTCTTTCAGCCAGTGAGATTAAGCAATCCAACTGAAAATGGTTATAGAATAAAATCATAAGTAAAATATTGCCAAAGTAGGGAAAGGCTGAAGATATTTTAATAAGTTACATTGATTTTAAAATTTTATGACATTCTAGGTGAGGAGAAAGCATGGTTGTTGGATAAACATCCTTTTCTGAAAATGGTGTTCAAAAGCCAAAGTTCATACAGAAAACAAACGCCAAAACAACCAACCCCCTTTCCCACAAAGAAATAAACCAAAGAAGAACCCCACAAAACCAAACCAAACAAACATCGAAAATTCCCAAATAAAATAAAATATAACTCTCCAAACCACCATTCTCTGATGTTGATAACAGTCCCGTGGAGGTCACTGCCACTGTATTTCAACTCAACAAGTAAATGATGAGTGGTTTCCACAGCACATTTGTTTCCAAGCAGTTTTGCTTACAAGCCAGGGAAGAAAAGAGAGCACTGCTCTAGACTGTGCCTTGAGACTTCTGTAGGGCTAGCCTAAGCCTTTTTACCAGGAATGTATGTATGTATGGCCAGACTTCACAAACGAAGACTTGGGAAGGTGTCTCCCCAGAATACTCCTCCTCAAAAAGCCTGGTAAGTTTCTAACCCCTCCCCCTCCCCTTCCCCTCCCCTTCCAAATTTTCCCTTCCTTTTAAACATGAGACCATGAAAAATGACTGAAAAATTCCTTAGAGGCAACTGGATTTTAGTCATTTGTGCAGTCTATATTGTGGGGAGAGGTGAGTTGTAAAGTTTAAATAGTTTTCCTCCCTACCACTGTACATGTGTTTGATCTGTTTGTGTATTTGCCCCTAAGAGTCCATATTAGGTTAGCTCAGTTGGTTGGAGCTTGGTGCTAATGGCTCCAAGGCTGCGGGTTTGATCCCCTTACAGACCATGCACTTATGAGTTGGACTCAGTGACCCTCGTGGGTCCCTTCCAACTCAAATTATTCCATGATTCAAAAGACTTGTATAATAATTGTGAATAAGCAGAGGTTGGGAGAGGGTGAGCAATTCATGGGAGAAAAGCCCCTCATGTCTTTCTCATTCATATCAATGTGCATTCACAACAGGAGATATCTTCAGAAGTCTGGACTTACTTACATGGATGTATCTGAGGGAATTATATGATCCTCCTTTTTGAGACCTTGATTAAATGAATTGTTCTCAGAGGTTTAAGGAAACTGTTGGGAACAGTGTGAATACAGTATTAAAAGATTTCACCTGCCAACACACTTGAGTTCTCCAAAAAGTTATTCTGAAATTGTTTTGAAACAGGCATCAAAATTATACCTTCAATTTTCATCTGTAGATGCTACATGAATTTAATTTTGCATAGTGTAGCATGTAATTGCAAGCAAACTCTAGTTTCAGAGCTTGAAGATCAGACTGAATCTTCAAAGAAAATTCATATGGTTTGGTTTACTGTTGATATATAGGTTTTCAATGAATATCTAAATTCTCATTTTGAGATGGAATTGCCCTTATTATGACCCTCTCCATCAGAAAAAAATATTCATTTGCAGTACAGTGAAACATATGGTTTTCTGACTTTTGGAAACAGTATGAAATAAACTTTCTCCAGTCATATTTTATTATAATTTTTGAACTTTGTAGATGTGGACATCACCCAGGCAGTCCTTTTTGGAATTTATGATGCTGCCTATATTTGGGTTATTTTCTATAGCTGCAAAGTATTAAAACACCCTCCCTATATAAAGCAGGAAAAGTAAGTGGAGAAAATCAAGTTTTATATGCAAAGTGTAACATCAACATCTACTGATAGATCATGTTAGGAATTTTTACCAGCATGTAGTGAATTTCAGAAAAGAAAACCTTAAGAACCAGCAAAAGAAGATGATATAATACAAGGCCAATACTTTAGAAGGTTAGATAATTTTTGTTTAGCTTACATTTCTTGTGTAATTAATAATATACTTACTTTTTTCACTCAGACCTTTTTCCAATTTAAGTATCATCTGATAAGACATTAAATTCTCATCACCAGTTTGAGGAAGAAGTAAAATTTAAATCATTTGAGGCAAAATAGCAAAGTGTTTAAAACATTGATCATTTAATGTGTACCTTAAGCGTACTGTTGACAATATCCTAATGTCAAAGCTGACATCAGCATTAAAAATTTGCCCCTCCATCATAGACACTTACAAAAGTAGAACATGTGGCAGTGTGACTGGAGTGAGCAGTCGGATGCCACTATGAATCCTTTCCCTATTTTTCTAGCTTTTCCACATCTGAAGGCTCCAGACTACAGGTATTGGTGTATCTCTGAGAGCAAACCAGTTGCTTTTCCAATTTAGAAAAAATTATAATGAGTAGAGTGAGTGATCCTATTCACATCACAAGGGCATTGCTTGGAAAAGTCCATTATTTTATATGAGATCTGTCCTTCTTCACTGGCTTGTGCTTCATTGTACTCTTGCAACTTTAATTTAGACATCAAGTCCTTGCAAAAGTAATGAGAAAAGAAAACATAAATTCTGGATAATGGCTTCTATTTTTTTAAGTGTTACATTAACAACAGAAAAAAAAAATAGTGCCCAAACTGTCAATTCTAAGTTAATCACAAAATGTTATGAAAAGTAAGCCCAAGTGCTTACTAACAAAGGAACCCACAAGTATATAATAATGTACATGGTGTACATATTCTGACCACCCTCTAGTAAGAAGAGTCCAGTATCAGTCAAGAGATTGATTTCACTAACATCCCTTTTCTCTGAGGACATATATCCTACACTTCAGCTGGGCAAAAACAACAGCACTGGAACTCGTGTTGCTGCTCGATACAAGAGTGTCTCAACATATGCTGGTAGCTCACCTTTACCCACAGTTAAATAGCTACAAAGCACCTAATCTCACCCTACCGGGAGCAGCCTTAATGTCTGACCTTCATTACCCAGGATAAGTATCACCTTTCCTGACAGTTTATATGTGACAATTTAGTCATCCAAGTTCCATTCATTCTCACAGCAGGTACTCAAGTTACAGTACTTGAAGCTAAGTTGACTACTGTGAATGATCCAGAGATGGTTTGAATTCCTGCCAAAGATAATATATCTACAGAGGAAAGGAGGCAAAGGAAAAAAAAAACCCAACACAGCCCAGAAAAGCAAAAGAATAAGCTTTATGGGAAGAGCAGCCTCTTTTCCCATAAATGATGAATCAGTCCATTATATTTGTAATAATCAATGCCATGGATCCTCTTCATGTCAAGTTAAAAAAAAAAAAACAAACACCAAAAAACTTGGTAAAGAGACAAATCATTATTAATTCATTCATTGCAATAACATTAATCATGATGAGCTAATGTGATATTAATGTGGCTGTAATGTGTATTTCCATAGGAATTTCACTGTAATATAGGAATTAACTAATGTCCCATGGTTTTAAAGAGTTATGTAAATTGATAAATAACACTGAAAAGCTTGTTAAATAGAGGTAGGTATGAATCTGTTGACATGCTACCTTCTTGTGGAGATGGAAAGGTGCCCACATCCTGCTCCCATGACCACACTTGGAGGTAGGCTTACACTCTGCTTTTCATTTTTGGTGAGTTATTGCCTACAGCAACAGCTTTTCAACATTGTGGTCCTGTTCCAGGAAATATTGATGTGGGAGATTAGTAGTTCTGGGAATGGAATCAAAGCTGTGACAGTACTTGCTGCTGCCTAGGAGGAGTTTGGGATTCATGTGTGCACTCAGTTCTCTGAACACCCTTGCACACAGACGGAGAAGACCACTTCGGAGTCATGCCTCCCGTGAGAATCTTCAAAGCTGACTTCTGCCATATTCTTATGTTATGGGTAATAATTCAGAGCAGACACATCCTACATGACCCATTCTTGAATGCAATATGGTATAGCATGGGGAACTTATTTAGAAAATAGAAAAGGACCTTCTCCTTACAGAGTCCTTCTCAGTTAACACAGCACTGCTTGGCAAGGTATTGCAGCCCTCTACTGAGGTTTTCATCCATGCAAGAACCAGATGTTAACAGAGACCATCCAATGGAGGAAATGGAAGACTAAAATATCAAAATGCATAAGAAAAACAATGAAACCAAAATAGTAAACCACTTTTCTACTTAAAGAACTATGTAGATCTGCTGCATCCCTAATCTCACCTAACATTTATATTCCATGGAAAATTGTGTAACTTTAAGACAATGATGAAAACCCCACTTGGAATAGTAAATTGGACAAAACAGTCTGTATTTTGTTCCTTTCAGTCAATATTTCCATGAGTATATGATTCAAATTACCTGTGGAAGAGATACAATTTTCTAGTATAATCCACCTGATTTTTTTCTCTGAATTATTACCTGCACGTTACCAGATATACTAAATGCAATTAGGCTATAATTAATATTTCCCCATGCAATGAATACTGCTATTATATTAAAAATGCTCTCTGTTCCATTAGAAAATATCTTTATTTTCATGTATAGGGTTAATAAATTAAATCTTCGGGAGATATCCATTATCAAAGCATTCCAATGTTAGAAATTAAGTTTTTTCTTTAACTGTACTTTGAAGCTGAATAGTTTTGTAGCAAGAGAGAAAATTATATACCTGAAGGTAGAGTGGACATGGGGTAAAATTTGACTAGTCTTAAATATTATTTTAACTTCAAGAAATATCACTTTCATATGTCTGTAATATTGATTTTAAATTATTTTAATTTATTCTATTACAAAACAGGAGAAAGAAGCCTCAGTATTTTTAAAAATGTTGCATATTACGTAGGGTTATGTAAATTGATAGAGTTACCTTGAAATAATTCATCAATATTATAATGTTGATTTTATTTCAGTTACCAGACTGTTCCCCTTATTCTTTTAAAACCATGATAGGCACATCAAGAAAATAATAACAATGGACCCTTATTGTTCTCTCACTTTGATTGTTTTAGTTTCAAGTATTTTAGCAATAGACATGGTTTTGTTTCTGACACAATGCTGCAATTCCAAAAAAAAAAAAA
>VWZD01005592.1:239711-254885 GCA_013396695.1 Sakesphorus luctuosus
GAGCTGACAACGCAAATTGTGCTTTGATATGTCAGATTTATGCAGGGGATGGAATCTAATAAACTTAACATGCATTAAAGGGAAAAAAATCATGCTGTTATACTTAGGTCTGAGAATTTTCAAAGGACAAAACCACAACAGATTTGGTGTTCAAAAATGTTTGGATTTTTTTCCCTCAGTCTTGTCTTTTATGAAGATCTTCATCCAGAGTTTTCACTAAGTCTGGGACCCACTACTAATGATACTGTAACATGGAAGGTAATGCATCCTGCAGGATTCTCAGAGGAAGGCCATTTAACCTAGAAAGACTCATTGTAAGGTATTATTTACATTGCCTGTAAAGGTCCAAACTCCTACACCTGCACATTTGAACACGGAGATGTAGGAAAAAAAGCTCTGTCAGGTCCTCTCTTAGGAGGGAATTTTCTGTTGGTGATCCTCAGGTTGTGCCTGGTGATAGGAAAACCCACAGAATTACTCCAAAATCAGTTGTGTAATTCCCATTGCCATTCGCTTTTCGAAATATGAGATTAATGGTATCTGAAAGTCTACCAAATAATATTTTCATTTCTATATCATATTTGTAAATCTACAATCCAGATGTTTATATTACGTTCTAGCCAGAATTTGCATTTGTAAGTGTAACAAACATTTGACTTCATTATATTGAAGTGAGGGATAAAATTCAAAATAAATGAAACAGAAATATCTTAGCACAAATCTATAATAATTTCATCGATATTACTGGTCTAGCAACATAAGACTGTTTAGGTATTACACTACACAGTTAGAAAATTAATGTACTCCTAATCCAAAACTTTTAGACAGTTATAAATAAGAATATAAAAACTATAATCTGATCTGAAAACCAATAGCATTTTACAGGTTTTAAAAGTAAGTTCAAAAGATCACAGCTTTATTGTACTTGACCCTGACTACTAGAAATGATGCCGTTATTGTATTAGTGGGTTTTCCTTAAAGTTAGTGCTAGAGCAGCAAAACACTTCTAATAAAAATATCAAATAGAACATTCTTCATTACTTAAACCGTTGTATCTTGTGTCATCACTTATGAAAGATGAGTGTGCCATATTACTGAAAATGAACAGTTGTGTTTTCTACCTATTTTCCTCAGGGGTAAATAGTTATAAAGGGATCAAGGCAGTGAAGAATCAAGTTCTCTATCTCTGGTTGTGTTTGCCAAGTTCATACCTGAGCATCTCCCAGAATAGGTTTTCTTAAGCAAACAGATTGTAAGCCTGCACAAAATTGGTTTCAGAAATGCAAATGGGAGAAAGCAGCTTTGTTTTCCAGCCATTGCAACACTCGACATGACATTTAGATAGACTTGCTTGCATTGACAGTAGGCACATATGTCTACTATTTTGTTTTAAAATATATGTATTGCTTTTAATAACAACATTACAGCTGTTCACAAAATGACGCCTCTAGACAGAAGCACGACAATGAAAAGAGAGTATCAACAGAAGGACTGTATCTGCATGCAACTCTGCAGTTGCCAAGAAATGAAGATATAACATATGGTCATTTTGTAAAGGTGAGCTGAACAAAAAACAAGCAGCAACCTAGCCAATTTTTGTCATTTGAATTCTCTTGTTCAAAACCCAATTTAGTTTCATATGACTCTTGCTAATTTGAATGATAAATTTATTAAAGTATGATAGAGCCAGCCCTGCAACTGCAAAAACCATTTAAAAATAAATTTGTGGAATGGTATGTTGCCAATTTTTCACTTGTCTAGAGCTATACTTTAAAAATTAATGTATAATTTTGCAGCAGAAGAATCGAATGCTATTAACAGCTTGCTAGTGTGAAGAGAGGAAGTTGTAACTTATATTAAATATCCCACTGTTGATATGCCTATGAATGTCTTTCCTTGATTTATCTGTTTATTGAACTGCCTTGGAAGAGCCACTTCTCATAGGAATGCATAGGGGAATGTTAACATAACCCAAGACTCTGATAATCTTTCTGGACATCACCCAGAAAATGACAAGATTTAGGAAAAAACTGATAAGCTTGGAAATGTTTAATTTCCCACTGTAACAATTTATAGACTGTAGGGAAAGTGTGGGCTCCAGACAAGCTGCTGTTTTAGGCTACATTACTGGTTTTTTGTAGCCGAATAGCCAACACAAATTCATAGTTGTGTGGGGTTTTTTCATCAACAGAAAAAATCAGATCCTTGATCTAATACTGTTTACTGATAATGAACATATATATCTCTGGCTCCCTGAATGCCTGAGGAAAATAATGTGAAGGAAGCTTTTTTTCACTTACAGCACTATATCCCAAGGTGCTCTTTCATTGCCTTTTTGCTATTTCAGATCTTTTTGCAGATGCACACTAGAGCCTCATTCATGGGTGGTATTTTCTCTGCATTTCCTTTCTTTTTGTCTGCTTCTCAATGTAACATTTTTCACAAAGGTGGAAACCCTTACAAACAGTAGCCTACAGTTATACATGTGTTGTTTGGGATTGTGAAATATGGCTCTGCTTAGAATAGAAGGCATCACTTTTCCAGTTGCCTTGTTTATGACTTTTAGTTGTTATTTCAACTATGTCACACAGTGTGGTTAGAGTTACTTGCTTTGTGTCCAATGCATTTCAGTTCTGACCTTATCAAGACTATTTATAATGTTGTCAACAACATATTACAGGACTGTTTAATCCCAGCTAAGAGCTATGGTGTTTGTTAGCAAGACCCAGCTCCGATTTGGGCAGAACCATTGGCTTAAAGAACTCTTCCTGCCCTCATTTCACCTGAATGCTCACATCTCCGTTCCTGTAATACAAAAGTTTAAATGATAAAAACAATAAAGAAATAATTTTTTTAAATTGTGTATAGAATTTTTCATCAGGATTAATCCTCTGATTTGTCTGTCATAACCATATTAACTCTCTGCGGAGGATTCCTTGCTAAGAATCCAAGGCGGACTGAGGAAGCATTTAGGCCCACGCTTTGTAAAGAAGTAGAAGAGTTATGCATCCCAGTTCCCTAGCAAAATTGTTGCAGCCAGTAAAACCTGTACAAAAGCCTTGAGCAGAAATGTTAGCTTATCACATTAAACTGGAAAGAAATCTATCAGGCAGGAAAAATAATTGACACTGCATCTCTGACATAGTCTTGATGAAAGATGAGAACCTGTGTTAGAGAGAAACGCCAGTCTGCATCTCAGAGCAGCTACTTAATTTCCATGAACAAGGTGATGGCTGTGGCAGGGCTTCTGCCACAACTGCTATTGCTGTTTCAGACTCCAGAGTAGATGTTCGTGTAAAACTCCAGATCATCACACTAGCTCATGGCCAGAACAAGAACAAGTTTTGTTAAGACTGCTAACACTTGAATTTGGATCAATAGGACAGAGCAGTGGGAGGGCTAAGAAAAGATCAGCATTCACTAATTAGGACAATGTTCAGCTCTAAGAAGCATCTTTTGGTTAAAGATAGATGTTATGGGGAATATATCAAGCAAAATATCCAGCAGGGCAATTTTTATGTTGATCAGGTTAGCCACCACATTTTCAATCAGTTCTGCAGGGCAATCAAATAGCACAGCAGTCCCTTTATACACACTGTGGAGAGCACAATGAGATTCATCCTCACTTTTAAGATCTTTCTAGAGGAGAGTTGCAATTTAACTCACTGCTATTCATGGCGGTAGGTTGAAGTAATTTGCATTTGCACTGTTAAATTTCAGATATTAAACCGAACCTATGGTACTGTCAGTCTATTTACTGTGAAGAATGTGATGCCTGGAGTCTACTGTGTAGCCATTGTAGGTGTAGCTCTCTTTAACCCACAGTAACACCACTTTCTAACCTATCCACGCAAGTATAGTCACCAAAGTCAATGTATATATGGTAATCAGGGTGAATGATGAGTCAAACCATTCTCTTTATGATAACTGGAAAAATAGTTTGTGTAACACAACACTGTATATCGATCCTCTTTTGATCAAGGGAAAAAGATTTTGCAGAGGCATCAGATCATCAGGAAAAGAGGCAAGTGTATATTTCTATACAGCTTTGATAAGATATTATTATTGCATATTAGATACTGTTCTAATCCCTTCAGTGCTGCAAAACATAGACAAATAAAAGTGAGTACAGTGCAAGCTGAAGAAATGAAAGTAATATTGAGAGCTGGGACCTCAATTTAAGAAAAGTTGGATGAAAAAAATTTATGACCTCTAGTGAGAATGAAGGTATAACATGATAATTATCTTTCCATTTCTAAAGATTGTTTGGGTTGAAAAAAGTATTTCCAAGGTTAAAAGGCTATATCAGATAAAGATGACAAATTTTAGTAAGGGTAAATTTTTGCTGAAAATCAGAAAAGACTTGCTTAGCTTTCCAGAGGCCATGAAATAGAGTTTCTCATGGGAAATGGAGAAAGTCTGGGAAATTTTCAGAACAAACCTGAATAAANGAAGATCATTCATTGGAATGGAATATTTTTATGTAATTTAAGAAAATTAATTTACCTTTATGCTGGCCAGTTTAAACTTAAATAAATCTCAGTAGAGAAAATAGACCTCAANTTTCACCTGAATGCTCACATCTCCGTTCCTGTAATACAAAAGTTTAAATGATAAAAACAATAAAGAAATAATTTTTTTAAATTGTGTATAGAATTTTTCATCAGGATTAATCCTCTGATTTGTCTGTCATAACCATATTAACTCTCTGCGGAGGATTCCTTGCTAAGAATCCAAGGCGGACTGAGGAAGCATTTAGGCCCACGCTTTGTAAAGAAGTAGAAGAGTTATGCATCCCAGTTCCCTAGCAAAATTGTTGCAGCCAGTAAAACCTGTACAAAAGCCTTGAGCAGAAATGTTAGCTTATCACATTAAACTGGAAAGAAATCTATCAGGCAGGAAAAATAATTGACACTGCATCTCTGACATAGTCTTGATGAAAGATGAGAACCTGTGTTAGAGAGAAACGCCAGTCTGCATCTCAGAGCAGCTACTTAATTTCCATGAACAAGGTGATGGCTGTGGCAGGGCTTCTGCCACAACTGCTATTGCTGTTTCAGACTCCAGAGTAGATGTTCATGTAAAACTCCAGATCATCACACTAGCTCATGGCCAGAACAAGAACAAGTTTTGTTAAGACTGCTAACACTTGAATTTGGATCAATAGGACAGAGCAGTGGGAGGGCTAAGAAAAGATCAGCATTCACTAATTAGGACAATGTTCAGCTCTAAGAAGCATCTTTTGGTTAAAGATAGATGTTATGGGGAATATATCAAGCAAAATATCCAGCAGGGCAATTTTTATGTTGATCAGGTTAGCCACCACATTTTCAATCAGTTCTGCAGGGCAATCAAATAGCACAGCAGTCCCTTTATACACACTGTGGAGAGCACAATGAGATTCATCCTCACTTTTAAGATCTTTCTAGAGGAGAGTTGCAATTTAACTCACTGCTATTCATGGTGGTAGGTTGAAGTAATTTGCATTTGCACTGTTAAATTTCAGATATTAAACCGAACCTATGGTACTGTCAGTCTATTTACTGTGAAGAATGTGATGCCTGGAGTCTACTGTGTAGCCATTGTAGGTGTAGCTCTCTTTAACCCACAGTAACACCACTTTCTAACCTATCCACGCAAGTATAGTCACCAAAGTCAATGTATATATGGTAATCAGGGTGAATGATGAGTCAAACCATTCTCTTTATGATAACTGGAAAAATAGTTTGTGTAACACAACACTGTATATCGATCCTCTTTTGATCAAGGGAAAAAGATTTTGCAGAGGCATCAGATCATCAGGAAAAGAGGCAAGTGTATATTTCTATACAGCTTTGATAAGATATTATTATTGCATATTAGATACTGTTCTAATCCCTTCAGTGCTGCAAAACATAGACAAATAAAAGTGAGTACAGTGCAAGCTGAAGAAATGAAAGTAATATTGAGAGCTGGGACCTCAATTTAAGAAAAGTTGGATGAAAAAAATTTATGACCTCTAGTGAGAATGAAGGTATAACATGATAATTATCTTTCCATTTCTAAAGATTGTTTGGGTTGAAAAAAGTATTTCCAAGGTTAAAAGGCTATATCAGATAAAGATGACAAATTTTAGTAAGGGTAAATTTTTGCTGAAAATCAGAAAAGACTTGCTTAGCTTTCCAGAGGCCATGAAATAGAGTTTCTCATGGGAAATGGAGAAAGTCTGGGAAATTTTCAGAACAAACCTGAATAAAACATAGAAAGATTTACTGCAGTGCTGCAGATGTGATCATCCATTAGTTCTTTATATAGTAGTTTCTTTATGCTTATTTCCCTTTTTTTAAAAAAGTAAAACTTCTCCTGGGAGATAGTAGTTTTTTACTACAATTATTTCTATTGGAATGTTTCTCTTCTGGAATAATGAAAAAACATAAAAATTAGTTATTATTCATTTAAAAAGTTCATAGGTATTTTATAAGGAAGATCATTCATTGGAATGGAATATTTTTATGTAATTTAAGAAAATTAATTTACCTTTATGCTGGCNCTGCTTCAGTGTACTTAGAGGCTTTCCAAGTCACTTGCTGTAGCTTCCTGATTTTGAAAGAATGTTCTGTTTCTCTGATCTGCCTTCTTTCCAGCACTGAATAATAATAAACAGATCTTGTAAAAATCTTTTCACTGATGTTTAAAATGAGGAAGAAAATTCAGAGAGAGATAAGGTATCACTTTTCACCAAACATGTTACTCAAGCTGTATATACTACATCTTGATTTGATGCAATGTTTATAAAAACGCATTTTATGTATAATGCCATGAATGTGATGACAATCTGCTCTACTGTCATGGTGTGATGTTGAATTAATAGGAAACAAGGTGAGGGCAGAGCAGGCAATCATTGTATGTGTTAACTTCATGATTAATCATTGGNAGTAGAGAAAATAGACCTCAGCAAAACATTTCATTTGGAAAATTCTAACCCATTTCTTTTGTTCTCAGAATTTAGATTTAAAGATATTTTAGGTTCTTTTCTTTACATTCTCTCTAACTTAGGCCCTAGCCTGATCTTGTTAAACTTCTCATGAAACAAAATAAGCATTTCCTCTTCAACTTGCTGGAAGCATGCTTAATTATTCTACTTCACAAGGTGTTGGTTATTTATTTTATTTTATTTTATTTTATTTTATTTTATTTTTATTTTATTATTTTATTCTGCTTCAGTGTACTTAGAGGCTTTCCAAGTCACNAATGAGGAAGAAAATTCAGAGAGAGATAAGGTATCACTTTTCACCAAACATGTTACTCAAGCTGTATATACTACATCTTGATTTGATGCAATGTTTATAAAAACGCATTTTATGTATAATGCCATGAATGTGATGACAATCTGCTCTACTGTCATGGTGTGATGTTGAATTAATAGGAAACAAGGTGAGGGCAGAGCAGGCAATCATTGTATGTGTTAACTTCATGATTAATCATTGGCTTCTTAATAAAGCCTTACTCTACAGAACAGACTGCCAAATATTTTTGTCACTTCTACAATATTTTGTGAAAATATATGACCTTGAAAGTCACCTTCGAAGTTATCTTAATATTTCATGCAACTGTGACTAATGCAGCTTTTATGAACTTCAGTGAGAACACACCTGATGTGTAAAATAATCCCTAATAGAGATTGGAATTCCTAAAAACAGATCATATGCAGTGAAGCATGTTGCAAGGGAATGCACTGCATTTCTTTCAATTTAACTAAATTTAATGCATGTTATTCATTAATTATGCTACAATATTCTTCCTTAAATAGAAAACAGAATAATTGGTGCATAGCATTTCCATCACAGTTTGTGAAATCTGTTTTTCAGACTACACAGATCAAAAGGTCTTACTAAGTTTCAAGATCATCAACTGCCTACTGCAAAATTATTATTGCTTGTCTTGCTGCACTGTTTCAAGAACATCACACATGCCCTCAGTCCAGAGACCTGTCATGACGTAAGCTAGTCATTCCTTCTTATGACTCAGTGCAACTACTCAAACCTTTTGCATCCATGGTATATAAGATCATCAGCCATTCTTGCCTATATGCCAAACTTTGGCTAACAAACTCAGGCTGATTTTCAGTACTTTTTGATATAACTTCTCCCCATGATAGGGGAACTGTAGTCAAAATGCAATATCACACTATACCAGGTGAGTTAAGGGAGCATAGCAAACTAAAAATTCCTGCCCCATGAAGCTTACAATCCAGGTATTCATAAGAGACAGAAAGTAAAGCATAAACAAATAGTAATACTGGTTGCTTAACAGTTAATCATCTCAAGAACAATTTTTATTAAATTTTTTTAGACACCATAGTAAAATACAGGTGAAAGGACAGATTGATTGTAGACAGAAGAATAGTTTCACAGATATTACTTTCAATCATGGGCATTAGCCAAAAGGAAAGAAATAAGGTGCTGACTTCAAATTTAGCTAAATAAGAAATGAAGCTCTGAAGAGGAAGTTAGCTAGAAGCAGTTATTAAGATATTGACAGTAATCCAAGGTGATAAAGTGGGATTAGGCTATGAAGAATCTGAAGAATCTCAATGGACCTTGCTCAATGGGAAAAAACTTTCTGTACGGCTCTTTTATCAAGAAATTTTTGCCTCCTCATTCTTCCTGAATTTGGTTAGAAGCCTTAATATTAGAAACCCTTCCTTTTGAAAGTCATTTATTCACACAATACCCTTGGGTTTTCTACAGTATGCTTACAATGCTCACATGATCTGATCAAATTGAGGCCTTGAAATTCTGACCTGTCAAATCTGCTGCTCAGCCATTCTCTGTCCGAAGTCAGTATCATAGGAGTCACTAGCATTTATCTATTGCAAATATTTATAGTATTGCAAGACTTCATTGATACTTGGCCCTGCAAAGCCACTACAGGTTTGCCTCGCCTATTACTTCTATTGGTTAACTGCTGATTTCAGATGATGTGCTGGTTTAGAGGTAAACCAGCAGGAGAAATGAACTCAACACAAGAGAGATTATGAGTCAGAGCCACAATTTAATAATAATAATACAGTAAATACCCTGACGAGAAGGGGAATTGCTGTCAACTCCCAGAACCCAGCTGTGTAACCCAGTGCCCTGGGGTACAAACCCAAAGGGGTTTGTTAGCCCTTGTGTGAGACCTGTGTGGTTCCCCCAAGTCCAAAGCAAAAAGAAGTGAAAAAAACCTGTTGGTACAGGTGATGGCTGTGGTCTGGTCCGGAGTGGTGGTCTCCTCCTGTCAAGGTCCTGCTGCTCCTCTGGGTCCAACAAAAGGGTCCCCAGGTCTTCTTACCTACCCCTTTTTGTACCCTCAGGGAGCATCCAGTCCCTCCCCTGGGGCGGGGACTCACACAATGGGTGATTAACTCTGTGAGTCATGGGCTATTTTTGGACTGTTGATGGCCCATTAGCACCTACGCCCCCTCAGGCTGGGAGGGGAGGTGCTAACGACTCCCTGGGAAGCTGCTGCAAATGGGCCATTGACCTTGGGAATGAATAGATGGGGGTAGAATACATAGCTTTGGTCCCCCCCACACAGTGACAACTGGTCTCACCTGCTGAACTAGGACAGATGAACAAGCAGGCAACCAGCAAAAGAGCAGCAGCTAATAAACTTTATGGAAACTATGGAGTGTGGGAGTCTGAGGGTTATTTGTACTGCAGTATGTTCTCTCTATTTTACCGACAACAGTTAGATGTTGAATTTTATTGTTCCTGTACAGGGAGGCCAGTTTTCAGCTATCTGGTAAAGATCAATCACAAAATTTTGAAAGGGATGTGACTTTTTCTACTTGAGAAATTGTTTGAGACCTTGTGACATACAAGCTGAGCAATAGCAAGGCTGAGAGATCCTGGAACAAGACAGTCTCGTGGCAGTAAAGGCAAAAGAGACTTCACAAAAGACATTTGAAACTCTATCTGTTGGATGATAGCTCATTCAAATACTTTTGTTACAAGTGGAACTGAGGAACAAAGTACATGTTTTGGAGTGTTGACTACAAACTGGAATATTGTTTCTGATGATGTGGAAGGTCAAAATCTTTATTTAGATTCTTGATGATTTCAAAAGTTGGTCAGGACTTGTAAGCTCAGGGTCAAGTTTCCATGCAAAAGAATCTTATCTACCTCCCTTTTAATGACTTTCTTTCCCTCCATTTTCTCTATTCCAGAATCTCAGAATGATACTGGGACTTTTGTTTTAAAATAATAGCCTAAATAGTACATATTCCTCTAATGCAATGAAATGTGCACTTCATAGATGCTATTAGCCAAAACCCACATAGCTATTATATATCAATCATATCTGGTTGTATTCTGATGCTCAATTAATCTAAGGTGAATAGTTCTGGATATACTCTTTGGTCTATTTTGCAAGCAAGACACATATTTTCATCAAAATTCATTTAAAGTCTCCATTTTAAAAAAGGTATTATACATTAATTATTATACATTAAGTATTAAATGCTACTTAATTCCAAGACTGAAAGCAAAAAGCAATGTCAAGAAAATCACATTCTTGATGTTTCTCTCACTCCCATAGCCCATCTCTACCTTCTAGCTTTTTTTTTTTATTTAATGCTATAGGATATATTTATGTGTAAGAGAAAGCCACAAGAGTAAAAAATGCTGTCTGAGAAAACAAAGAACAATTAATGAAGAAAAAAAATGTCTACAATGGAATGCCTGTTATTTTCCCTTAAGTGATACATTAGGTACAGGAAATCATATTACAATTTGATGTATGTGTCACTTTAAGAGTGATTTTTGGATTGTGGAGGTAGCTTGTCTGTCATATGATGTAAGTACTTTTATTGAGTAGGTAAGTATGTAATGGCTAAAAGCCTCATAAATCAGCTAAATGTTCTCCCAATTTATAGAGAATATTTGATCTGAGAACATTACTGCCTGGTGAGCCACTGAGAAAAAGAGAAGATATGAAGAGTGATGGAGATGGATATCGTAGATAACTTGGGGGGTATATGGTATCTGGGGCTGGTTCTTCATTGCTGGCATCTTTTGTGTTCTTTAACACCTGTGCCAGTGTAATATACTACCAAATTAAAGTTTTATACTTACTTTAACACTTTTATAGCTATTTCCCGTAGGGGTTGACTAACACAGAATGAAATGTAGGGTAGGCTTTCAATTCAAAAGTCTTTCTTTTTTAAACAACAATAGGAGTTAACAAACCACAAGTTTTGAGGATTATTTGAAGTATGTAAACAAGCCCAAATTAATTTAGCCATTGATTTCAGCATTACAGTTCACTCTATGTTAATAAACCAAGAAGTACAACTTTTTCTGATTTCAAGTACAAGTGACCAATATTCAGTCAGTCTCTGTGTACAATTTTTTTTTATTGGAACACTTGAAGACTTTGAAAAACTGTATTTATAAGTACATACATAAAAATATAAACCATATATAAAAGAAACAATATCCTATTCACTTTGATTCTCCTTTACATGATTCTTTATATAGTACTGTAAAGTACATTAAAAGTATTACACATTTAGCAGCATCTGTCAGTAGTAACATGATCTGTACACTGTGATGAATGCATCTATTGACTGAAGCTGAACTTTTGAACCTGTTGCAACATATGACAGCAAAGAAGTGTTATTTATTTGCCATATTGTAGTTATAAAATTAAGTAACTTCCATTTTCTGTGGTTACTCAAGAAAAGTTGAACAAGCCTCTGATTGCTAAATGGATATTTCAACATATTTTTGAAACTATGATTTGTGAGGGCTCTGATGCTCTGAGGCATTGCTTGTTGGATTGTTCACCTATTCATATTTTATACAGCTGAATAACTTCCACTTTAAGTCTCATCAGAGGCCTTTAAAAACCTTGTTTCAGTTGAAGTCATTTTTCAACAAGATAAGTATGGAAACAGTGACAGTCTAAAGTTTCTTTTCCTTTCTGGGCCACACAAGTGCCATGTAAGGCATCAATCCCTGAAAAGATAAACTACTGTAGGATTAATTTTCTGGGTAAAACGATAAAAATTTCTCCTATGTAAAGCAATTGTTTTTGCATGTATTATCCTTTCTGGATATTTAGTCCTGCAGTTTAAGCCTAACTCATAGAATTTTTGGGGTTTAAGAGCAAAAGATTGTCTAGAAATATATGAGGAACAACACTCCCTGTTTAAAAAAAGCACTGCCTCAAGTATCTTACATTGGAATGCTCAAAATTACTACTACCACAAAAATTTAAAAAAAAAAAAAAGTGGGTAATTTGACATATCTGTCTATGGAGAACACAAGACAAGGAAATTATGCTAAACCTAGCAGAGGTACAAGAATAGAAGCACCTTTTCTTCCTAACCCAACTCCTTTGGGTCCAGGAACTGCTGTTCATTTGAGCTATTTGGTGCAAAGACCTTATGTGTCTAATTCAGCTGTGATCTAGGCTTGCTTGAGCATCAGCAGACACAGCAGTAATACAGGGTCAGAGAATGCTTCTGCGTTTCTTCACGAACTCCGTCTCTGGAAATGAGCATAGCCCAGTCTTATGAATTGGATCCAACCTGCTAAATTGACACTCTGCCTTCCACCCCAAGTAATATTTCTATACTCCATCCCCCTTAAATTCTACCTGACAACTGTACTGGCTCTGAATGGCACATAAGTTCAATCTGTACTGGTATATGATCTGCTTATTAAGGTCTATGAAACACTAACAAGGTTAGTTGTTTCTGTCAAATAGTGATCCTGTTCAATTATCCTAATAATTCCTCTTTGACCTTAACCTCTTTAAAAAATAGAGCTCATGTATTATGCCTTAATTCTAGCTTTCCCTTCTTCAGAGTATAAGGAAAGTCCTTAAATTTTATTTTTGCTTAAGCTTTTCCATGTTAAAATACATCTTCCTAAAAACTCTTTTGCCAAAAAAGTTCTATTTAGCCAATCCAAACTGCCATCTGTTTTTTTCTCAATAAATTTCCTTCACATGTTGAAATACATGCCCAGTGAAAACTATAAAAAATTAAAACATGAATTCTAAAAGAAAGTCAAGGCTTAGATATCAAAAGTTTATAGAATTAGGAAATAAAAGGACAAAATTAAGTCTGCCTCTAAAAACATGGTGTGAATTTCAATACTGTCATCAGCATGAAATTTGCCTCAAAATCAAATAAGTATCAATGGCAGGAAATTCTAATTAAAAAAAATTCTGCAGGTTATGTTGATGTTTTTCTTTGTTCTGTGTAGTCCTGATGGAAATCTTCAGACATCCTTTCTGAAAAAATGGAAAATGCTGAAATGCAGCCTAGTAACTGCAATTGGCACAGTGATGTCAGCTGTAAAAAGTATTAGTGTGATCCTCCTAATCTAGAAATGAGCTTAATCATAGTATAGATTTTTTTTAATCAGCCTGCTGCCAAGATAAATAATCTTTCTCTACTGTATCTACATGACAAATGTCAGTCAAAGCAAGATGGAATCCTTTGAAATGAAATTGTAATCTATAAAATATGTATCTTTGAGAAAGGATTGATTTAAACATCAAATGAAATGATTTGGCTTTTGTAACAAAACACTTGATTTTTTCTAAGTGATAGTCTTGGGCAGTCTTATATAACTGAGGAACTTGGAGTTCTAGAAGTAACTGTAAGACTGGTCAATGCAAGAGAGAAGATCATGCTTAGAGCAAAATCCTGGTTATTTGTCCTTATGTTTATGCCTTAGTTGTGCTCAGGGGTCCTCATCCAACTTCTATTGAAATCAATGAGAGCTGGGAAAGGCCAACACAGCAAAAGCCTTGTGCCTGGAGGTTTTTTTCATCTTGATGTAAAAAGAATAGTCATATGGCTTTGAGCACATGAGAGGGAAAGAACTATGGGAAAAGGACTATGGGGATATTTTTTTTAAGGTATAAAGCGGACTAGGCACCTAACTTCTACTCGTGCCTTTGAAAATGCTTTCCTTGCCCTCTAATGAAACAATATTACCAAAATGTAAGTATAGTATGCTTCTCAGTGAGCTGATCTTGAATAAAACTATTATTTTTTCTACTAATACTTCAATGCATTTTTGAGCATTTTTTATCCTATTTTTAGTACTTACTAAATATTTGGTCCTGTTAGAAGATCACTTTTTTAAAAGTCCTTCTTAGCTTAGTGAGTAAACTTGGGAACACAAAATAAATGAAAAAAAAGGAAGAGAATGCTTCAGGACAGGTCACTGTGACAAGTTTCAGGGCAACAGAATGCCTAGCATAGCACAAAAAGTGCTGTGATAACTTTTTGTTTCTTCCTCAATTCACCTCACATCTAATATACGGACAGTTTTTCTCGTTGCATACATCATTCTTCAGATAATAAATGGAAGCCTATGTACTTTGAAATCTTTCACATCACTATTACTATGGTCCTACTAAGGCCATCTATCTACAAAAGGTTTGGTTACTTTCAAAGACACTAAAAAAATACTAAACATATTTCAATACTAGACATATTTAAACACTAAACATATTTCACAAGACTTCCACTTTGCCAGTAAGTGTATTAATGCAAATTAGGATAACTGCTTGTGCAAAAGTTTACATTTTTCAAAAAGAAACANAACCTATGAACTGCTCACATGATTTCCTCCAGCTGGAAACACTGAAAAACCAATGTGCACATTCTTGTGTCTCTTGTCTGAATAAAGTGCCTCTCTATATTTCAGTGACATTTCTACATTCACCTTTCAGGAAGTAAATGATCACAAAATATGGAAGGCAAACTCTGGCTGTGATTCCTTGTAGATCCGTTTTACACTGGTAGATTTCTATTGTATCAACAGAAATACTTCATGACTTTCAGCAACATTTATTCTTTCGTTTGTTCCTTTGGATTTGTTTGTTTGTTTGTTTTTGCAGATTGATTGGTGGTACAATAACACAGCTAAAACACTTAGTTGGCTGTATATATGTACATCATTACTTAATGTGTAAGTATTTATTTACGTAAATGAACTCTTAGATTTTAGGATGAGTGCTGAAAATCAGGCACTATTTTCTGTCATATATGACGATGTATTTCTACATAATGATGTACTCTGGTCTTGTCACAGAGAATTCTTTGCACATCTGATAGCAATCCATAAAAGTAAAAAAATTTCTAGACTTCTGTGACTTAAGTTTTTTCTAGAATCCTCTCAAGAA
>VWZD01005592.1:255810-269307 GCA_013396695.1 Sakesphorus luctuosus
TTACATTTTTCAAAAAGAAACAATTGATTCCTCTAATCTTCTCATAAAAATGTTGATCGTTAATGAATTTTGACATACTGTCTGCTTCTGCAGGTAAAGTCATCAAGTAATTCTGTTCAGATTCAACAAAACCCCCAAACATTACAAGACTTAATTATACGTGGACTGAAAATCTTACCTCAGTTTTGGCGGAAGCAGGTATGTTGGAAAAAATAACTAGCATTTAAATTGGCATATGCAAGAATTAATATTTGAAAATATAAGAAAAACATTATAAGGAAACTTAATTTTTTAATAATTGCAAGTTATTTGACCTCCAAGAAAGGCTGATCAGCTCCATTTCTGTGCATTTCTGAATTATATTGTCTGCTTTGAATTTTTCTTTCAAAGGTCAGCTTACTGGTCACAAGTCATCCACTTGCTGAGGAACCTATGAACTGCTCACATGATTTCCTCCAGCTGGAAACACTGAAAAACCAATGTGCACATTCTTGTGTCTCTTGTCTGAATAAAGTGCCTCTCTATATTTCAGTGACATTTCTACATTCACCTTTCAGGAAGTAAATGATCACAAAATATGGAAGGCAAACTCTGGCTGTGATTCCTTGTAGATCCGTTTTACACTGGTAGATTTCTATTGTATCAACAGAAATACTTCATGACTTTCAGCAACATTTATTCTTTCGTTTGTTCCTTTGGATTTGTTTGTTTGTTTGTTTTTGCAGATTGATTGGTGGTACAATAACACAGCTAAAACACTTAGTTGGCTGTATATATGTACATCATTACTTAATGTGTAAGTATTTATTTACGTAAATNTTTATTTACGTAAATGAACTCTTAGATTTTAGGATGAGTGCTGAAAATCAGGCACTATTTTCTGTCATATATGACGATGTATTTCTACATAATGATGTACTCTGGTCTTGTCACAGAGAATTCTTTGCACATCTGATAGCAATCCATAAAAGTAAAAAAATTTCTAGACTTCTGTGACTTAAGTTTTTTCTAGAATCCTCTCAAGAAGCTACAAAAGAAATCAAACACATTGACTGATAACTTATTCCTTAAGGTTTATTTATTATTTTTAGATAAATAAAAGTGAGAATGCAAATTACCATTGAAGAATGTAAAGAACTTTCATGATTTAAACCAGCTTCTAAAATTTCAGTCACAATGGTCATAAGAATATCAACTCTAGTTGCATAGACAAACAACTGTCTTAGTATTTCACATATCCAGTTACCAATTCTGAGTCTGTAAATCTATCAGCTACAGGGTTTAAGATGTCTATGAAGTTGTGGCTCTATTAGACTGTCAGTAACTTTTGGTCTGCTATTTCTATCACCTTTCTATTTAATGCTCATCTGTTTTAAACTATGGATGTTACCAGTTCCTCCATTTTTTAAGCTATCTGTATGTAACAAAGCAGTAGAATTACTAGTTGCTTTTTCTTCTTGCCTCATACTAACAATACACGCCTGTCATATGTTATTATACTCTCTTTCAGCTCTGTCATCTACTTCGTAGACCACATTAATGAAAATGACAATTGACTCAAGTCCTCTTCTTTTTTTCCTTCAGCAGTCCTACAGGGGAAAATAGTTCTTCAAGACAGAAGGGGAAAAAATAAAACAACAGGAAAACATTCAGATTCCCTATGAAATAAATAAGTGGATTTAAAATCCCTCCTACATCTCATGCACAAACAAAATACTTTTTCCGTTTTATTTTTTTCAATTTATACCACAGACAGACAAGACAATGCAGTTCTCTGACAATGGGAGCTCTATAGAATCATTTTAATATACAATCTTACATAAATAAAATCAAGTGGTGAAAGCCAGCCTATGTACACCAACTAGGGAACTAAAGGCAATTTTCCACCAGAGAACCCAGCACTCCAGTGCTTTAACTCATAATGCCTGAAGTGCCATGCAATTCACAATACTTGCAAAGTTCCTTTCTTGACATATTGTTTGATGGCATTTTTTAACAGATCCTTTATGTTTCTTTATCCTGTACTGAGTTTTTTAGGGAATTCTGAAGATTCTCAGAAAATTAGAGGAAAATAGCATCAAAACAGATTGACTTCTACAATGAATGAACCCCTGTGAGGACCCATCCAGACAAAGCTTAGTGAGCTCTGGCTGTAGTTTAAGTATATGCCACCTCAATGACTCTTGGGGAAAAAAGGACAACTTATTTCAAAGAATTTAGGTTTCATGGTAAAAATGCTGCATTTCTTAAAGGTATTTCATTTGTGTTTTATTTGTATTGCTCGACATTGGTTTACAATAAATAGTTTTCTGTTTACTCTGATTGTGTAGTAAGTAACAATACCTAATACTTGTATATTAGCATGCTCACTAATGACTTGTGATGATAAAAATACAATTATGTAATACTTAATGATGTCATGGTAGAACTATTTTTGTTTCTTTCATTAGACATTTCCAATTCACATCTCAGACTTGTAAACAAAGGTAAGTCTAGGAGCTACTGCTTTCTCTGTGTCAAGGTCTAAGAACAGCCAACTTGAGATGTCAGAGGAAAAGGTCTGAATGTCTTCCCTTTTTATGGTTTTCAGTCCAAGTTGTTTAGAAGACTGATCACAGCCTGGGCTTCTCCTCTATTTTGTGTAGGTCTGTCTTGGTATGAACTGCTTCCTGGGAGAGGACAATGCCAGTTTTTAATGGTGAAGCCTCTCCATCCATTTGTTGTGTTCTTATGACTTGGGTAGCATGGCTCCTACCACCTTTGTGCTGTGAATCATACTATTTTTGCTGCTGTGCCATCCAATGGCAAGTTAGTTCTGACGACCAACCAGTCCACGCTGGTGGCATTGCCTCAGCTCCGGATACCTTCCTGTGATACTGGCATACTTTCTAATGAAAATTTGAAAGCCAAGAAACTTCAATGACATAGGCTTTCTGCTAGTGGACACAGGACAAAATTTGTCCATCCACCCTTACACATTCAGATTTCAAATACTGCAATGAATGCTTTATCGTGCAGGCAGCTGAGAATTAAATATTACCATAAACTCTCCTTTCTTCTGCAGTGGCAGGTATCCATGCAGCAGGTGTCTCTGAGGTTTCCCTAGATTCTTAGGAAACTGATGCATTCCAGACCTTCTCCTGAAGATGTGTACACTCATTTTCCATAATGTTCTTCTATCTTCAGCAGGAAATGGTGATGTCTACCACTCCTAATTAGTGGCCTTTTGTAGCTCTCCACTGGGTTCCAAGCCCCCATGTCTCCTGAGCTTTTTGAGCTTTCTGCATGAGTAGTCTGACTGACATCTGGTAAGTATAATACTCTTCATTAATCAGATACAAGGTAAATTTCTTGCATCCTAATCGCTAGTGTTTAGAACTGAGATCAAGTGCTGAAGAGATTTTAACTCATACAAATATTTTTGTTTCTTATACTCCTTGTTTACTTTCATTTCAGCCAAATTTTCAGTCTCAGTGTTTATTAGCCTCAGTGATGTCTTTTGCAGTGAGTTCTGAAGTGCAATTTTGTGTTAAAGGAGAAAGGTATTTTTGAGCAGGGGCCAGTTTCATGTATGCTGTGCCTCACCTAAAAAGTCCACTGCGCAGGCTCGAAGGACACATCCACATGGGTAGACCCCTTCCCAAATCTTCGTTCACAGAGCCTAGCCATGACGATGTTTTTTGAGCAACACTGTTTTAATTGATTTTTTCCCACTTCTGAAGAACGTTGCTTTCCTTTTTCATGAAGCAGAGCCCCTCAATCTGTATCTTCCACTCTCTTCAATAAAATGCACAACTTGATTACAGAAAATTTTTTTCTTTCAAAAATAAAAAACCACAAATCTTTCTATTGTCCTTCATACAAATCTTTGCAATTTCCAAATGCCATTTCTTGACAAAATAATCTCTAAATTCTCTAGCTTTATAGGAATCATATGGCCTATGCATGGACAACATTTTAGATATGAGAAACAAGCAATGCATATAAATGTGTTACATAGTTTTATATTATTTTTTACCACTTCTTTTACACATCCAGTATTTCATTTGCTCTTTGAATGAAAATGCACACTGAACTTAAGTCTTCATTGAGCTGTTTCAATGATGCTGAGGTTTATTTCTTGAGCTGATATGATTAATTTAGAAGCACGTAAGTGGTATGAGCACTTAAGGTGTCTCCCTTCCTGCGTTACATGTTCTTCTTTATGGTATCACTGCTGATTTTTATCTATCACTATGTTGTCTGCTCATTTTTGTATATATGTTCAATAAATCCCTTCTTTTTTTCAAAATTCTCCATTGTTTCTCTTTTCTTTGGTCTCAGGCCTATTAACATAACATATACATATCTCACTATGGCTATGTTTTTTAGTAGCTCATAGTAACACACCTTGTCCAAACCATCTTAAAACACTAAATACATTATACGTACTGATTTTCTCTTTCTTTTATTAGTACATTCAAAGAAATTGAACAGATTGAATCTCCATTGATACAAATAATACTGATTTAACCACTCTTATTAGATCATCTTTCAGGTGTTTTACTATTCTGCTTTGAAGTTTCATTTAAATAATTTTACCAGATACAGTTTTAAGCTTTACTGTTGGAGGACAGCAAGCCGATGAGGACTTTATTAAATGGCAGCGTTATTATAAAAGGTAGATTGACGAGGATGTGGAAGTTCGGGAACCAACAGTACTTAATGAAGAGACTCTGCAGCACCTGAATAAGGACTGCGATGGTTTTAGAAGTTATATTGATGTGTCCCCGGTTTAATTGTTATACACCCAATATGTCTATCCCATTCATTTTCCCTTAGTCATCCCCTGTCCAAGTTTCTTCTTCCCATAAACCCTTAGGGCATTTTCCCACCAACTTGTCCCTGATTGGTCCCTGGTTTACTGCATTGCACCAGTTTCCATATTTGGTAGCGTTTTCCCATTGGTTCTCCCTCCGTTCCTCCTTCCTCCCTCCTCCTAATTGATATTCCACCCAATAGAATGTTTCGCTCCTCCCCTCTCCCCGCCCCAGTTATGGAAAGTCTCATGCTACCCTTTATAAGCCGGTGCACCCTAATAAATTTGCTTCTCTGTGTTGACCCTTGCACTGTGTAGACCTTTTCCTTCGGGGATCGTCGCCAGCACGAGGGCATGAGGAGCCACCCTAGGCCTTGAAGGGGCTTGACCCTAGGGACCCACTGCCTGTGCTTCTCTAACCTTGCCTCTTGGGGCCGTCCTCTCCCCCCACTGTATCATTGGGCCTAAATCATCCGCTGATACTTTACTTCTCTGCAATTCTCTGGATCCCTCATACAGTATTTAATATATAAGTATGCTTTATGCTACATTCTAAACCTTCATTATAAGAGCCAATTTATTATTCAGGATCAATTCACAGTTACCTGAGTAAACCTGAGGAAGAGATGCTTGCATGAATAACTTCTGATTTCAGTGGAAACATCATGTGAATATCTATTTACCAGTATAACTGAGACCCTCACAGTTCCTCCATGTGGATATTCCCATAACTGAGCTACACTGTCTTAATGTTTTTCTCTACATAACAACTTGCCATTCTGTACCATATTTTTTGGTATCAAAGTATTAGTTGACAAAAGGAAGCAAAAAACTAGTGCTTGTCTTAAGAGAGTAAGGTACCAGACAAGATGTGTAAGGGGCAAATTTTGTCCTTAGGTATCATCTGCTTTTTAATCTTATGCAGTCACCATTGCAAAATTTAAATGAAGAAATAAAAGACAATGTTCAAAGCTGGAATAGCAATAGATGAAGGAAAAGGCTCTTAGCCACCACTAGTCTTTGATGTGTGCTCATCTGAGAGAAAATTTAGTCCAGAACTGTATTTACATTTATTCTACAAGTATTACTGCAATAGGGCTTATGAGTGAGGGAACATATGGAGAGGCTGGCAGGCATGGATTCCCTGGTGTGGTGGTTAGATTCTTTGCTCTGAAAAGGCAAGCTTTTAAAATTCATTTGAACACTATAAAATACACAACTAGTGTTCCAAGTAAGTCTGTATTTAGAGAAGAATTATAATTTTGACAATGAATTAAATATTTTAAGATCTAATGCAACTTTAGACTTTAAATAATTATTCTATAAGTCTATATGATAGTCTAACAGTATAAGATGAGTTAATTCTCAGTCCTGTCACAAAATGAATATATAAAATCTAACAAGTTTCTTTGATTATTTTTTTAAATTTTTTTTTAGCTTCTGGGCTCCCCTACCTTTACTCATTTATCATTTATTGTAGTACTTGTTCTTTAAAATCCTGAAAAGTTTTCTGGTTCTATAGTGACAGCAATTCACTTCCTCAAGGGTTCTTTCCATTGTAAGATGTCCTTCAGTTAGACTAAGCTTGATCCACAATCCGTTGAAGTCACTGGGACTCTTTTCAACAAATTTCAGTGGACAAAGATCATGTGTTAGAAATGTGTCACTAACTTCTAGCTCCTTTGTCCTGATCATATTTAAACCATCAGTGCCATTTAAAATAGCATATACACTGAAATGCTTGATGAATAAGAGACTGTAGGTGTCTATATTTCTTCATCCATGTAAAATATACAATGATAGATACATATTTTTATTGGACTTAACTAATATTGCAATTATTTGATATAAAATTCAAAAATATTCTCTCTGTTTAACTTGGATTTCTATCTATTATATATTTTTTTCTATCTATTTTCTATCTGTTATATATAGATTTTATACATACATAAATACATACATACATGCATATGTATGTATGTATGTGTAAAATATATCCTGATAGCCGATCCCATCAGATCTTGGAAGCTAAGCAGGCTCAGGCCCAGTTAGTACTTGGACGGGAGACCTCCTGGGAATACCGGGGGCTGTAGGTTCTAGTCCTGAGGACTTTGCTGTCACGGTCCAAGCTCGCTCGGCCGTGGCAGATGAACCTCAGGAGTTAAAGGGTGGGGCCAGTTCTGTGCATGCTGTGCCTCACCTAAAAAATCCACTGCATAGGCTCAAAGGACACACCCACATAGGGAGAGCCCTTCCCAAATCTTCGTTCGCAAAGCCTAGCCATACATACATACATATATACATTAGCATCAAAAGGATGTTTAAAGAGAATATCCATCCTTAGAGTCATTGAATCATTAAGGTTGGAAAAGAGCTCCAAGCTCATCAAGTCCAACTTTCAGCCGAATACCACCTTGCCCACTAAGCCATACCATGAAGTATCACATCCTCTCTATTTTAAAAATGTTTCCAGGGATGATGGCTCCACCACTTCCCTGAGGAGCCTGTTCCAATACTTAATCACTCTTTCAGTGAACAATTTTTTCCCAGTATCCAATCTGAATCTCCCTTGGTGCAACTTGAGGCCATTTCCCTTGTTCTGTCTCTAGTTGCCTAGTTGCAGAAGGCTGAGGTACTTAATACCTTCTTTGCCTGAGTCTTTTTCCTGAGGTGGAAGACAGGGATGGGGAGGAGAATGAAAACTCCCGTAATCCAAGGGGATATGGTTAGTGTGCCCAGAGAAAGGCAACAAAGCTAGTGAAGTGCCTTATGAGCAGCAGCTAACCTGGAGAAAAGGAGGCTCAGGGGTGACCTTATCACTCTCGACAACACCCTGAAAGGAGGTTGTAGCGAGGTGAGTGTTGGTATCTTCTTGAGATGCAGGTAGACATTTTTACATACTTTCAGTACAACTAGAAAATGTAAACTGAATGTAAACTGCAAGAAAAAGATTTAAAAAATTGATCTTGAGCTATATTGACTTTGTATTCCAAAATAAAGGATGACCACATTTCATACACTCATAGACTCATACAATTAACTAGGTTGGAAAAGACCTCCAAGATCATCAAGTCCAACCTTTGATCCAACCATCATGCTTACTAGACCATGGCACTAAGTGCCCCATCCAGTCTTGCCTTAAAAACCTTCAGGGATGGTTGATCAACCACATCCCTGGGCAGCCTATTCCAATTCCTGGTTACTCTAAAAAATTTCTTCCTAATGTCTAACCTAAATTTCCCCTGGCACAGCTTAAGACTGCCCTCTTGTTCTACTGCTGGTTGCCTGGGAGAAGAGACCAACTTCTGCCTGGCTACAATATCCTTTCAGGTGGTGGTACAGAGCAATAAGGTCTCCCCTGAGCCCCCTCTTCTCCAGGCTGAACAACCCCGGCTCCCTCAGCCGCTCCTCATAGGACCTGTGGCTTCACCATTCTCCCTGCCCTTCTCTGGACCTGCTCCAGCACCTCAATGTCCTTCCTGAGCTGAGGGGCCAACAACTGAACACAATACTCAAGGTGTGGCCTCAGCAATGCAGAGTACAGGGGAAGGATTACTTCCGTAGTCCTGCTGGTCACAGAATTCCTGATACAGGCCAGGATCCCATTGGCCTTCTTGGCCACCCGGGTACACTGCTGGCTCATGTTCAGCTTTCTGTCAATTAGTACCCCCAGGTCCCTTTCTGCCTGGCTGCTCTCCAGCCACTTTGTCCCCAGCCCGTAGCGCTACATGGGGTTGTTGTGGCAAAAGTGCAGGACCCGGCACTTGGCCTTGTTGAACCTCATCCCATTGGAATCAGCCCATCTCTCCAGCCTGTTCAGGTCCCTCTGCAGAGCCCTCCTGCCTTCCAGCAGATCAAGACTTCCCTCCAGCTTGGTGTCATCTGTAAATTTGCTAATGGTGGACTCAATCCCCTCATCTAAATCATCAATAAAAATGTTAAACAGAACTGGGGCCAGCACTGACCCCTGGGGAACACCACTGGTAACTGTCTGCCAGCTAGATGCAACACCATTCATCAGCAGCCTCTGGGCCCAGCTATCCAGTCAGCTCTTAAACTAGCAGAGAGTGCCCCTGTCCAGGCCGTGGCTGCCAGCTTTTCCAGGAGTCTGTTATGGGAGATGGCGTCAAAGGCTTTGCTGAAGTCTGGATAGACCGCATCCACAGCCTTCCCCTCATCCACCAGGCAGGTCACCTGATCATAAAGGGAGATCAGCTTGGTCAGGCAGGACCATTAGACTTCTAGAAGAAAACTGAAGCAAATGAAGTCATTAGTCATTCGAGTATCTGTTTCTGTACGTGACACCAGTTTATGTAAGTATAAGGAATATGTATATCACCTGGAGAAACACAGTATCTAATGCTAGACCTTCTACCCCAGGATCATGAAGAAACTGCTCTATTTCACTGCAGCAGTAACTCACAAGGGAAGCAACAGACTGCACAGGAAGGACTATTGCATATTACTATTATAAATTATTAGATGATATTGGCCATAGGATTACACTTTTTGTGTGTGTTATATTTATTCTTTACCACTCTAGAAAATCAACACCATCTATCACCCTCTTGTTATCAGAAAGCTATTGTTTGTGTTATTTTAGAACACTTGTTAAAAAATGTTTGATTTTGGTCAGCTGACCTGTTTCCTCTTATCTCCTTTTCTATTCTATTCTATTCTATTCTATTCTATTCTATTCTATTCTATTCTATTCTATTCTATTCTATTCTAATTTTCCACAACATCCTTTAAATTACTTTAGTATCTGACTGCCTTCCAAAAATGCATTAACTGATGTTACTAACATCTGTCATGGGTAGTTCATTTTCCCTCTCATCTTCTCTGCAGGGACAGGATGAGAAAGAAAATGAACCACACATTGTGTGTGCAATGTAGTGTTATATGCATATGCATTATGATAGAGTCTTTAATTACATACTCTCATCTTGTTTTCCCACAGGATTGCTACCTCATTCAGGGCACAGGACAGACACATGTGAGAGATTACAGAGTGCATTGGCAACCACCAGTTCAGCAGTTCCTGGCATGGTTTTTAATCTAATGTAGTGCTTTTTACTGCATGTTTCTCCTTCTCATGTTTTTTTTTCTTTTTTTTTTCTTATTCACTTTATTGATATTTTCTATAGGAAAAATAGCAAGATAAGATGGTATTCTAAGAAAAAGAGATACAGATAAGCTATTAATTACATCTAAAAACTATACATAGTTAATTCTCCAAGCCTCGGTGCACCTTTACATATAATCCCAAAGTGGGATCAGAAAGAAAAACCATGGTATTGTTTTCCCAGATGCTCCACCCTGGCTGAAAATTAGAGTTGCAACTGTGTATCTGTGAAGTTGGATGAAGCAGAAACACTGCTCGAGAGAGTTTGAAAGATGTACTCCTGTTTCCACATGACTTCAATATTAAATGCTTCTGTGTCAGTTCTGCAATCACACCTTTTGCAAACACCCAGTTAGAGAAATTTGGAGTCCTCACTGTTATTACCTGGTACATGATATGTGCCTGATGCTACACTACTACTCTTTGCATTACGTTATAGCATAAGCATGAAAGTTATTCAAAGCAGATGTAATCTCTCAAAATGCTTATTAATTTGGAATCAAGATGCTAAGGGGTAGTATTTGTTATTTGCTTCCCCAAAGAAAAACTGAAATTTTTCTTTTCAGTTATTCCTTACTTTTGTGGGTTGCTCTTATTTTTTTTTTCTCTTACAGTGCATGGAAGTGTAAGGCAAAGAACACTGCAGATCAAATAGATCATATATTCTTTTCCTTATTCTGCATAACAGCTTTGTTCCAATTCTTTTTACAGAAATATGCTTCCATATTTTACAGGAGGTAACTATTTTGTCATTTTGGAATACCTTCAAAACCACTTTTGACTGACATAAACATTTATCTAAATGAAAGCAGACATAGCTTTCTTTTAATGAAATCAATATTAAGACTTTATTTCTATCTGTTGATAGAAACCTTTTAGTTTCATGAATACTACTGCTAATTTCTGAAGGTAAAAGCTTCGCCTTTGCTGCTGTAGTTTCATCCAAAAATGGGCATGGATGCTGACTTGTATGCATGTTTTGCAGGTAGTTGCCTACAGTGGTAGATTAACTCCATCTGTTTGTCCACAGGCAAGGCCATTTGAATTTTGCCTGTGAAATCTGAACCCAGGCTAAAGAGGGAGCCTGAACCCACATCTTTTTTTAACTTCTGATCAACTGAATGTGTATAAATGAATTGTAGTATGGAAGGGAGGCCTATTAAATTCATTTCAGACCAAACTTGGAAATGTTTGAATAGATTTAAAGATTTTAACCTTGAATCTCATTGTAGCCTGATGGACTGTTCTTGTTTATTTGAGTATAATTTTATTGTTGGTGGGAGAGGAAGGTATCCTGATATTTCTCTTCAGCTATGGATCTTTGATCTCTGTTTCTTTGCAGAGTGATTCCACTGCTTGTTCCAGCTGCAGTACACATATGTTATGAAGTGCAAAATTGCACTCTTTGTACATGTGCCTCTCTGTAGAAAAATTAAAGACTTACACTTGCATTTGCACTGGAAGGTTTTCTGTCCATAAAAGGCCAAATGCAAATTTACTGAGCCCCAGGATATCTAAATCCAGGCCTTTGGGATAAGTTTGTTTCCTACCTGGATTGTATATCTGTCTTTATACCAAGAAGTCTGAATGTCCATCCCAGAATGTTTGGGTGCACTGCAAACAACTGTCATAGCAAGTATTGCACTTCTGCTAATGAACATTTTAAGATCAGTTATGTGATGTTTGACAGAATTTATCTCTTGTTGAGTAAATCCCCTCTGTTCATAAGCATTGACTTAGAGGTATATAGTGAGATACACACCATAAACACAGCTGTTACAGGGAAAATGCATTTCACAGGTCCAACACTGAGGATTTCTGTTTGATATCCAAAAGTTTTAAAAATGCTGAGGATACTATGAAGACCTCATTCATGCTTTACAGAGAGTAAAGCCACATGCCTGTTTGATGGTCATTTGTCTGAGATAAGTGAAGAGGAATTTTGGCTAACTGTGAAGAGAACAGAGGAGCCCTTTCTGCCTTTTGATGTGGATATAGTGTTTAGAAGGGGAGGGGGTTGGAGGCAGAGGGGGAAGAGGGAAGCTTTGCTATCCAGCCCTCTTTTTCATTCCCTGAAGCAATTTGGGATTTTCCATTTCTATCACCACTCTTATCAGCATGAATGTACACATATCAGCACTCCGAAAAAAACTACAGACATGCATACTCCCTGCCAATCCCACAATCTCCCTGTCCAGTCTAATAATTACAAGTTATTCCAAAGAAATACTGGGACTACAAAGAACTGGGTATATCATCCTGTATTATCTCTTGCTGCAGGGTGTGAGTTTATGATACAGCATTGCCATAGTTTTTGATACTTTATAACTTGCATTCATTTTAGCCTATTTCAAATTTGACATGTGTCAGTGCTATGCTTACACTGCAGCTTTTCTTGAAAAGAGTAGTACACTGCTATTGACAGGCATATCTGGTAGTGAAATAGATTTTATGCCGAGTTTCTTTGGTTCCTTATTTCCTAAAAAAAAAAAAAATTCTTCTGTCTCCCTTTTGGTGCATTAAAGTTCATCTTCATACAGAGAGTTAGAAATATTTTTACTAAAGCAAGGTTTCTTTTACACATATCCCACAGATACAGGGAAAAACATATGACAACATTTATTTTCAAGAAAATAGAATCTATTTCTACTGTGCTCCTAGAAGTCTGGAGACCACCTTTATTTTAAGAATTGCAGGTACCCAGTCAGCAACATTTTAAAATTATTTGTCTTCTGGAGAATTCAATAGTTTCACAATATTTAAATATATATATTTTTTGCTCAGCAGCAAGATCACAGCAAAGCACAGCTTTTTCTATTCAGCTCTTTTAGAACAAGATAGAAAATGCCTCTCTACTACCGAACAGTCTCATCATTCTAGTCAGTTTTTTGAGTTTAACAAGAGAAAAAGGTAGAAAATGAGAAAGTAAATTAAATACCATAGAAAAGTTTAGCCAAGATTGCTGAAATTACTAGAATGGACATTTTCAGCATGTTGCACTGATGGGCATAAACCAATATCCATACATCTTATCATTTAAATCATTACTGGTATCAAGATAGCCTGATGTTGCTTCACCTGTCCAGGTGTGTATGTCTGTAGCACTAAATAAATTATAAACTCATCTCTTGCTAAGCACTTTTCATCCACAGATCTCAAAGCCCGATTCACAAAATATAGTGGTGTTTTTGTTGTTATTGTGGGGGGATTTTTTTTGGTTGGGTTTGTTCTGTTTTTTAATTTAAAGTTAGGGATAATCTGGAGCAAGAAAATAACTGATTTGGTTTAGTGACTCAGCAAACCAGTGACATAAGGTAGAATTGAGCTTCAATTCAGATCCTTGATGACCACATCAATATCTCACTGATTTGACGGTAATACTGTTATGAGAAGGCAGTAATATTTATAAGCATTTTATAGATTTTGTGTTCCTGGTTTTACTACCTTTCTGAAGACATGAAATAATAATTTTGGTTACATCTTTTTCTTTCTTTCTTTCTTTCTTTTTTCTTTCTTTCTTTCTTTCTTTCTTTCTTTCTTCTTTCTGTCTTTCTGTCTTTTTTCTTTTTTTCTT
>VWZD01005592.1:269362-290870 GCA_013396695.1 Sakesphorus luctuosus
TTTTTTTTAGAGAGAGAGATATGTCCATATGTAGCCAAAGAAATTTTCTAGTTTGGCAAGACTTTTTGTAAAGTATTTTACTGCTTCATTCAATAATTTCTCAGCCTGAATATCGCGTATGCTATATCTTATCCGTTCATTTTAAAAATTTGTTTTCTAGATTTATAACTTAGTTATTCACATGCAAATACTTTACTTGTATGACTTTGATGCAGATAGTTTAATAATTAATATTATGTATATCCTAGGTTTAGTCTCTGCAATGATGCCTTGATAATAAAACTTTGCGATTTCAGTACTCCTAGTAGTTTATTTTCAGTAAGTGTTGCACATGGAGAAATTGTTGGTGGGGGTTTTTCCTAAATCTTAAATGTATCATAACAATTAATACTGGCTTATGATAATTGAAATAATTAGCAAAGATACAGTTACTGATCTGGGTTATCTTGTGATCATCATGAGAGTGTTATAGATTCAGTTAAGTTTCTGAATCCCAGAAGTTCCTTTTTGATTTTCTCTAGAGGACCTGAGGCAGATTAAGCCTCTTTGTTAGTCTTAGATAAATACTGTCTGCTAATGTGCTCACTATTTCACAGGCTGTAAACATTTTTGTCATATTAGTTTGAGTCTTTAAATATATTTGGCAATAAACCCACAGTCTTTTACAGGTCAACTAATATCCTCTACTCTTAAAATTTATTGCTTCATCAACAAAGAATGGAGCATAATTAAAGAAGCATATGAAGTCTCAGCCTCCAAAGTTCACATCTTGACTGGTATTCAACCCACTTAACAAAGTAGGAAGTTGTATTGCAGTTCAAACTACTGTATTTCCTATTTAGATCATCATGGCTTTCAGTCCAAGCTATTAAACATGGAATTGGAACATAGAATCATAGAATCATAGAATTGATTGGGTTGGAAAAGACCTCTGAGATCATCCAGTTCAACCCTTGGTCCAACTCCAGTCCATTTACTAGATCATGGCACTCAGTGCCACGTCCAATCTCAGTTTAAAAATCTCCAGGGATGGTGAATCTACCACCTCTCTGGGCAGCCCATTCCAATGCCTACATCAGTGCATGTAGTTTGACTTCCATATAAAACAAGTTCAAATGTTCAATACCTGTGCCACAGAACTAGTTAAATGTTCCTGGACTTCAGGATTATGCTCAGTCTGGTGACCAGTAAACATCACATGAACTAGTATTTTACAAGACAGCCTGATGTACATTGACATTTTAAATATTCTAAAAAGTAGCTAACTAGATTAAACTATTGCATCCATAACATGCTATATGGCATGAAAAGGCTGAGAATTGTGTTTGTGCAGTCTTAAGTAAAGAGGATCAAGAGGGAATTTTACTACTGCCTTCAGTTGCCTAATGGAAGATTATAGAGAAGACAGACCCAGCCTCTTGGAAGTACAAAAGACAATAGGAGACATACACAATGAAGTTCTGAATAGATATTAGCGAAGATAACTTGTGATTATAGTAGTTAAAGTAGCGGAAAGGTAGGTCAGATTGGTTTGGGGTTATTTTGTTTGTTTTCTTTTTGTTTTAGTAGTTGGTTTATAGTTTTGATTTTGTGCCATAGTTTATCATGGTGTCTATCAAGTGTCTAGTGGTAGAAGTCTTCCAGTTTATGTCAGTCAGCGAACAATCTAGCCTGAATGTGAATACTAGAATCATAGAATCAACAAGGTTGGAAAAGACCTCTAAGAGCATCAAGTCCAACCTTTGACCTAACACCACCCTATGTACTAGTCCATTGCACCAAGTGCCACACCCAGTCTCTTCTTAAATACCCCCAGAGATGGTGACTCAGCGACTTCCCTGGACAACCCATTCCAGTGCCCTATCACTCTTTCTAATGTCTAACCTTAACCTCCCCTGGTGCAGCTTAAGACTGTGCCCTCTTGTCTTACTGCTGGTTGCCTGGCACACACATCCTGCTTTTGAAGACTAGGTCCCCACCTTGTGATTTCATCTTTGAATGTGTTTATCCAGATTAACTAAAGATCACTTTTAACATCATAATTACCTAAAACAGCAGACCTTTAGGCTGTGCCAATTTCTATCCAGGACAGATAATGTCTCTGAAGTATTTACTTATACTTTCCCATAATTTTATGTAGAAAAATTTTCTTTGTACTGGTAGTTGTCAAGATACACAAATAAAAAAATTGTCCAACATTAGTGGCCAAATTTGAAAGATGTTAGTCAGTTATACCAGTACTTACAGGACTCAATTAGGTATTTAAGTTATTTTTCACAGCCTAGAACAGTAAAGAGAAGTTTTATTATTGATTTTGTTGGAAGATGAATTAGACCTTGAAGGGATGAGTTTGAACTAGATAAACGACAAAAGAGAGAAGCTTCTCTTTGCTCCCTCAAACAATGCTGTAATAACACATTAAGTATTTCCAGATCAGATGGTATAATAAGAAAGCAGATGAGTGAGAAAAAAACGTAGTTTTCAGAGTGTTTTAAAAGTATACTTCTTCTTTGATCTTGCTGTAATTCATCATTAAACATATATTTTTTAAAATGCTCCTATTTCTTCAGAGTATCATAAACATTTCCATTCCCTCCTTTCCCACTGCAATGAGGAAAGGTGAAATACTTGTATCACTCTATTTTTGTTGACACAGAAAGGGTAAAATACTGTGAAATGTTCTAGTTTTCCATTTTCAAATGTTTTCTCTGGCATATTAAATAATTAATTGAGTTACATCAAGTGCACAAATATTTGATAGTTGAACATGGTCCTACAGAAACACTGTATATAAATAAAGAGCTATTGGTGCCTTTACCACATGTGTTAAGTCTGTTCCATGCCCCAGAAGATCCCTCCTGGCTCACAGCCTTCTAAAAGTTAAATTTTTATTGTTATTTGCTTTTTCATTTGCCTGCACAACACTGCAAGGTTGTCTATTAGGGTTTGGTTGGTTGGTTTCTTCATTCTTTTGGGGAGTTTTTCATAGAATTTTGGTTGTATTGATGAAATCATGTATAATATAACTCTAGGAAGGGTATTAATAATAAAATATTCCCCTTTCCAACAGATGACAATATATTGCAAATATTAAAAAAGAAAACATTATAACAGTGGCAGCTGACAAACACCACATTCTCAGGTGAACAATCTTGTTTGCTGGAGAAGGAGAAAAGTTTCCCACATACGTGTTTGCAGGACATAGACTTCTAGAACCACAGAAGGTACAGAGTATAGTTTGTGCATTTAAAATGAAAAAAAGACATATTTTTCTTAATCATCTCACTCATGACTGCATCTTATCTGACATTTTTTCACTGCATGCTGATGAAAAGACGTGCCCACTGTGCAGGAGTTTCCTTCCTTATCTTAGAGTCTTTTGTCATCAAAGGCTATGCTGTACCAGGAATATTTCAATCCACTGCATAGTATACATCATAACATGAATCATCAGCAACTAAGGAAAAAAAATATAAACACTCTTTTTAAGAATGTAAAGTCTAATTAATTGCCATCACAATCTGTCTCCTCTGCATTGCAAGGACTTCCAGGACAAGACAGAGAGCAGAGCCCCAGTTTCTAGGGGTCTTCATGAAGCAGAACTTCTGTATATAGTTAAATAAATATATATTTTAAAATACATAGTATGTTAAGGGGGGATGCCTTATAGTGCCTTGGTTTTAAGAGAGAACACAGTGATGGAACTTGTTGTGTTACTCAGCAACTAAAAAAGATTTCAGCAGTATAATAAATGCAAGGCCTCTTATAAAACCCTTGATTTATTAAGTTATATAAGGGATTTACTACTGGTAACCTGTTGATTGAACCAAAGCATGCTGTGGTCGGGGTCTGACAAGCGGAAAAAAATTAAGCAGATAAGAGTACGTAGTTATTTTGAATTTTATATTCTGAGCTAAACTCTGAATTCTAGCAGGAAACAAGCTCTCAACTTTCCTAACGCAGTCTGAGGGGTAACAAGGTATTGGGGCATTATGTTTTACTCTTTAAATGATACAACTCTAAGGAGCACAGAGTCAGGATGCAACCTTAAACATGAGGCACTCTCTGTTCTTAGGGTATGCTTATCAGTAATTTTAATGGAAATTGCGCATATGCAGTAAGGGAAATATAGGCCCCATCCCCTTCAGTTTCTCATTTTGTAACACGGTAAATGCTGAGACATATGGTATTTTTTTAATGGAATACACATTTGATCATCTCTGTTCATTTACACGGATTTCCTAAGATGTAGTTTAAAAGAGAACACAACAGAATACATTTGTTAAAGAGAAAATTGACTAATAGTTCTAGGCATAAATTTAAGGAATGTTTTTAGTGACTGAAATATTTATAAGCTGTGCTGCAGTTATTTTATACAGTGAGGCTGTGTTTGCTGCTAGATTCCTAATATTAGAAAGATCTTGTTTGCATTTTAGTAGAAATCCTAAAAATATTTTTTTATGTTTCACATTTAGTCTAAACTGCCATTTTTGACTGCCATCCTTCATAAAAGACATGAACTTAAAAAGTCTTAGAAATATAGATATCATCTTTCTTTGAAAAATTGCTTTTAAACAGCTAGGATATGTCATCAAGATGGAGAACCATATGCTGTTAATTATACATGGTTCAAGATCTAGAATTTAATCAGATACAGATTCAAACTTATGTCTTGGTCTGTTATCACAAGAGAATACTTCTTAGATGCACATGCACATTTCTTGTGCTTTTAAAGATATGCTTCACATAGTTGCCTCTACTGTGGGAGCTTTTGCGACTATTCAATGGCAATAATTTCAACTTCACAGCAGAGTGAAAAAAATATAAGGAAAGTTTAAAAGATCCTTCAAGAATGCTTGGACAGTACTTTCATGCACATGGTGTGACTCTTGGGGGTGGTCCTGCGCAGGGCCAGGAGTTGGACTTGATGATTCTTGTGGGTCCCTTCCAACTTGAAACATTCTGTGTTTCTGTGACTCAGAAACAGCCTCTGCTGCTGCTGACAGAGATCCCAGAGTAAGTTATTTGCTACAAAAAGAAACAATAATATGACTTTAATTCTCATAACAGTCACTAAAGAGTTGCCTTTAGCACTGGGAACTACTGAAGCCCTTGCAAATGGCCTGAGAAAACAAACCTAGTGGAGACTTCCAGAGAAATTTAGTCAGAATCCATATAGTTTTCCTATCAAATCAAAATACCTCAAAAATCTTTCAAAATGGTTTTGAAACTTCACCCTATTTATGCATTATATCGTCAGAGTTTCGATGTGAAATACCTCACCAAATTTTCTGTGTGTATGTTATGTATTGTAAGGAAGCTACTGGTTTTCATTCAAGTACTCTGACTTCTCTCTGATTCCTTTCTGATTCAGTAAATCTTATTGGGATTAATGGATTCTTTCTAATGTCCTAAAGACAATCCTAGAGAGAACAAAACTGCACAACTTCTAAGATGATATGCTGAAGTATAAAGGCTGAACATGCATACCTCTCAGTCTTTGTCAATGATCATGGACAAAGATATCTGCTCCCTGGGAGTTGTGCTGCTGTCAGGGTGTGAAGATTAGATGATGTACATTATTTCAACCACCTGTGAAGCCTGTTTCATTCACTACCAAGACTGAAACATCAACATTTTTGAAAATACAATTTCATTCACTCAACTTCAGAATTATTTACCAGATGTAACTGCATTTTATTTAAAGAAAGGAAATATAAACAACTATAACGGAAAAAAAAATTGAAAACAGCAGATTAATGATATATGCCCCTTAGGACCACTTCGTTTCTAGAAAGAAATTAATGTTTTTTTGGAAACTACTGAACTAAAATCATCATCAAAACATCATTCACAAGACAAGGTTTCCTGTGAAATAGATGACATTTGACAGAGAACCACCTATAGAACCATAATAACAATACTAACACATGCAGAGAGCAAACTCAGACAGCAAATTACAGGAATTCTATTTAACATCTCCTATAATAATGTATGTACATAATCCTGCATCTTACAAAAACATTACTATTTTTTCAGTATTGAAACCATTTTAAGATTTTAAGAACTCTACAGTAAGGGCTGTGTGCAATAAGGGGAACCACTTTGATGGCTTCTGATAGTAGTAGATCACCTGAAGAAAGGTAAATGAAGACATTTAAAATACATAGTTTTGAAAAGCTGTGGCCACAAATTTATTCTTAAAACAGCCTTCCAAAATCAACATTTACTTCCTTGTTTCCTACCCTAACAATTTCTGCTCTTCATTTCATTGCAACATTACCATAATCATAGAAAAATTTAGGTCAAGAAAGACTCTAAATCATCAACTCCAATCATAAACACTGCACTGCATCGTCTCTTCTAAACCATATACCTAATCATCACATCCGCATATCTGTTAAATACCTTCAGGGATGGTGACAACCACCTGTTGCAGCCTGTTCTAATACTTGATATTCCTTTCAGGGAAAAAAAAATTACAAGATCCAGTCTTTACTTCCCCTGGTGTGACTTGGCGCCATTTCTTCTTGTACAAACACTTGCTACTTGGAGGACACCAACACCCACCTCACTATAACCTCCTTAAAAATATTATCAGAAAACATCACCCAGAGTTAGGTAATGAATTTCTCCTCAGTTTTCTATTTACGTGACTGAGATGAAGACAAGTTGCTAGTTAAGAAAATTACATGCAAATGAAATTTTCAGCCCAAATACATTGAAAAGCTCAGATGAAGACTGAAAATCTGCCCCACACTTTCCCTGGCTTCTAAGAGCTCAGAAACCTGCATTATGCCTCCTTCCCAGGGAAAAAAAAAGTGTTATGAGTGTGATAAGCAATTGGAAAGCATCAGGGTGGTTAGAAAGTCTCAGACAAAGTCATGTGAATTAGAGAAAGCTCAAAGGAGTTGTAGAGTTGCACTACTAATGACAAAACCCAATCAAACTCCAGTAAGAGTTTCAGCTATGGATAAATAGAAAATGGACTTTCCGGCATGGAGTACAGAAAAAAACCCAACCCCACGTAATGGATAATCTGAGATTAGGGAAGACAATAAAAAATAGGAGGTACAAAGCAAATACATGGAGAATGAAACATGTTCAGAAATTTTTAATTTATGAAACTATCTCATTCAGTAAGGTAGGAAGTAAATGTGACAGTCCATGCTTACTGCTTTGTATTTCTTGGTTGAATTTAACTGGCAACTTCTCTGATTAACAGCAGTTTGATGTGACGATTTCTGTAGTAAGACTATTTTCAGTTAGAACAATAGATTTATGTTGCAAAAAATTGCTATTCAAAGCAAGCTATCATATATGAAACTGATAAAGCAATTTTATTATGGGAGGTTTTTTATTATTTCACATATAGAATACTCTCTTGCAAGATGCTTAATTATTAAAAAATAAAACAAAGTGTAAATCTACTCCTTTTTTTTTTTGAGTTAACATTTAAATTGCTATCTTCACAATTTCACATGTTCTAAAACACTATTTTGATGAATCAGATGTATGAACATATGCTATTTAACATTACACAAACTACTTCATACTTACAATCAGTATTTTAGGAGAAAAATTAAGGGATCCAGAAATAGACTATAAAGAAACTAGCAGTTTTTTACTTCTGAATTTACAGGTTTTGGAACAGCACTGGAAATGCTAGACATCTGTACTATATTCATTTCCCAAGCAGTAACTAAAATTGTTGATGAAGTTGAACTTCACATTCACTTTAAATTTTCCAAAGCAGTGAAACTCTGCCAGTTTCTGAATTTTAGCCAGATGTGATATGTGGCTTTCCCCCAGGATCTGCTGGATTTCTCACTGCCTTGTTTAATAAAGCCAAGAACATACTTCTGTTATGTGTTTGGAGAATCCAACATGTTCCAACCCAGAATTGCATCTGCAACTGAATAGTTTATTGCTTACATTTATCTTTATCTTGCTCCTCATTCAGACAGAGGTCAAGTGGGACAAAAATGACATCTCTCCTTATTTGAGGCACAAAAGAAAGGTGGAAAAAGTGGGAGTAGTTCTTACATCTTTTCTTCTAAAATGACAAGTGAAGGTTAGATCAGAACACACTTGGTACACTTCATCATTCATGGCTAAAACATTCTCAAGTAGTTTACTATTGTGCCATGTTTCCATAGCAAAACATCTGACTTTTTCTACTTGAAAGTACCTTGCAGTGGTGACAGACAGAGGAATCAAAACACTCAGTGCTTCCTGAGGGCTTAAGGACATGGGAGGAATTGAGTGTGTCACAGCTCGAACAAGAAAATTGTTTCCTTTTTAAATGTTACACATGGTAAAGCTACTGGCCTATACTGATGAAGTTTAAAACTTTCCTAGCAGTATTATCAGTCATGGTAAGCCCTTGCCTGAAACATTTCTATTTAATTTGCGTGCCATAACATCTAGGGACAACAATCACAGAAAAGCATTTTGTAGTGCTAGACACCATTCTAGCATGGAACAAACATGTAAAAAGTTATTTTCCAGACTGATTCCTTTTGTTCCAAATCCTTATATACTGGCCAGTGATAACAAATCAACACAAACATCACAGCCCTCATTAGTATACAAGATTTCATTTTTAGGATGATCCAAACCCCTTAAATCAAATAAATAAAAACAAAATAACATGGGAAAATGAAGACTTTTTATCCATAAAAATCCTACATGCACTTAAAAATGCAGACCCATCCCATACATACCAATTCAAATACATGTTACTATCAGCATTTTCTCTAGGGTCAGATCTATTGCAGCCCATTGAAATGTTTTCATGCGTGTCATGAGGTTATATCACAAAGATATTATATTGTAAGCCAGAAGGCAGTGGTTCTGTGACTAGCTGCCTCCTTCTGAGGTCTTTTGTCTGAGGCAGTAGAAATTGGTTAGAGTGATCCTATGACAGACGATGTCATTTCAAACTGGGAGACAGCTTCACTTGGGAAAGCAGGCATTTTTTAAAGTCTGCTAAATAAAGTCAGACATTGTTGTATCTGTTGAAGGTGAACTTCATGATCTTTTCCTGCATCGTTCTTCCCAGCTAGTGAAAAAAATTCACAGAAAAGGAAAGACTGAGGGTTATGCAATATGCTTATGATGGAACAGAGCAGGTGAGGAGGCAGATTCAGCTACAGCTCATCAGCAGAGTTCTCTGTTTTCTCCCTTGCTTCCCCATATCATTCTGAAAGTAGGCCATAGACACGGCAGTTTGCATGGTTTAGCTCTGTATGAGAAATTATAAGCTCTTTGATTCTCTTACGTAAAAACCCTCATGTGTTAGTGAAAGTAGTAAAAAAGGGAGGGAAGTCACCACAGGAAAGCAGGCCAGATTCACTTAGCAATGTACATTCCATGAAAGACTTGCATTGGAAATGACAGAAAAGCATACAATAATCTCACACTACTAAAACTCTCACACTACTAGGTCTAAAAAACAACTCATTCTGCCTCAAAATAGCACAAGGTCTAAAATAAATATATTTGGGATCTTATCAACTACAAATATTTCTATATACATAATTCTGGTCTGTCAAACTATCATGGAAATTGTATGTGATGAAAACCATTTTATGGACAGATAAAATTAATTTTGTTATGCAGGGTTGCCAGAATTACTGTTTATGGCAGTGGAAGTGCTGTTTAGGAAACTGGCAGTTTGCATTTAATACCTGATAGTCTTAAGCTAAAAACTAGTTATTCAAACAAAAGTGCCTCAATTGATATTGCTTATGCCAGGAACATTTGCTGAAGTATTGAAATAATCTCTGCCAAACAGAGAGTCCTGGATTATCTAGTGGAAAGCCTGTTCTGGCATGATACAGGAGTTGCAATTTGTATCTTGAATGAGAATCAAGTATTCACAACCTTTGCAAGTTCTAGTAGAGAATGACGGGTCAAGGTTTAATCTAGCAAACAATTCCAAAGTCAGTCCCCATCCTAATTTTAATCAAAAATAAATTTTCATCCTGAAGCGTTTTGCATACTAGGCTCTAATTATTTAACTAGAGAACACTGAATGTTCTATTTGTTGACATAAATATCTGTATATTATTTAAATATATTTATTTAGACTATTACCTTATATCCAGTAAAAAAATTAGTTAAGTTGTTAAAACTAAGAAGGAAATAATTCTGTTTATATAGTGATGGGTAAGTAAGAAGCAGGATACCAAACATAAGAATCACACTGGCCTTTGCAAGTAGAAGATATTTAAACCATAAAATCATAGAACAGCACAGATTGGATGAGATCTTGAAAAATCTAGACTTTCATAGGAAATGGGGGCCTAGATTAAATCATCTAGAAAACCTCTGGTGTTAGGAACTCTACAATGTCCCTAGGAATGTTGTTTCAGGGAATGATTACTGTCACTGCAGAATTATTTTTTCTTGCATAGAGATAAAACCTCTACCGGTGCAACTTGTACCCATTGTGCCTTGTCTTCTCCTCTGTCCACTTTGTAGCTCCCCTTTAAGTTCTAGGATATTGTGACGAGGTCTCCTCAGACTTTCTTTTTTTCCAAGTTGAGGTGATCTAAAACCTTCAGTCTTTCCTCACAGAGCTGGTTCTCCAGCCCTTTGGTCATCTTCATGGACTCCTTTGGGCCTTCTCCAATCTGTCCATGTCTTTCTTGAATTGTGGAGAACAGAACCAGACACAGTGCTTTGAGTGTGGCTTGACAAGCCCTGGGTAGTGTGGAAGCATAAAGTTGATAATTTTAGAAATTTGCACTGTCGTTCCAGAGGGCAGAACTGGAACACAACATGCACAGAGTTCAGTATAGAGGTGAAAACATCCAGAGCTCTCAGCTTTATTCCTCTCTTTTCAAAGTCAGAAGGGCCATGAACAGAATGGTAATCTTCCTTCATATATAGACAACTTCTGCTCAATGAATCTGTTCATTGAGATACACCTTTACTACACAGGGAAGCAAAGACACATCTCAGAGGTGTCTTCATGATAGCCATAAACAGACTCCCTGTGTTGCCTGAGTCTTTTCTTGCAAGGTAAATTTCTAATTTGGAATTTGGTATATTTGGGGTATATTTGGGCTGAGCGGCCACATCAACCTGTGGTTGTCCCATTGGGCTTTTTCTGCGCTCCCAAACATGCAAAATAAAACGAAAATTTTTGCTTCTCATGGGGTCTAACGTAATAACCTCCTTCTCCTGGTGCTTTGCACCCCTGCTAACAACCAGCGATGCAGGGAGAGGTAATCCCTGTCTGGAAAAGCATTGCTGCAGGGCTGGAGTGGAGCTGGCTGCAGGAAATGGGATACAAGCAGGAAAAGGGATCGGATAGTTTTGGGATGGAGACACCAGTGACTCCACCTGCTTTCCCCTGCCACAACCAGCAATCCTTTGCTAGGTCAGACCACAGGCTCACAGCAAAAATCCAGGCGGATTCTTAAGAGAGAATGGTCAAAAAGTCTTTTTTTTTTTTGGCCGTACAGAAATCAATGTAATGCCCATCCCCTGTTCCAGCTACTTCTGGTTGGAGTTGTCTCTGCTCATTGCAGGAAGGTTGGACTAGATGACATTTAAAAGGTCCCTTCCAACCCAAACCATTCTGTGATTTTGTGATTTTGTGATTCTGTGATTATTATTTCTTGTATTTACTAGCTCCAGAATGCTGCCATTCACTAAACTTGGAAATTATCACAATAATCAAAATTTTCACATAGTAAAAATATTTATTGCCCTCAGGAACAAAATATTTTGTCATTTGTTCAAAGTCTCATTTAAATGTGAAATATGATCAACATTTGATCATTTCTTTAGAAAATAACATTAAGACATGCCAAATTTTCAATGAACTTATTCATACTTATTTTAATAAGCTGAAAAACTTGTTTTGGCTGCAGCTATCTTTTTTCCATATGGAAGTGCTTCTACTAGTTTTCTTCCAGATTATGTGGTTGAGAGGAGCATGTAGAGAAATGTCCTACATTGTTTTCTGTGGCATAAATTCATTTTGAGGACTGAAACATGCAATATAAATTGCTCACAGTAAGGCTGTACCCTGAGGGCATGTTTTGACACTATCACAACCAAATCTGTACCTTAACAATCTGTGTCTAAATTCACAAAGTATATAACAGGTTTAAGGATGCATTCAGTTTGCACTAAGCATAGATCTGCAGAGACAGCACACATTTTCACTTAGGTGTATTGCACTACAGCCACTTCAGTGTTGTGCACAAAGGCAATTTTAGCAAGTTAAGAATCAAAGACAGCAAAGAGAGCACAAAGACCAGTACAATGAAAAGGAAAATAGATGTAGTAGAAAACAGAAAAGAGTTACTATCAAAGAAAGAAAAAGATGGTTTTCTAATTACCTAAATGAAGAGAAAAAAATATCTTTTTGTCCTAGTTCAGCAGGTGGGACCAGTTGTCACTGTGTGGGGGTGATCAAAGCTGTGTATTCTACCCCCTCTATTCATTCCCAAGGTCAATGGCCCATTTGCAGCAGCTTCCCAGGGAGTCGTTAGCACCTCCATTCCCAGCCTGAGGGGGCGTAGGTGCTAATGGGCCATCAACAGTTCAAAAATAGCCCATGACTCACAGAGTTAATCACCCATTGTGTGAGTCCCCGCCCCAGGGGAGGGACTGGGTGCTCCCTGAGGGTACAAAAAGGGGTAGGTAAGAAGACTACGGGAACCTTTTTGTTGGACCCAGAGGAGCAGCAGGACCTCGACAGGAGGAGACCACCACTCTGGACCAGCCATCACCTGCACCAACGGGTTTGTCACTTCCTTTTGCTTTGGACTTGGGGAAGCCACCCGGGGCTCAGCACAAGGCTAACAAAACCCTTTGGGTTTGTACCCCAGGGCACTGGGTTACACTGCTGGGTTTTGGGAGTTGAAAGCAATTTCGCTTTTTGTCAGTGCATTTACTGTATTATTATTATTAAATTGTAGCTCTGACTTATAATCTCTCTCGTGTTGAGCTCATTTCTCCTGCTGGTTTACCTCTAAACCAGCACACTTTTGCACCAAATAAAACCAAAATTATTAGTAATTATTAGGATGCAATGTCACAAGCATAATTTAAGTCCTTCTAAGGATCAACTACCACCAAAAAGAATATTCCTTACTTCCCCACAGCTTCAAATACAAACTTCTGCCACCCATTTTGTACAAAATCAATGTTATTGTCTGAAAACAGGTCACTTATTTTATTGAACTAATTATTAAGCTATCCTAGAATATAGTATTTCTGTGTCAGGTCCTTGTTTTCTTCTTTAGAATTATTAAGTATCACACTATGGAGAGCAGAGTAAGCATCATCAAATGAAGGAGATCATCCAGAATAGGCCAATCCTAAATATAATAAATCATGGTGGAACAGAGATCTGTAAGGAAAAGACCATCTTCTGGATAACCATGCTATGTCTGGTATGCACAGATTTCTCATACGTACACAGAAAAAATAGCTGTGGAACCAGGCAAGAGAATAAAGCAATGAAAAAGTAAGTGAAAATAATTTCCTAAATGTTCTAAGTTATCTCAAAAGATATTATCATTGAGATAATAGTTATCTCAATGTATAGAATCATCCAGCTTACACTGTACAACTGTTTTAACACAATGAATACAAAAATGAAGCAATTTTCAAGAACTGGAACAGAATTACTAAAGGTTTATGTGTATTGAGCCACAGAATGGAATATGAAAGAAATAAGGAAAATTAATAACAGATACAAAAACTAGCCTACTGAAGAAATAAAGTTTTATAGACAAGAGAAAAAAAAAAACAAAGGAAAAAAGGGACAAACGACCCTTGCTGAAAAATAAATTAAGTATTTTCCATGTATAATTTGATTTGTTAAATCAAAATATACTTAACAGTACAACATTCATATGTGTATGCAGAGTAGAAATTGCTCTGTAACTAATGGTAGTAGATGTGCAAAAACTTCAAAGTCCATGAACAATTTTTCAAGCATTTGAATGCTGGCAAAAGCTTATCTGAGCTGTTTTGACTTTCATTCAGATCTATAAAACTGATCAGGAAACCTCTGAAGAACAAGCTCTCTTGTGAGAAATTCAGACTCATTTTTTGGTCAGCTGGGAACACTGAGATGGTTTTTCAAATGTTTTAATTGTTGGCCAGAGCTTGTGAACCTGAATAGGTCAATGGAAAAAGCTCTCCCATTGTCTTCAATAGGAAGGATTAAGATCTTGTAGCAAGCATTTTAAAAAAGTTCTTTGCACTGTGAGAATATTTTTTAAGGTATTATGGCAGTCTTTATAGCATCAGCCTTCAGGTTTGAGTAATTTCATAAAGATATAAGAGGCACAGAACTTTTCATTTCATCTACGCCCTGGTTAACTGCAAGCTGGCTAACCTTGTACCAGTTTTCAAAAAGGGCAAGAAGGATGACCCTGGAAATTAGAGGCCTGTCAATCTCACTTCAGTGACTGATAAAATTATGGGAGGTATTGAAAAACACCTGAAGGACAATACAGTTATTGGTCACAGCCAGCATGGTTCCATGAGGAGAAAGTCCTGCTTGTCAAACCTGATTTCCTTTCATGACAAGGTAACCCACCCAGCTGATCAAAGAAAGCCAGCTGATGTAACATTTTTGGATTTTGGTAAAGTTATTGATAACGTTTCATGCAGTATCTTTCTGGACAAAATGTCCAGCACACAGCTGGATAAACACATCATGAGATGGGTGACCAATTGGCTGACAGGTCGAGCACAGAGACCTGTAAGAGTAAATGGGATGACATCAGACTGGTGACCTGTCACTAGTGGGGTTCCAAAGGGCTCCTTCTTGGGCCCTGTGCTCTTCAACATCATTAGTGACTTGGACACAGGACTCAAAGGTATGCTAAGTTTGCAGATGGTACTAAATGGGGAGGAGCTGTTGACTCCCTCCAAGGGAGAAAGGCCCTGCAGAGAGACCTCAACAAATTAGAGGACTGGGCAATTACCAACCATATGATGTTCAACAAGGGAAAGTGCCGGATTCTGAACCTGGAATGGGGTAATCCCAGATGTCCGTACAATCTGGGGAATGAGATGCTGGAAAGCAGTACCATGGAAAGGAACCTGGGGGTCCTGGTTGATGGCAAGTTGAATTTGAGTCAGCAGTGCCCTGGCAGCCAGAAGGACCAGCCATGTCCTGGGGGCATCAGGCACAGCATCACCAGCCAGTCGAAGGAGGGGATTGTCCTGCTCTGCTCTGCACTGGTGTGGCCCCTCCTTGAACATTGTGTGCAGTTTTGGGGAAGAGAAGAAAGATATTAAGGTCTTAGACAGTGTCCTAAGGAGGGCAATGAAGATGGTGAAGGGCCTTGAGGGGAAGCCATGTGAGGAGTGGTTTGGGGTACTTGGTGTGTTCAGCATGAAGAAGAGGACACTGAGGGGAGACCTCGTTGCAGTTACAACTTCCTCCTGAGGAGGAGAGGAGGGGCAGGCATTGATCTATTGTCTATGGTGACCAGTGACAGGACCCATGGCCTTAAGTTATGTCAGGGGAGGCTTAAGTTGGATATTAGACAAAGGTTCTTCACCCAGAGGGTGACTGGGAACTGGAACAGGCTTCCAAGGGAAGTCTTCATAGCACAAATCCTGACAGAGATCAAGAAGCATTTGGACAATGCTCTCAGGCACATGGTGTGATTCTTAGGGCTCTCCTGTGCAGAGCCAGGAGTTGCCTTCCAACTCGAGATATTCTATGATTTTATCATAGCTTCTCTATTCTGCATGTGCTAAAATTAGCTTTGTGCAATTGATATACTGAAAGTTCCTCAAATTACATAACACTAACACATATTTCAGGTCATTATATAAACCTTCAATTTTTTTAGGTTGGAAGATGAAATCCAAGTTTAAAGTTTAAACATCCTTTCTCTTAAAGGTCAGAGAAATATGTTAGTTTATAGTGTACACACAAAAAAGTATACCCACTAAAACCCACAAGTAAATGGGTTATTTCAGAAAAAAATCAATTTTCAAATATCATGATCAAATATATTGGGTTCCTGAAGCCTTTTCTCTGTGAACATTTTTCTATTTCCTTTTAAAACATTTCATTGAGTAAAACATGGGATGAATTCCATGTAGGGAACTTGGCAAATACATAAGTATCACATCTCATTTTATGGCATAGGTCTTACTTTCTTCGAGGAGGATGTCAGATGCAGCTTAGGCTGTATAAGCTGAGCTGTCTGCAGCTATGATACAGAAGCAGATCCAGGCAGAATATGCGCAGCTGAACCAGTGTGTGTTTCTAATCCAGCAGAGCTGTGGCTGAATGCCAAAGAGACAAATAATATCAAAGCATTTTACAAGCATAGTGAGGTGAATGATAATGATCTACTGCAGTGTTTTTCACCTCGTAGTCCAGAAGAAAGCCCAATGCCCACAATCAGCAGGCATCAGCAAGGCCCAAGAAACACCTCTGGTGGTGCTGCCTCCTGTTGGCTATTTTGGAACGGGTTGTGGTAGCAACAGATTACATTAGAGGCATACTGTTGTGGGTTAACCCCAGTAGACAGCTAAGGATCACACAGCCTGTTGCTCACTTTCCCCAAGAGTGATGCGGTAGAGAGCTGGAAGGGCAAAAGTGAGAAAACTTGTGGGTTGAGATAAAGACAGTTAGATAGGGAAAGCAAAAACCATACATGCAAGCAAGGCAAAAGAAGGAATTAAGACACTGCTTTCCACAGCCAGGTAGGTGTTCAACCATTCCCAGGAATACAGGGTTCCAGGACATATAACCGCCACTTGAAAAGACAAACATAATTGTCAAACATTCTTCTTTGTTTCTGCCAAGATTTGTTGTGGTGCATCATGTGATAAAATATAGAATATCCCTTCAGGCACTTGGAGTCAGCTGTCCTGGTTTGTCCCTTCCCAAGTTCTTGTGCACCCTTTGTCAACTCACTGGCAAGAAGATATAAGAAATGCAAAAGGCCTTGGTGCTGTACAAGGGCTGCTCAACAACACCTAAAACATCCTCATCTTATCAACACTGTTTTGGGCAGAAATCCAAAGCCCAGCACCACAAGATCTATTATGAAGAAAATAGAAACTAATTTATTAAAACTTAATGAATTAAACTTATTTAATTAAAATTAACTCTATCCTGGCCCAAACCAGCACATGTCCTCAGTTCTTAAAGGTGATGCACCCTGAGGAGTTTTCTTGTGGATCCAAATAAAGTCAAGGAGATCACTTGTCAACTACTTCAACTAGCTGAAGGCAAACCAGACTTTTAAGAATTTTATTTATTCCAAGTTAACAGAAATATTTTAGGAAACTATCTGGGTCTTGGGAAACAAAAAAAAAAAAAACAACAAACACTAAAACAACAGCAAAAAGGAAACAAACATTTGCATATTTAGGGCGAGCACCTTTAGTCCCCCTTACTTTGTCTCAACTTTAGTCTCATATTCGGCTTATTGCCAAGCATCTCTCATCCCTATTCATGGTCTCAGCCTCACTTTTTCACCATAGACACCTCTCCTTCACCCCTTAATACTACCACAGGTAACACTCAGTCCCTTTGGTGAGACAACAAGTAATGTACACAGTCAGGACATGGTAGCTTCCCTCTGTTGCTTCCCACTTTTTTCCTATGCTTCAATGTGCAACCTGCAAAATCTCCATTTTGCTCCTGGGCCTCAGTCCCTTTGGGGACCTATCTATGCCAGAAGCTTGGCTGATGGACTCAGCTTTGGCTTGAAGTGGGCTTGTTGTGTGTCTGGAGCCCACACAGCACAGGGCAGCCCCTGACCACCCCCTACAAAGGCCAGCCCTGAAGTTCTTCCTCACTGCTAAAACCTTGGCATCTACATACAATGTCACTGAAGCTCAGGAAGGCATGAGTGAAAGGAAGTGTCCAGGGGGTGAGAGCTGGCTGTACAAGGGGGTTCCTGAGTCCAGGAACACCGAAGCAGCAGCCTCATGACCTGGAAGGCCTTGGCAGCCAACCAGGCAGGGAGGGGCAGTGCTGGGAGTGACCAAGGGGCATTTAAACAGCTTCAGGGAGTGTGAGCAACCCAGAGCACAGCAAGCAGGAGTGTGACACATCAGTGGGGGTGACATGGTAGTTTGCACTGAACTTTGTGTGGGCAGAACAAGCAGGAATGGCAAGGGCTCCTCTTTGACCATCTGCAAGCAGCCAACAGAGGCAGCAAACAGACTCAGTAACTGGTAAGAAAGGGCAAAGAGATGCTTTCAGCCCCAGTCTTGTTAACATATTAGTTTAAGCTTCCTCAGTTATGATGTTGACATGTCCTAAATCTTGATCTCCTGTAGCTGGTGGAGTCACCGTACCAGCTGCATCAGAGGCCTCCAGAGAGCCAGACCTGCTGATGGCAGACACAACTCTCCAGGTCACAGGTTCTCAGGAGTGCCTGATGCCTCTTTGTGAGGCTGGGGCAGACAACCAGTTATTTTGCAGAAGATGCACCATGGTTGAAGAGTTGTTTTGCAAGATGAAGGAGCTACAGAAGAAGTGAACAGGCTTTGTAGCATTTGAGTGACTGAGCAAGAGATTGATCTGTGACAAAATCCTCAAGCCAGCCTGAAGGAATGGTCTGAAGTTGTGTCAGGGGAGGTTTAGGTTGGATATTAGAAAAAGGTTCTTCACCCAGAGGATGTTTGGGCACTAGCACAGGCTCTCCAGGGAAGTGGTCACAACACCAAGCCTGAAAAAGTTCAAGAAGCATTTGGATGATAGTCTCAGGCACATGGTATGACTCTTGGGTCTGGTCCTGTGCAGGCCTAAGGGTTAGACTCAACAATGCTTGTGGGTCCCCTCCAACTTGGCATATTCTGTGATGTATGTATCATTATGCTGTGTGCTTAGTCCATTCCTATTTGCTGCTTTCCCCTAGCCCAAATAGATAGGGAAAAGAGAAATGTTCTTTAACACTTCTGAACCCTACCTGTAACTGAATATTTCAGAATAATAAGTGATCAGTTTCATAATTTCCAAATGTAATACCCATGTACCTGTGAAATTTCATCTAGAAATTACAGTGTTCCTGTAGAGAAAGTTCCAACCTATCTGAAATATAGCACTGTATTTTCTCATATCTTTAACCTGTCGTAACTGTAATAATAACCAATTTTCTCTGAAGATTTCAAGGTTTCCCTGCACCATTAAAACTGCCAAGTTCTATTACTGGCATTATCATAAACAATGTCAAGTCTCAGAGCATTTCAAAATTCAAAAAAGAATGTTCTTATAATATGAAGTGAAGGAAAAATTTTGCTAAGCAACTCTGATTTTAACATGTTTAATCAAAATTTTCCACACCTCTGGACTTTTGAGATTCTGCCATCACTAAAAACCTATTTCTGTAACACCTTGGGTGATGATTTTTGGTTATTTAAATATATGTCTAAGTTGCTACTGGGTTGCTATGTCTTGCATGCATTTTTGTATTCAGTCTTACTTTTTAGATATAGGTAAATACTAATCAAATCTGTAAGGACAGTGAATACTAGCCCCAGAGAGTTTTCTTGATTCAAAGCATGAGAAATGTTGCAGTCTGAATTTTCCTTCATGTCTGAATTGTCTAGGAAATCAGAGTATATTTCATAATCTTCTAATTGAACAGTGTGATCCAGCACTTTTTTTTTTGTTATTGCAAAAACTAGGTTCCTCTGAGAATAATGTTGATAGTCTGTAGACAGTCCTGACTGATAGGGTCATAAATAGAAAAGTTCTACTTTATAAAACTAAGGAATTCAACAGTTTCATTGTTGACTGTGATATATAAAATAAAGGGAAGAATTATTATTCAAAAATCCTATTTCTACACTGATCACAATCTCAAACACATGTCATTTAAGCCACAATTACATTTAATATGCAGAAACAGTTAAAGTTTAATATAACTACACCATTTAACAATAACCAGTGTTTACTGTTAAAAAAGTGATACAAATTGCTGTTATATGACATTATACAGATACATAAATGTATTCACTTGCAAATTAGGGAAAATGCGACTGATAAAATGGAAAAAACCCAGTATTGATTTCTCATAAAAACTTCACAGTTTCTGAAGGAAGATACAACACAAGAATAGGCTTGTAGTCATTTTAGGAATAGAAATAACAGGGTTCAGTTCTGCTTTTGCCTCACAGTTCTTTTTAGATTACAGGGCAGTTGCAAAAGGCAAAATTTTCAAAATTGACTAGTGAGTTTTGACTGTTCACCTAGAGCTTCCTGATATTATCAGGCTTCATATTACAGTGATGTTAGAAATCCAAGTCCCTGAGAAGTATCTCAGCTACTGAAATACTCCATATCAACCACTTGAGAGTACATACTTCAGATCATTATCTTGTGAATAGTATTACTTCCTTTTTTCCCCTGCTTGTCAGCATCATCTTCTGAGTCTATAAACTCCTTGGAGAGAAGTTATTTCTTGCTATATGTTTTGCAGAGTTTCTGACACAGTGGGACCTTGACCTTGCTTAGGTTTTGTGCTTTCTTCAGTAAGATTAATTACAATTACTAGTTAGAACAATAACAGACACACTTTGATTTTCCATTCAAGAGAGATAGGCACTTTCATTTGGATTTGTAATGTGGGGTTTGATCAGTTAAAAAGTCATCTACAAAAATCCATCTGGAGGGTAAAATAAATTGGTTCCACATTTCTCCTGTCACATAAAACTGCTGAGATATTGTCATATGAAAAACAGTCCACATTTGTGTTAATTTCTAATTTGGCATAAGGTACCATCAGTTACTCTTGGTGATGGCAGCTGAGAATTTTACACTAGGAGATCACTAATTTAAGGTGTTTATGATCTCTGAACCATACAAAAGTACTCAGAAATTAATGTAATTTTTTGTAGTTAAAATTCTGGATTCCTCTAAAATAGTAATTCAAAAAATTTTATTTTTACTCTATGAAAAATGAATCCATTTTAAGGTATATCTTTTATCATCTGCTAAAATGTCAATAAAATCTGCATGAGTCTGAGTAAATACATATGCTACCAAGAACTTCCTACAAATTATGATGTCTATTCGGACTCCCTCCAAAAATGTTTTGTAGGAAAAAATCTTAAACATTTCTAGACAGAACAGGACAAAATATACAAATGTTTAAGTTCATTGACTGATATATACAGTGTACTTAACAGATGTGGAATTTAATTTAGCCTCACGGGATTTTCTGCTACTGGCTTCAATGACAGCAACTTTGTATTATCATAAAGATATATCATTGTATAAATTATCTTGTATAAATTATCTTGATTAACTAATTAGATTAGTAATAACTTCAACATAAACATCATGGAAAAGGAAAAAGTCAGAGGCATATTACCAGGAGAAACATTCACACAGAGTAATTCCTTCCATGTTACTTTCTGTTCTGTGTCAGTAAAGTGCAGTAATTTATAAACAGAAGTATCTCAACTTCCAATGTTGTTGCTTTTAAAATGATAACTACAGGTAAACAAGACAAACCAGTGTTTACTTTCCAGGTAACTG
>VWZD01005593.1:15400-28947 GCA_013396695.1 Sakesphorus luctuosus
CCCATTAGTTGTGAAGAAGGCTGTTGAGATTCCCAGATTTCAGCTAGCTGAAGACATGGCCTTATTAGTTTATATTCATGAGGGTCGCCATATGTACAGCCCTTTTGCCATTTTGCATTTCACTGATGTACCACAGCAATACATCATCAAGATACCATTGCTCTGATAATGTATTGCTGTGTTATGCTGTTAAAGTGACTTTGCTTGATGACATGCTCAAGTAATACATCTTCAGACAGATGAACTGTAGCAGTGGCCTCTCTGTCTGTCACATGTAAGGGAGTATGGGGAATAAAAGATGCAGTGGTAGGAGCTAGGAAGGAACCTGAGGCTGAGCATGTGCCAGGCTTTCTGGGACATGAAGCACATTAGCCAGGAAATACATAGGAAGTCACTTAAAGGACAAATTTAATGGGCTTTCCAGAAAGCATCTAGATATGGACTTTAGCAAAGTCAACTGCAAGGAGGGCCATGAGAAAATTCAGAGTATATTAAAATGACGGCTGTGATGAATATTCCATGGGGATGTAAAACTTTGGCTTCTCTTTAGACCAAGATAATGCATTCAAGCTGCAGCCCAGGAGATCCAACATCACATCTGGCTGAGATAAAATCAGTTTGGCATTGCAAACCCATTCCTCCAGTGAGTTTGTCTCCATCAGCTGTTCTGTAGTGCAGTAGTTCATGGCAATTACAAAGTTGTGCTTAGGATCAAAAGGAGCTCCCTGCTGCTGAGTTTCTAAACATTGGCAGGGATGTGTGGGAGAAACTTAGTGATCTCAGAGTCAGGAGGATCCTGCAGAAGAATGTGCATAAAAGACACACTGAAATTCTCTTTTTTCCTCTTTTCCCTGAAAGTAAACAAAACTAATTCTGGGGGAGGAGGCAATTCAATTCAAAGGCATATCCTTTTTTAAAAATTGCTCAAAGAAAAATGTGCTTCATTGAAGACTGGATAACTCACCATTGTAATTCATTGCTACAGAAGGGTGGTGTGTCAATACCACTGGGCAGCTCTGTAGGTGCCATAAACACTAATAACAATGGCATTACAACTAAAAGAGTACAACTGTAAGAGCTGTGCAATCTATTTTCAAAGTATGGTGTGACCTGCAGAGGTTAGACAAAATTGTCCTGTAACATCTTATACCACTTTAATAATTTTGCTCTCTCTTCTCAAGCAGCTGCATTGAAAACTGCTGAAGAGGGGGACTTGTCTCAGCTAGTCCATTGATCTCTTTCTAGGTGACAATTTCTTTGTGCCTACAAATGAATACAGGGAATCTACAAAAACTACCTAAAGTGCAAACTGAGCAATGTTAAGCTTAAAGAGTCAGGCTTTCATTATCTATTTTCTCTCTACATGTGAAAAACTGAAGTAACGTGACTAATAAATAATAAGTGACTAATTCTTAGGTCTTATGTGCACCTCTTATCAGAGTAGCTCTGAACACACTGAAAAGAATACATAAATTAATTCTTGTAGTATGCCAATGGGACAGATATGCTTGGCTGTATACATTTCACGGCCTGCTAAATTGTTTTGTGCCATTCTAATTAATGCAGTCCATAGCATCCAAAGCCATAGAGTAGATCCAGGTGCCCTGAAAGCTCTGTGGTCCCTGCAAACTGAGCACATAACCCAAGCATAAGGTAAATGACAAGAATTGTGCATAGGCAGGTGGGAAAAACAACAAGCAATAGGGAGGGATTTCTGCACTTGAATTGCCAAAACAATTCCACATTTTCTGTAGGAATGTAGAACTTATGATTGTGGGTTTTACCAGCACTCAGCAACATAGTATTTCATAACATATAAGAACATTTTAATTTCCATTGGAAATTCCTATTTATTTAAATAATGTATTTTTCTCCCCACAAAACCCTGAAATAAGAAAATTATTTTCTTCAAAAGGAAGTTTTGTAAATTCCTGGAGAACACAACTCATTCCTTTCACCTTTACTTTTGATCAGTCATGACCTTAGGAGAAATATATCTGCCAGTGTGAATCATGTTTTGTAAACTCTTGCTGTACAACTTTCCATTCTCAAAAACACAAACAAGCAAAAAATTGGGGCTGTGAGAGATATAACCCAGCTATTGATCTCTTTATCTGATACAAATGAGTCCATGGAGAATGTGTACAACTCCACAAGAAGCTACATTTTTGTTACAAATCTTTCCTTCCAACTCAAACCTTCCAGAAACTCCTAGATTTATTTTCAAGTAATTTTCTAATAGCTTTTCCTGAAAAAGACAACTTTCCATCATACAAATGTCAATGAGGTATTATTCATGGATCACACTCTTTTGGTTTTTTTGAAAGGGTGTAAAAGGCTGTGGTGGAATATAGGGTGCTGTGTATTTGAAATTCTATCGCCAGCTATTTTGCTGTAGGTCACATAACAAGACTCTGTCACTTGCTGTAACTCTGAGACAAAAGGTAAATGCATAGAGACAGTTTGTTGCTTATGTTCCATAAAGCTGGAACAGAGCAAACTCCACAGCACAGCAGGACACATTTGGAAAGACATACAACAGGGACATCTATTTCTAAATCTTCACTTACTATTATAAATTGTCATAGTCTCTGTCATGTAGAAAATGTTAATAAGAAGTTCAGTGAATTCAGTGAAGCAAGTCATAAAGATTCCTTAAAAATACTTTCTATTTCTATAATCAGCAAAAAGAAAGAGACCAGAAAGCTTTGCAAGCTTAAGCCCTCTGTTTCCAGCCCTGTTCCTCTATTTTAGGCTAAAAACCCCCCTGCAGTCTTGTAGAAGTATTAGTGTTTTCTGTCTTTTGCTGGAATTCAATAATTCTTTCTTTTGTATCAGGCTTATAGAATTTTTTTCCCATTTTTAATGAGGTAGTTTCCAAGATGGCCATAACACCAGAATTATATTTGCTAGTGAATTATTTGCAAAATACAAATACATAGTGAAAAACACCAGAGACTGGGTCTTAAAAGCCACTTCAAGGGCCCTGGAATCACTAAAATGCATAATCCTGGCCTAATCTCTTTTCAGAAAATAATTTGAATGCATAACTTTTCTCATCTGTCTTAATGCTATTTTACTATATCAGACAAAGGTCACCCATAGAGAATTAAACTGCTATTTACATAATGTAAAATCAGGCAGTTTATACTCAGGTCAAATTGTCATAATACACTGTTCAGTGGTTCTCCACTCCTCAAAATATAAAGTGGTTCTAACTAAGAATGTAAGTAAAATCTGCTCAATTGCTTGCATATGAATAAATGGAAATGTAAATAAATCTGAAATAAAATTTTACTTCTAGCCAAAAAATAAATCCATTATTTTAATATTTACTTTCAACTATATAATGCATCCATATTTTTTTTATGAAACATAGTATTATTGAATACCTGTATTTCAATTCACCTGAAATGCTGCAGTTAGGGTGATATTTACCCTCTCATTATTAACATAATAAGTAAGGTACTCACACAGAGGTATCTATAACCATTTGAGATGTTCTGAGGTACCCTCTTCCTGTCCAGAAGAACCAAAGTCTTCCATGAGTCCTCTCCCAGAAACTTCTTGTGCTTCTCTTGTACATCCCGAGGTATTTGACATGGTGCTAGATGTTGACAGGCTTACAAGTCAATGAGGCATAGAGAAAAAAAAAAAACAAACAAAAAATAACCCTGAAACCAACAAAACAAAAAATCCTATGTAAGTCTTTGAAGTTAGAGATGAAAATCGGTTCTGGAAAGTGTTTTATAATATGCTGGAGGCCCATTTTAAAACCCTACAGTCTGCCTTCTGGAAGCATTGCCTTTGACCACAGTGGGCTGTTTGAGACACCAAGAGGATTTGTTCACTGTTTCAGTATGGAAATTTTTTTCTTCCCTTACAACTAGTTCTAAAGGAAAACTGTCTTATTTTGACCGTGAACACAAGAACTTCAGCACATTACTCATGTCTGCTATGTTCAAGTTCTCATATCACACCCTCATTGCTCTACTGCTTATGTGCTTTTTTTTTTTTTTGTAGCACATAAAGAAGGCAAGAGAGAAAATCAGATTTTAACTAAATCACCACATTCAAGGTGTTGCATTGCTGCCTCACTATCTCCTCCAGGTAAATCCTATCTCCTCACCTCAAGAGTGACTTGGGAGTGGAGTCCACCAGAGAATGAATGCTTCGTGTACTGCTGGTGGAGCAGAGCATAGATAAACAGAAACAACTAATGGGCATGTCAAACTGTAGTTTTCCATATGTCACACTATTCTTTTCAAGAATTACTTCTTAAAAAAAAAAAAAAAAAGAAGCAGTTATGTTATAAAGTAGAGAAGACTTGTAATTATATCCAGTACAAAAATCCAGGTCAATGGACTCTGTTAAACACATCCAGGAGGAAGTGGAGGAAATGAACAGTTACCATGAACTTAAATGATTGTTTGCAGTACTGAGAGCAAAAAATATAGAGGAAAAAAAGACCAAAAACCAAAAAACTCTCACCCAAACAAATGAGGAGAAAAAAACCAGAACCTCTTTTTACTCAAAAAAAGGAAAGCAGTTTTTATACTGTTGCCGTAAGTCTGTAAGAAAGACTGTGAGCCAATTTTTGTAGGAGATAAGGGGCAGTTATTTTAATGAGCAACCCCGCTCATCCAGGAATACATCACCGCGCGCTAAAGCAAGCTTTGATTTCTACAGCTTTTATAATATATTCTATCCAATCACTACAGTCCACATGTCCAGTTCCACCTCTGTCCCCTCCCAGTTCCCACCCCCTGTTGAATTGGGTCTGGGGTCACCGGGATCCTCTGTCTTCATCCTCCTCCTCTTCTTCATTACATAAAGATCTTTTGGATGCTCTCCAGGGCTCCAGGTCACTCTGCTCTGTGTTTATGTTCTCTCCAATAGCTTCTAATCTGGCACCTTGAGAATGAGACTAAATAATTAGCAGATCTTAGCGGCCTGTTCTCGGAGCAGGGGTTAGAGATAGAAAGGACTTTGTACTGTAAGCTGCTAAATATTAACCTACTACAATCTACAGTGTTACATCTACTGTGTTTCTAAAATCTAAAAAATGTGAAAAGTCAAAAAATCAGGAACTTCTTTGGCATCAATATGATATTTTTTGCAGTATGAGGGAGAGAGGAATTTGATCTTTTCTCAAGGTGTCCCTTGAGAGCTGGGACATGAGTGGATGTTACAGATCATCTGTGCTTATTTTCCAATACTGAGCAAAAATACTGTGCAACACTCTTAAACTGACACTCTAAAGTACCTGTTACAGAAGGGAGCAGCTAGAGAAAGGTATTGGTACAAAACCTCAGTTACAGTGACAGAGCAAAGGAAGGCTTCACTAGCACAGTCAAACACCAAAAGGTCAGTTCAGCTGCAGTTTGGCTGTTATGACCAACAAGACTTTGATGTTTAAAGCTGTGCATGAAAACTACTTCAGAAAAGAGAAAGTAGTGGGTTGGCCTAGCTGATTGCTACTGGTGTGATTAGCTAGTTATGTAAACAGATTGTCTGCTTGTTTATCTACCTTGGTATCTTCTATTTAAATGAAAAAAGAAAAAGAAAAAAAAAGGAAAAGAAAAAAAAAAGGAAAAGAAAAAAAAAAGGAAAACAAAAAATGTTTCTTGGCTACCTGATTCATATTTGGCGAAAAGATAAAATATGCTCTACTGAGCGTTAGAAGGTATAACAGCCAGGATCCTGTTTGGCTGGGGTTTAGGTTGGGGAATTTTAGTGTTCTTTTATTTTTTTTTATGTTTTGCCTTTTGATTTGTGTTTTAATAAGTGACCACCTAAAACTTTCCTTTTAACTAAGTCCTAGCAGAAGCCTTCACAGAATCATAAAATGGTTTGGGTTGGAAGGGACTTTAAAGATCATCCAGTTCCAAATCCTTGCCATGGGCAAGGACACCTTCCACTGTTTCAAGTAGCTCAGGACTCCATCCTCCCAGCCTTGAACATTTCCAGGGGTGATGCAGCCACAGTTCCTCTGGGCACCCTGTGCCAATGCCTCACTATGCTCTGATGAAAAAATTTCTTCTAGGTATCTGTTCTAAATCTCTGCTCTTTTACTTAAAACTATCTCCCCTTGTCCTATTACTGTCTGCAATTACAAAAAGTCTCTCTCCCTCTCTTTCTATAAGCCCCTTTAAGTACTAGAAGGATGCAATGAGGTTTCCTCTGAGACCTCACTCTTATAATGTTCCTCAAGCCTTCTGAAGGTCACCCTCCGCTTTGCTGGTGGCATGGACAGATGTGATGGTTTGATTCTGGTGTGATTTTTTACACACAAATGCTCTGAAAATATGAAACTAAAGAGAGCAAAAGAGATGGAACCAACCACATTGTAACTGTACGTGAATGTTTTTTCATATACGCAGTTAAGTATTTTCTCATCTAATGTTTCTTCAGCATTCCCTGTTCTTCCTTTAGTTTCTTTTTTGGCTTTAATAACTCAGCTATTATCTTTTCAGATGTGGCCCATTAATTTCTCTCTATAAATTCATGCACAGTCAGCTCTCCTGTGCTAATGACCAGAGGGGAATAATGGGTAATGGACACTGAGAAGGATATCTGTTGTTTTAGCTGCTTCTTGATTTATTGTAATTTCTCTGTACATTTCTGAATTTTCATCTTTTATAGAATCTGAGGAAAGAAAACATTTCTGAAGCCATCCAGGATAATGGTCCATTTCTGACCAGAGTGAAAACAGATATTCTGGGAAATGGGAGAGGAGAGGGTGAGAAAGTTAAAAAAAAAATAGCACTTATGAAATGCATTTGTAATACTGGAAGAAGGAATGCTGCAAGAAATCATTAGTAAACACATTAAAAACAAGGAAAAAATAAATTAATTTTGCATATTCTACATTTTAATGGAAGAACTTACTAGGACTGGGTATTGTGGGTTGTGAAAGTGCATCAATTGACAAAAACAGTCAAACAAAACAAGACTGCACAGTTCAAGAAATCCCTAAAGTACTGCTTACCAGAAACTATCTTAATCAAATATTTTCCTTATACTCACTATGAAATATCAACTAACACTATCAGACCAGGTACATCCTTGGTCTACCCTGTTATCCTCTTGTGATGCTGTTTCCCCAGCAGATCAAACAGTCTGCTGAGTGCTAACCATAAAATAAACTGGTCAGTGAGCAAGCAAGACCAAGACAAGATAAACCTGAGATGTTTAGAAAATGGTTAAATTAAGAAATTGATTCAATGTTGGAGATGGAGTTTATATGGACATGGATGAGTGGCGCAAAAGGAGAGATGAGCAAACCAACTTCGACGCCTGGAAGGTCCAGAAGGACCATCCTTAGCCGGACTATGACTTCACACAAAGGACATTACTCATCGTTACCCCAGTTTTTAATAAAATTCTAATAAAATCCTGTTATCCCCTATCCTTATGGTGCTGGCAGCACTGATGGGCCTGCCCTGTCAGTGCAGGTCCAGTTACCATTGGTTGGTTCCCCCTAAGTTATTGTCCAATCCTGTTCATTCCCTGTTTACTCCTCCCCGGTTACCACCCACCTTTACCCTAACCCAACCATGTGAGGCGGATTTGCATGCTCCGCCCTAACTCCTCCTAGTTTCCAGAAAGTTCCTTCCCCCGGGCTTAAATAGCCCTCCATTTTGTGAATAAAGGAGATCGGTGGATCAGCCTTGGCCTTGCAGGTGCTCTCTCTGTCTCCGTGTCTTCTTTGTGGGCCACAGGGCGGGTGATCTCAGCCTGAGGCTCTCGCCGCTGCGTTCCACCACCGCTTAGCAGGCAGGCAAGAACCCCCGACGCCGGTCTTGATCCTTTCCAAAGAATCAAGGCTGCGTCAATTCAATAAGTAAGAATTAGATTTATTAAGAAATTATATTTTCCCTAATATTTCATATATGTTAAGGGTGGTGTTCCTGTTCTGGTTCAAATTCTTTCCCTTAAGCAACATGGAAACACTATTTTTCATTTTCATCCATTTCTGGATAGTGTTACTAGCCATATTTTTTTAAGATTTCAGGTTCTACACCTAGACTGTGCTGCAGGCAAAATACTGTTTGTACATAGCCTGTAAGATGTTTTAACATCCATAAGATAAATTAATGAATATAGATAATGTTCTCATATATCAATGATTTATATTTTTGAGATTCTGACCTCTATAATCATATTTATAAAGAAATGTCACAAATGACCATTTCACATCAGAAAGTTGAAAACTAGCAACAGCTTCTTTATGTCAGACAATGCATAGACTGCCATAGGGTGCAGACAAGAAAGTGTGCTTTTTTTTATTTTTTATTCCCCTGCTACATCAAAAAATAGTTTAGTGTTTTAATGCTGGCAAAGCTTTGTCTAGTGAAAGGCATGAAATTATTAGACCACTGGAGGAGACTGCTGAAAAAAGGGCCCATCTGCCTTTGTGAGTGACATATCAGGTTATTTTCCTTTTCAAAAATACAGATTCAGATCCTACATTTTTTCCTTTCAGAGTTTCAGCCATCACAGCAATTTTCAGTTCTAACAGGCATCAACTGCAACAATTCAGTGTAACTTTAAAGAAGCATATTTACAGAGGATTAGTGGCAACTTCACTGACTTCAAAACTCTTCTCAGTATACAATTTTTTCAGGTTGTCATGAATTTAAGAGGATTCTCTGTTCATAATTTCCACATGCCTGGACCTCTGCTTTATATGTAGCTGTCAAAACATGTCAGGAGCCAACCTTTCTGTATTATGCAGTTTTGTGGTGGACAAGCTTTTACCCAAGTTAGCCCATTGAAGGTAAAATATATTTGGATAAAAACTGTCTCTCTTAATATTGGATATACAAAATAAACTACGGAGGTTTTTCTTTGTTGTGGTTGTTGTTGTTTTGTTTGGGGTTTTTTTTGTTGTCGCTGTTGTTTTTTGTTTTTTGGGGGGGGAGTGATTTTATGCTTTTTTTACTAATTAAATCTGCAAATCAGTCTAATCTTTGAGCTAATTAAACAAGAGAGTTGTAAGAAAAATGAAACAAACATTCAGCAAGATCTTCTCTTCAGGGGATATTGCTTATAGCAGGGAAGCAAAGGAATCCTATTTACAATTCAGATCAGCTAAACGTGAGGTAAAGCCTGCCTTTCCTAAAGTTATTATCTCTTCCTTATTTCACCAGTGTAGCTAACTATGGATCACAAAAGGAGGAAGGTGTAAGAGAAGCATCTTCTGTGTCCTGCCATCTAGTCAGAAGGGCACTCACTTCAGAGAAAGGAGACCCAAATTTCCTCTTCCAGAGTTCAGCACTAAGCTATCACCTGGATATAATCAGCTCCTTTACATCTAGTATACCTCTACACATATGTGTCTAAAGTGTGGAGCTAAATTGCCTCCCTTAAAATTTAGGTCAGAGGAATCCCAGCCCAGCAGTATCTGCTTACCTGTGTAAATATCCCCTTTTGATTGTCTGTGTACATCTGTGTCTTGGGTTGTGTTGGCAAAACGCCAGCTGTCCAAGACAGAGTGAAAAGGGAAGAAGAGGGAGAGGGAAAAAAACCTTTCAAACTAGGTTTATGCTGAAACCAACCATATGTATTTATACCGAAAAGAGAAAAATAAGTGAAAACTACAATATAACACACACTTACACAAGTGATATATATGTATATCAAGAAATAACCTCCCACTCCCCAGTTAATATAAAGTCTATCACTCTAGATCTATAAGTACTCTAAAAGACACCTATCAAGAAACAGAAAGAGTAACAACAAAATGTTTCTACTTCCCTGAGTTCAAACACAATGCAAACAGCAGCAGCAGGAGCGGCAGGGCCTACTCTAGCAAGACAAGAGCTGCACCACGTCCTGTCTGTAGCTCAGCCATAATGGAACTGAATAAGACACTTCCCACTGCTACACACATATCTTAGGTTTGTGCATGTGGTATGAAATATTTCCTTGGTTACCCAGTCAAGTGACAGCTGTCTCCCGATCCACGTAGATTCTCTGAGCCTGCTAATTTGAGGCCTAGCTAAAACCACTACAATCTGGTTTTCACTTCATTCGGATACAGTAAATGTAATGTATAAGGCCTCATGGTGTGATTCAGATGCTTAATGTACTTCATAGAACTATAGAAACAAAGAATGGCTTGGGTTGGAAGGGATCTTAAAGATCTTCTAGTTTCAGCCCCTCTGCCATGGACACAGACACCTTCCAACAGACGAGATCCCTTGAACACTGCCAGGGATGTGGTAGCCACAAATTCTCTAGGCAACCTGTTCCAGTGTCTCACCAACCTCACAAAAAGAATACCTTCCTAAAATCTAGTCTAAATCTACTTATTTTCAGTTTAAAGCCATTATTTCTTATCCTCTCATTTGTCAAAAGTCCCGCTCTGGCTTTTTTGTACTTGCCTGAGCTTGGCTTTTAGTGTTACTTTAAATGTTCTATGATATAGAATCATAGAATTAGAGAATTTTTAAGGTTGGGAAATACTTCTAAGATCAAGTCCAACCTTTTAACCCAGCACAGCCAGATCCACCACTAAACCATGTCCCCAAGCACCATATATACCTCCCGGGTATACCAAAAATACCAGAGTATACCACATAGACCACAAATACCTCCAGCGTTAGTGATTCCACCACTACCCCGTGAAGCTTCCAGTCTATACCTCCACTGGCACAACTTGATACTGCTTCCTCTTCTTCTCTTGTTCTAGGAGAAGGGATCAATGCCCACCTGGCTACAACCTCCTTTCAGGTTGTTCTAGAGAGTGAGAAGGTGCCCCCTGAGCCTTCTTATCTCCAGGCTAAACACCCCCAGCTCCCTCAGCTGCTCCTCATCAGATTTGTCCTCCAGACACTTTTCCAGCTCTCTTTCCCTTCTCTGGACTCTCTCCATCACCTCAGCGTCTTTCTTGTCATGAGGCACCCAGAACTGAACATAGGATTCAAGGTATGACCTCACCAGTGCCAAGCACAGCAGGACAATCACTGCCCTGGTCCTGCTGGCCACATTATTCCCAATACAGCTCAGGGTGCCATTGGCCTTCTTGCCCACCTGATCACTGCTGGCTCATGTTCAGATGCTGTCAACCAGCACCCCCAGGTCCTTTTCCACTGGGTAGCTTTCCAGACATTCTTTCCCAGCCTGTAGCACTGCAGGGGGTTGTTGTTAGCCAATTATGGGACCTGACACTTGGCTTAAAGTAGCAGGGAAGCAGTAGAATTTAGATAGATTATTCTAGTGCTGGTCAGGAGCTTGCTGAGCTCCTGCTTAAAGTTTAACCAGACTAAATCTTACTGTATTTTCTCCACTTTTTGTGTTCCTGGTCTGTAGATTTTTTACACTGAGCTTTGAGCAGACTCCACACCACTCCCAGGGCTGGCAGCTGAGTTTGGTGTGAAAACTTTACTTCTATAATCATCTGCAAGTCACAGGGTTATTCTTAGAGCGTCTTTGTAATGTCTCCATTACATTTCAAAGAGGTAGCTTTGAGAGGTGAGGGGGTTAAGTATACCTTCATGCAATTAATAATCAGCCCTATTCTTTTTTAGATATCAAATTCTCTACATCGTAGAAATGAGAGAACAGATAATTATTTACTAAGAGGATAATAAAGGCCAGAAAGAACACATTGAGACATCTTAGTGACAAAGCAAATAACAATGCCTTAATCATTTTAATTTATGAAGAAATCAGCTTTGAGAACATTTGACAAAATAATATATCTTCATGCAATATCAAGTTTGTTAAGTGGGTCTCTTAATTGCAGGTTGAGAGGAGCACAAACTGTCTGTATCCATGTCTAAGTAGAGTCAGACATAATTAGCATTCAAAAACAGTGCTTAAGGAAACTATTAGGTATTTATGTGAATTGTTCATTTGTACTTCTCTGTCACACATACTTTAGTGGGCTGCTGTGGTGTGATGACTTTCTGCTGTACTGCTTTCACTGATGTACTGGCTATACTGCTACATAGAAATACAAACAATTTTAAATCTACTTTTATTCAAATCAAAAGAAAGAAAAACCTGGGGGAAAAAACCACACACTAGTAAGAGAGACAGAAAATACTCCAATTCTGATTATTAGAAGCTACAACTTGCTGGAAAATATACTTTAGTAAAACATAAATTGAGGCTAAATACAGAATAAATGAACAGAGTTTTTTTGAGTTGTAATAGGATCCTTCTGGCCCTAGTAAGGATTAAAAAGCCACAAGTACTTGAAAGAGCCTTCACAGAGCTATATGTACATAGGTTTAGTAGCTAAAAAGTGAATCTGCTTTCTAAAGACCTTTTTCTAAGTGGGTAGACTGACCTTATTAGGATGTTTATTTTCAGTTGAATCTGCTCAGCTTTTTGAAACTGGAGAAGTGACACGGTAAGTTAAATGAAATAGCACAGCTTGCTCCTAGAAGCTACTTTGCAAGTGTGTGACATGGTTTATGCTTTGATTATACACCAAGGAATCTTGGTCTTTAAAAAACAAACAAACACAAACTAAAACAAAAGAGAAAGAAATAAGGCATTTGGACACAGCAACATTGAAGTGTGTGGAAAAACTGGGAGATGAAGCCTAGAGGACCACAAGAAGCAGTCATAGAATCAGAATCATAGAATATCTGAAGTTGGGAGGGACTCACAAGGACCATAAAACCTAACTTCCTGCTCCTTCCAGGACTGTCTAAAACTGAATCACGAGTTTTGTCTAGAAGGTGTTTCTTTCCCTCCCTAATACAGTTTGGATCATGATCCAGGATTCAGTCAAACTTGATTGTAGTGTCTGTATCCAAGCTAGCAAATCCTGTGGCTTGGTTCTAGCCTCTCTGGAAAGGCTTCACTGACAATATTCAGGATTCATCTTCAAGAGGGTTGCATGACTGTTGAGGAAAATAGGAATAGAAAGAGAAATATTGTGTATATTTCTGCACACCTTCCTGTGTTCAGTAAGCACATTTACAGAGCCTATAAGAGGGGAGAAGGAATTAAAAAGAGAATTAAACTAATAAAATTGATTAGGAAAAAAAGGCAGGAAAATTGATATACATGCAGAGAAAAAGAACCAGTGAAGCATATGCAGATAAATAAACTGGGTTAGAGAAAGTCTAATATGAACAAGTAAATGTGATTACCCCAAAGAAGAAAAGTGGAAAATGCATGCTGTGAGTCAGGGAGGCATAAAGAAGGGTTAGATAAAGACCCACCTGTAGAGACAACCACACACATCACCCTGGGGGCCATGTTATCTGTAGACAGAGATTAAAACATCTCAAAGGTGTAAGTAGAAAACTTCCTTGCCTTTCTGTGTCACAGAAAACTTGGGAAAAAAACCCTGAAGAATGTTCATAGGATGATGGTGACTGAAATTCAGAAGTACAGCCAGGCTTAGAAAACATCTTTATATCATTTGACATTAATATCAGGCAAGTGCGTATGAAAGTGATAGAGAATACATGTACTACCCCATAAAATGCCTGCTCATGCTAATCACTGTCCCAGACGGTGCATTTTTATCTAATTCCAAAGCTGGTTTTGGTGAGTTCAGCTTTATATTTCCAATA
>VWZD01005593.1:30911-48934 GCA_013396695.1 Sakesphorus luctuosus
AAACCAAACCAAACCAAACCAAAAAAACCCAGAGGACAAGGATATTTCTGTCACCAAATTCTGCTTGTATGACTGCTTGAGAGAAGAGGCGAATCTGTGATTGCACTGTGCATATATTTACATTATATATCCTCTGCTAACATTCCTCATCTGAATTATTTAGGGGATTTAGTGTAATCGCTCTATGTAACAAGAAGAAAAGGGATTTGATAAAGTTTTATTTGTATTGCAGAGCTGGCCCTAGACAGAAAAACAAACCCATACCTTGTCTATACTCTTGAATTAATGAAGAGGTAAAATTTTATAGAATAAAAGGAGGACATGTGGAAGAAATTTACCTCACAGACACTGAATTTGGGAACAAAGGAGAAAATCCTGTTGGAAGTAACATATCAGCAAAAATGTCAGTCACAAACAAAATCTTTAATAAGTGCAGACTTCTGTAACAACCATAGACAGGAGGGAGTTCTAAATGAAGAAAGAAATACTAACATACCTGGAGTGGACTACGGAGAAAGAGGATTCCTGTGTCTTGCTGCCCTAGATCCTCCTCGGAATACCTTATGCTCTTATTTCTTCTTTCATAAGAGATGCCTAGCACTTCTATTTTCTATTAAAGCTATTTTTTATCATACTTTGGAATTGGAATCTTACTTGCCACTGGAAATTAATACAGAATATAGATATCTTCTTTTTGTGTTTGTGTGTCTATGTAGGTGTATATAAGGATCTAAACCATTAAACATTGTAAATGTTGAATAAAACTGAAATGATAATGAAAAAACCCAACCCAACCTAACCTAAAATCTAGGGTAAATACCTACTAATAATTTTTATTAATCATTATTACAGCCCACTAAATTTAGCAAAAATCTCCATCAAAATTTTCAGTGTTGTCCTTCATTTTTACAGAAAGGCAAAAAAGAGAAGACCAACCCCAACCCAACTTTTTTTTTTTTTTTTGGCCAGGGTGGGAGGGCTGATAAAATTATGAGACACATTTAAAATAATTCTCAGATTGAGGCGGCTGGTGACTTGAATGTGGCTAATATAATGAGAAAATTTGACTAACACTGAATCTCAAAGAGGAACATGACCTACAAATTTACAAAAAGGAAAAATAAAAAAATCTTCGGTGTTTTCAAAGACTAAAGAACTATTCTGATCAGTTTGTGGCCAAGACAAAAATGCTTCAAAAAGACATGAGCACGTGGCACTTTAAAAGGATCAAGAATAGGGTAAATGATGGGTTAGACATGATAGTTTAAATGGGTTTAGAAATCAAATCAAATGTCAAATATTACATCTTCTCCAAGTGCACATGCAAGCAGAGGTTGAATGCACAATTTCCTATTGTGCTTCTCCCTCTCTCTGTTGTGTTGGCGCTCTCTCTCTGCTGGTGTTGGCTACCCGAGATGAGAATGTACTCCAGAGCCTTTAGAGTCAACAGTGCCTTTCTGCTGCCTTTAGCTTGGTCCCCAAAACCTACAGTAAGACTGAGACTTCAGGTGATTGAGATGAAATCTGTCCCTATTGAAGGAGAGTGAAATTCTGAAATTCACCTCAACTTCAGGACTACAATTTCATCTTTGGTCAAAAAGTTTGTTTTGGAGATCAGGGAGAAGGGGAAAAGATCAGAGGCTGGATGTAGTTGAAAAGGGGACAGAGGAAGATCATCATTTATTGTTTAAATATTTTTATTATGATTCCTTAAGGAGCCCAAATAATCCTGCCTTATCTCCTTCTATGCTAAACCAGTTCAGGTAAAAGGGAACAAATATCATTAATATTATTTATTTCTCAGTACAGGTGAGCAGGTAGACAGATAGTCTGTATAAGTTTCTGCTTGAACAAAATTTCAAAATCTGGAAATGTCAATATTTCTGTTATTTTGAATTATTTACTACCATCTCTTTTTTTATTAACATAATATTTAAGAGACTTAATTGTGATAATTTAAAAGAACCCCAAGTTACTTTAGTCATATAGCAAATTTCCAACATATTTCCAAAATTGTTGGTACCCTTTAAAAAAATAGTATCTACATTCCCAGACTAGTACAAATATTTGCTAAAACGTAGTATATTGGCTATAAAAACAAGTATGTTTTAAACTTTTTTAAACACTATCCAAGAAGAATTAGTCTTATGAACTAATTTCATGAATCATGAAGTCTTTCTTTTAGAACAATGTCCTTTTTCTGGAGTTAAACAATATAAACTGACAATGTTGCCTTTTTGGACTTTCTCATGTTTTTTTCAATGCTTTCAACAGTAGACTTAATATAAACAAATATCCAGAGTGTCAAACACTACGGCTCACACTAAAGAAAAAAAACATTTCTACTCAGCAGTTCATAAATAGTACATGGTAAGAGCAAAGGAGTCACTTAATTCTCATTTTTGGTTGCTGTAATAAACCTTTTCATTTAGACATGCTAACATTTTGAAATCGAACAAACAGACATTTCAGTGACAGTTTGAGACACAAACAATAACTTAGTCCCACAATCCCATTTTTGAATCCACAAAAGACAATAACTTTCCTGTTCAGATTTTTAAGAGATTCATTCTGTTAAAAAACCCAACCAACCAAACCAAACCAAACCAAACCCAACCAAACCAAAAATTATTTCAGGTTTAACTGCTCTTCTAGGGGAGAGGAAAAAAAAGGTGGAAGGGGGAGAAGGTAGTCTGTGGGGGGAAGTGACACATAAAATATGGGCATCTTTATTCATAATAGGAAAGGAAAAAAAGTAAGAAAGGGAGAAAAAGAAAAAGGAAAAGAGACAAAGAAAAAGAAAAGAAAAAGAATAAGCTGAAAAAGAAAAAGAAAGAAAAATGGAAAGAAAAAGAAAAAATAAAAAGATAAGAAAAAAGTTTAGGAAATGTTGGAACTTGCATGAAAAGCACTTGGAAGAAGTGTCACAAAGACTTCTTGCAGCTGGATTTCTCTCCTCTGTCTGAGCCAATCTTATTTGCATATGACCTGCAAACCTCTTTTAAGGGAAAAGAACATAAATGGGAAAAAAACCCACTACAGCAAGCAAAAATTAAATGGGGAGAGAAGACCCTCACATCACTACATCTCTGAAATCTGTCTTTTGTAAGCCAGAAAGCTTTTTAAAGTGCTACTTTATGTTAGAATTTGTGCAGTGAACCTGTGTGAAAACAGGAAAGCTCACTACAAAAGCTTTCTCCAAATACATCAACCGTGTTTAAAAGCCAGCCTGGGTTTCTGAGTGGCATTTTCCATATGCTGTAGACATTCCTCTACAATTCAAGACACACATATAGGCCATGGCTGCAAAGGTAGTCATCTGGCATGAATGACAGCATTCCCATGTGACAAAATACACGAAGACATGGAATATGGGGACACTGCATCTGAATGACTAATGTAACAGGTAAGCTTGGGAAGGAGCAGCAATAAATATGGCAGTGGCAGCAACATAACTGTGATTAAATGAATAACTTCTTAGTTTGCCCTGTGCATTAATGGATGGGTAAAAAGGCTTCTGTTTTCCTCTGTAACTTTTGAGTGTTTTTGTCATATTGCTTCTCAAATGTCCTCCAAAAGCTGTCCTCCTTTCTTTCAGATAATTGTTCTCTAATTCAAAGGGGCTATTCACGTGCAGGAATCAGTACATTCTGGTGCAGTGGCATCATCAGAAGCTTCAGTGATAAACTTTTTGGGCACCTTGCTACAAGTGCTGTGAGTAAGAGTGTGCAAACGCAACACAATGAAAGCCTGTTTTTGTTCTAAAGTCAAGGAGAAAATGTTGCCACTTCAGTACTTCACTTGAGATGACAATGCAAGCAGCAGATCTGGATGTTTTGTGCTCACAATATGATTGCTCATGCTTTAGCATTTCCTTGAAATAGATATTCTCTCAAAAAGATTCAAGTTCACCACTGAGATTTAGTCCCTAAAGGGCTGCAAATACCTTCACAGGTTCATTTTGCTTCTTGATTGACTTTCTCATCCAATCCAAATGACTACAAATCTACCAAAAGAATAGTGATAGCAAGACGGTTATTTTCATAACCTATTCCTCCTATTTGCCATTTGAAAGTACTTTATACCATCTTGCTTGAACAAAAGAGTGGGATGAAGTTGGACAAAAACATTCAGTGTTGCTGGAGATGTTTGTGTCATCCTGCATGGCATTCAATTGCTGATCTTGCATCATGTGGATTTCATGTTGGTCAAGTGTTATGCCTTCTAGCACCTGCAGAACTGTGGGATACTCTAGGACATCTAGTATGGAATGAGATGGATTATGCACAGGAGAGGTCACTAATGCCCCATTTCCAGCTACACTGAGTCACAGAATCAAAGAATTGTTAAGGTTGGAAAAAACATTTGAAATCTTCAAGTCCAACAATCAGTTCAAAACCACCACCATGTTCACCACTAAACCATTTCAAGTGCTGCATCCACACATTTTTTGAAGCCTTCCAGGAGTGGTGACTCCACTACTTCCCTGGGCAGTTGGTTTCAACATTATACAGCCCTTCCCATGAAGAACTCTTTTCTAATATCCAATTTTAACTTCCCCTAATGCAACTTTCCTCTTGTGCTGGTTTAGAGGTAAACCAGCAGGAGAAATGAGCTCAACACGAGAGAGATTGTAAGTCAGAGCTACAATTTAATAATAATACTATGGTAAATACACTGACACAAAAGGGAAATTGCTTCCAACTCCCAGAACCCAGCTGTGTAACCCAGTGCCCTGGGGCACAAACCCAAAGGGGTTTGTTAGCCTTGTGCTGAGCCCCGTGTGGCTTCCCCAAGTCCAAAGCAAAAGGAAGTGACAAACCCGTTGGTGCAGGTGATGGTTGGTCCAGAGTGGAGGTCTCCTCCTGTCGAGGTCCTGCTGCTCCTCTGGGTCCAACGAAAAGGTTCCCGAGGTCTTCTTACCTACCCCTTTTTGTACCTTCAGGGAGCATCCAGTCCCTCCCCCGGGGCGGGGACTCACACAATGGGTGATTAACTCTGTGAGTCATGGGGTATTTTTGGACTGTTGATGGCCCATTAGCACCTACGCCCCCTCAGGCTGGGAGTGGAGGTGCTAACGACTCCCTGGGAAGCTGCTGCAAATGGGCCATTGACCTTGGGAATGAATAGAGGGGGTAGAATACATAGCTTTGATCACCCCCACACAGTGACAACTGGTCCCACCTGCTGAACTAGGACACCTCTTATTCTGTCATTAGTTACTACCCTATAGCCCTGTGTGCTTTGAAGAGGGTCAGAGGAATGAATCTGCACAGTATAATATCTGTCATTCCCTGTGTTGCAGGTTCATGCTGAGAAAAGCTTGGAGGTATTAGTTTAAAGGTGTGATGAAAAATTTCATGTTTCATGCTGGACACCAAAAATCCTGGAGTCGTCTTCATAGGCTTTTCAACTGCACACACAGAACTGAGACTGGAAAAAGAAAATTTTAATGCAAACAGTATACAGGCAAAATGTTTTATTCTTCTTAAATTGAAGTAAAACTGACAAGAGGTTTTTTTCCAGATGAAAATCAAGCCATTTTTTATGACAATGAAGAGATATTGAACTAGTGTCTGTCTGTTCTTTGCAATTTGTAGTACTCAAAAAGTCTTAAAAGAAATTTGACAGTGACAAACAGACATTTCTAAAATGTCAAGTAATTCTAAACATGAATTTCCATCTATTTATAGACTCATTCTGATATCTTAAATGTTACAGAACTTCCTGTAGACAGCATTTAGCATTCTATTAGGGATTTTCAGAATCTCAAATGCATTGACAACTTGTATGAAGATATTGTACCAGTGACAGTTTTCACAAATAAATTACATAAAATTAATGCTTGGTACATTTTCTGAGGGTACTTTTCATACATTAAACAACTTTGCAGAGGAATTATTTCCTAAAAAAGTTACCACTTCTCTGAAAAATTCTGAAATCTCATATTTTCACATAAGGATAATTTGATAACACTACTGAAATAAATATATTCCCTTTAGTGGTGGTTGGTTGGCCACAAAATAAATGCAATATACTACTGTAGTGGAAATCAAAAACAGGAAGTAAAAATCTTTTATTTCTTCTCAATTTCCTCTAACTTTAGCAATAGTGAAAATCTCTGGCTTGTCGGGTTTAGAAGTTAAAAATATTTGTTGGTCTGCTGGATTGGGTTGTTAAGCTGGAGGAAACAAAACCCCTTCTCTTTTATACTCCAACACTCTTTAAAACTTTTATATCTCGATATTTGTGTTCATCCTAAATCTGTGCAGAAAACAGGAAACTCGCAAGTTTTCACTGCAAAATATGTATCGTTTTTGTATATGAGTTTATTGACTTCAATAAAGAAAAGCTTCAAAATGCCAAAGAACAAATATTTTTTCTTATGTTGTTGTGCAGAATTTTTTAAAACATATTGAAGGAGTCATTATGTAATATAGAAAGCATGGCCTTACTGGGCCTTCTGTGTGAAATACAATGCCTAGATGTGTGAAGTACATCAGAAAGAGGTGAAACAGTGAGTCATACAAGTAGTATTTTTTTAACATTTTCTTTGTGAGTTTGCAAAATAACAAAACCTAATTTTTCTGGAACTAATTTTTGTTTGTTTGTTTGTTGTTTGTTTTTTGTGGGTTTTTTCACTGCAGATTTATTTTCTTTTTTTAAAACTTTTTATTTTAGGGAAAAACATTTTGATTAAAAATTTTTCTATCAGCCTTCTATCATTCACACAAAGACAGGATGCACATCCAGCACATAAGGACATGAGTGGTTCCTGTGATGATTCAAGTACAATATTTTCTCCTACCTTCTCTTTTAAAGTTACATAAAAAGGTATGATTATGAATAAATACAACCAGTAGAAAGCATATCTTTGGATCTTCATTTAACAGGAAGGATACTGGCTTACAGCAACACTTTCCTGTGTTATTTTTTGTGATATACCTCAGGGTTTTTTGTGTGCTTCTTTGGGCAACAGGAACAAAAACAGTCCTTAAGTCACTGTGCTCTGTTCTTTCTGTCTTGTGTCAGCCTGTCAAAGAGCTTTATACTAAAACTGCACAAAACTTCCCTTTGCTACGTATGTTCAATATTAAAAAGGATGGAAAGGGAAAATAGGACTTAAAAAATGACATTGGCTTTAAATGACCTGAAACCCCATAAAACCTTAATTGGATCAAACCTGAATGAAACTGCTTGTCCTAATTGTACAGTTTGGAAACACAGTACAAAGGCACCATGGTGTCCTCAGTGGGTTTCTCCTTGTCAAACTGCTAATGACTTTCTGCAGTATAGTTTCTAAACTAGGTTGTTTACAAATTTCAGATTGGAAAAAGAAGTAACAAGAAAAAAAAAAGACAATAACAATATTGTCCTTCATATTAGTTGAGTTGGTATATTTCTAAAAATTGCCTTTATGGTTTTAAAAATAAATGGGGTTTATAGCTTGGGGACAGGAAAACCCCCAGATTTCTAGGAGCCAACGTGTAAGAATCTTGAACTATCAGCCATAGCGAGGTTCTTCAGAGTCTCCTATTACAGAAATTTTTTAACAATCATTTGTAACATGTGACTTTGTCTACCAAAGGCTCTGTGTGTTTTCCCATCTCATCCCTGTTATGCTGTATTCAATGATCTTCTGACAATTCAGATATCTTCTAATAAGACTAAATGATTTACCCTCAGCAGTGCTGGGAGACAGATCCTACTTTCACAATGTTCTTTCACTTATAGGCCATACAGACATGGAGATCAGCAATGCAAGAACACTCCACTCTGCACAGAGTACGTCTTCCCTTTTTCCCAGGAGAAACAGCAAATCTTGACTGTGCAGGATAAATCGTAGGAGTGGATTCCCATGATTAGCTAAAGAAAAATTATTTTTTTTCTTCTCTAGTGTAGTGGTCAACCTGATTTCTGAAACTCATAGAGTTATCTGAAATTGAACATTGTATTATGTAAACTACCTTAATTGGACAAATCAAAGCATTTTAAGTCTTACAAGTGGATACTGTTTAAACATCCTACTTGTGTTTTTCAGGGCTATTACTTCCCCACTGACACAAGCACTGAGTCTGACAGAATATGAAATTTGTCCTTCTGTTAATTTACTGATACTGGTTTGATTCACCTTACTTTGGGAGTTATCTGTATATTAATGCATTCTGTTCAGCCAAATTCATTCCTGATATAGCTAAATTTATGTCATAGGCCATTAAATTTCATATTCCAGCCCTAGGCTCATTCATCTTGACTCTCAGGGCTATGCTGTAAAGAGATTTTTACAAAATTGCCTTATGAAAGAGCAACTTCCCTTAGTATCTTAACATGGTTTATCTTTTCAGTGGTTTTCCTGTTCCGGAGGAAAAAAAAAAAAGAACCTTTATTAAATACAGAAAAGAAACAGTAGAACACATCATGATTGTGCTTAATTTTGATGCCTCTTTCTCTACATATAAAATATTCTGTTAGGAACTTTGATTATTAGTATCCAACCCATTTAAATTTAAAGTATGTAATTCACAGAATTGACTGATGAATCTCTACCACAGAAACTATTTTCCAACTGCATTTGGATTTATTTGTTAGTGTGGTGGCTTGAACCCTTAAATTTTGAATCTTCAGTGCCTTTTAAACTTGAGTCTTATGCTAAAGTTGAATATAAATAAATACCCAGCACAAGTTAGTCTTTCTTGTGGTAAGGTAAGAAGAGATTTTTTTCAACAGCTTCCCATGACCTGAGAATGCTTCCTTCTGCACTAAAGCAAGAGGTATCAAGGAAGAGTAGATGCAAAAAAAGTGCAACCACTGGTAAAAAATTAAGAGGAATAGAAAGTAAAGACAGAAAAAAAATTCCTCACTGTGAAGTAAGAATCAGAAGGCTTTTTAAATTTCTGTCACATGCATTTATATGAGCAAACACCTCCAGGCATTTGCGGTTTCCTTTAATGCAACTGCAGCAAGTTAAATGTTAAAATCAGAAATGTGTAGAAAGAATAGAAATAACAGAATATAGAAATAACAACAAAAATAATAATAATAGAAATAAAATCAAAGACAAAAGGAAACTTGGTTATCTATCCCTGTATAAGGTGATATCACGTTGCCATTCAAAGAACATTGCCTTATCAACTGGAATGAAAAGCTTAAAAAAGCCCCCAAAACCCTTCTATTCCCTTCCAGAAATTTTAAGAAATACTAGTGCAAAATCTGCGACTGGCATTCAAACGATCTCCAGCAAGTGAAAAGGGTACTTTTGGAATACCATCAGATCAGGAGTTTCTCTGCCAGCAGCTGGTTGATTGCCTCATTCCATTGCTGAAACGTTGCCCCTCGAGGCCCGGTTAATGCCTTGTGCATTGGATGTTCATCTCCCTTTGGCACATGCAGTTTCAAACTCTGTTTTCACTGGCACTTTATGCTTTCCTGGAAGATCCATTTCAAAATGAAAATGGAACACAAAGCAAAAATTTCTCTAAAGCACACTGGTCAAATAATATTATTAAAATTATGTTGTTTTAGAAGAACAATTAAATAGAACCAGCAAAGACTAGATGCATCTTAAAATGAGAAATATGAATAAAAAATAATTTTAAAATATAAATAGAATATAAACTTATATTTGGAACTGACATGGCTTTACATAGTTACAAAGACAAATGTAACAACAAAATGTTATGGAAAGAGGTTGATAATAGGAGAGAAATGTTAAGTTTTATATCAGTTTAGTAACGAAGCAAATATAGGAGTGTTGACCTTAATGATGCCTTTGGACACTTTTCAGCATTCATGGAAAAGGTTACTAAAATTGCAATTTTCCTTCCTTGGATGATTTGTTTTGTAGATTAAAGTAGGGCCTAAATGCCAGAAGTGAGATCAAGATTTTGCAGACTTGAATGTCATAAAATAAAAGAAATGTTATAAAGCCAACCCTCCTCATAAAGACCACTGAAGAAATTGTGAAAATATTATGGAACAGTTTTCATAAATGAGCATTTTTCTTGAACAAAAAACATGAGGAAATTTTCTAATACACCTAAGGGAAAAGATAGGAATTCCACTGCAGTTTTGCTCTTCTTTCAATAATGTTTCTGAAAATTTTACCATATCTACTATTGAATATATAACCCCCTGACAGTTAGAAGAAGATTTGTGAACCTTGAAAGTTTCATGAAAATTTATTTAGGAGTTCTTTGTTAGTTGTATGAATTTTTAAGTCTCTAAAACAGAGCTGAAATGTTGTAATAATTCAGAGGCTTAATAAAGTAACAGAGTATATAGCACATAAAACCAGTTACTCTACTTTCCTATAAAATAAAAACAAAGAGAAACTTAGCAAACTCAACCGCAAGGAAGCTGAAAAAGTCATTAAAACAATTTCATATAACACTGACATATTTTGAGAAACTCATTATTACAAATTATCACTACTTGCTGCATTTCTGTTTTGTACTCATGTATGAATGTTCAGTGTAAACAAACTTATGAATCGAACTAGATTTTCATATTGATGTTGTTAGATCTGTTCTATTTTCTTCAACAGTGGAAAGGGCTGACCATGGGTTGACCATATTGAAACAAGAAAGTGATACAGCTGTCAGTGTGGTTTGGTTTTTTTGGTTTATCCTTCTCAGAAATCAGATCTATACAATTTCTTGTCATTCCAAAATGGTACCATGTTTCCTTCTGTTCAGGATATATAAAAAGGGACAGGTTAGAAAGCAGATATTGGATTCTAGTGCTGTCCTTCTGGTACCCAGGTTTAAGTATGTGCCTCCTTCACCTGAGACAACCAGACAGGTTAACAAAGGATAAAACACTCAAAGATTAGCTGACCTTCATTGACTGAATATATAGTGGAGGCAGAAGTAGCTGCCTGAATTTAGCACCTATGTTTAGCTATTGAAGTTTGACCTCTGTGTTTTTGGTCACATTCCTGGCTGGGGTTCTGTAATCTCACAACAGCAATATCGAAGAAGTCAGCTTTGGAAAGAAAACAGATTTAGTTGCTACATTCTGTTCTCTTGTGCCCATGGGACTAGAGCATCACGGAAAGAGCTTGTTAAGCTACATCTTAAAGGTGACCCAGAATGCAATCTGGCAGTAAAAGAAAGAGTCCTTGTAAAATAGAAGAGAAAGTTTGTGCTGCAGGCCAGATTAAATATTAGGGACTCCAAGGAATTGCCTGTGGTCTGTCTTTTTAGCCAGTGTTTCAGGAAATGACATATTGAGGTCTGAAATTTGCATGAAATGTAGGCATGGGCTGGACTTCATTTTATAGTGATTGGCTATTTCTTTTTGGCTTGATGATTGGGAACAGCTGATGGTTTTATTTAAATTTCCTAATTTATTTTTGGCAAGGATTCCTACATCTTTGGATGGATTCTTTTTTCCCCAAGCTTTTTATGTATTTATAATAAATATGGAACAATAATAGATAAGGTAATCATTATGAGCTGAAAATACACAGTGGGGCCAGCTGGCCTCCTGTGACTCAGTGACCTTTTGGTATTGGAAACCACTCACTGCCCTCAGTGATATTAAAACTTTGCAGCTGGGTTGCAACAATGACAGAAACATTTGCCAGCCACCCCATCCTGCCATCTCAGAGCTACCAATAAGCTTCTCTAGGCAGGGGATGGAGCTTATTCAATGTATTTCAAAAGATGAGGTCTGCTCTGGTGGGAAAGACTGTTGGAGGATTTCCCAGGAAGGACATTGGCTTTATTAAGACACTCCAGTAGTTTTATTGCTTATTGAATCAAGTTGTGCCTAAAATTGACCTCCTTTTTTCTTTACTTTTTTTCCTGAAAAACTATTCTTTCACAATTCTGAGTCCCAAACTAATTTTATAATCAAGTGTAAGTAAAATAATTCTTACTGAAGCACCAGCAAGTTCCTGGCAATGTATGCTTTTGGGAGTCTGGACTCAGAAAGGGAAACAAACTCAAAGCAAAAGTCTTTAGCATACTGAAAGTTTCTAGCTGCGAACAAAATAATTAACATTTTTTTTTAATCTCTTGAAAGGTGACTCAAGGATGCCGAGTTACAGTTAATATTTCAGAAGTCTGAGGTGGAAACAAGTTGTGTGACACAACTGTTAGTGCCATTTTGTGTTCTCAGCATAAGACATTTTCAGGATAAAAATGTATCACATGTATACAGAGATGCATTGGTAAAAAATTCCCTTTACCACGGTAATGTCTTGGAAGAGATTGAAGTGTGTGTTTTTCTAGGAGTACAGCTTGTCTTTGCTCTCCAGTGCCTGCAGTTTTTATACCACATGTGGAAGCTTCTGTTCATGATGTTGAACCTTAAATATTATGAATATGTTCAATCAGAATTCAAATTTATCCATTTTAGGACAAATCGTTCAGAATCTGGAGATAAAAAAGATCACATTTTTGGCCTACTCTCCTCATAGGAATTTCAATTTGCTAAAACCTACTGTCAGCACTCACTTGTGCCCCAAGTCAGTTGTATCCCACTTAATACACTCAATCCCACTAGAGTGTCTTTTTCTCAGATGCTGGTATTGCATGGCTACAATGGCAATCAGGTGCTGTTTTACTTCATGCTTCTTGGCATTTTTCGGTGAAACATATTGACATAAAGGAGATATTCCTGTGGTTTCTGTTAGGAGTTTGAAGAGGCTGGGATAATGGCTACCAAGGTTAGCAACCATTTAGAGCAACTGTCACATTGGAAACATCCAGAAAGTGAAGGGATAAGTGTATGGTGTATTGACAGGATGGGTTGGATTCAACTCCAGATTGCAGTAGTGGGGTTTAGTCCAAGACATCTAAAATCTATTCAGCTCACTCTGAAATATATGGTTGTATGTGGTCAGCTGATTCTCAGCCCCTCTGCTGTTTGTCTTCATATTACATTAACCTCTTCATGTATCAAAGTCTTTTCCAAGGATAATCAGGGCAAGAAATTCTTACTTTTTGTCATAGGCAGCAGAATTCCTACAGCTTAGAGTTTTATGTAAACAAACTATAATGGGTTTCTCCTCAACCAGGTGTTAGCCTCTAGCAAGGAGAAAAAAGAAAGTGTTCCAGCACAATCAAGCTCCTTGTGATGCTTTTATAACCTGTGCTGCATCATTATCCTCCCATTAGTTTCAAATTAATAGTGCTTACTTTGGATAATGGTGACTGGGGGGAAAGAGACATAACTAATTAAAAAAAACCCCAAAAACACAAAAAATCACACCAAACCATAACTTTTCTCAAAATTTTTTTATTCTAAATGCCTGGACACAATTAGTGAGTGACAGTGACTAAAGGGAGACTTCTCATTTGGTTTATTTCTGCAGGTAGAGAAAATGACCGAGCTTCCCTGGAAGTTCACCTAGCAAGTTGGAACAAGTGGGCAGTATTGTGTTAACTGAAAACATTGGACCTGTTCCTATATTTGAAGAAATGCAGCCATGTGTTCCTAGTGCTGCCTTTGCAGCCATAACACCACTTAAAACAAACCATCTCAATGTACATTGAAAACATTGAGCTTCACAAATTTCTCCAAAGAGTTATTACTTGAAGAGAGGGAATAAGGAGCTTGATCTTGATTGAACAGTCTGCATCTTTTAAGGCTGCCAGACTCAAGAGTAAGAAAACTTCAGACAAGGTGGGATATCCCCATTAGCAGGACATTTTTGACTATACCAAGGGATAGTGTGACCTGGGCTGTCTGTATATTTTGAAAACACTGAGAAGCTGGTCTAGACATGGATCTCATACAGCCACAAGCCCATGAAATCTCCACACTTAGATGTGTCATATCCTGCCTTATCCTTACCTTTGTCCAAGTGCCTGGACTCTGAGCTTGCAATACAGGTGATACTTGAGACATACTGGGACATGAAGAGTACCTGAAATGTGCCTGGGACTCGCTGGCTGAAAGTCTGGTTTTGACTACATTAGCTGGTACTGCTAAACTTCCTTAGTCTCCAAAAAGTGGAGACAAACTGTGCCTTGGAAACAGCCCTCAACTTGTTCTAACTTCTGTACCATGACTGGGTGTCTTCTGGGAAAACACATTCTTCCATGGACAGAAAATATTCTAGAGACTGTTGATATCATTAAAATCTATCACTTTCTATCAGATTTGAATAACACTAAATATTACTTTCAGACACGATGAGTGGTGTGGGGGTTCAAAAGACAGAAAGCCCAAAAATCTAATTCATGAGCAATTCTCCTTAGGAAGTAAAGTGAATGAAACCTTTCATAAACGTTGAACTATTCTGCAGTATTTTTTCACTAACCAAATCTAGAGTTGTTCCACTGGACTTGTGAAAAAAAAAGTAGAGTAATATAAAATGTAGATTAAAGACAGCCTATTAAAGAAATTGAGCTCCCTAAGTGCTAATTGCAACAAAAAAGAAAATTAAAAGTTTAACAACAGTGTAATAAAGGAAGGAATTTAAATATTCCAAACATATTCAAATATAAGACTCAATTGGTGCTGAGCGAGTTTAAGTTAGGCAGCTAACAAGATAAACACTTTTGATGACAGAAAATTAATGTTGTGTCACAGCAAAAGACTATTTTATTTGATATTTTATACTTTATGCATGTTATATGACAATTTAATTAAACATTGAAGTAATCCAATCAAATAATTTCCTAATGAAATAAACCAAGAATGATCAACTTCCTTTACTGTAAAGGATCAATGCAGTATGACACCTGATTTATGCTTTATGACTCTGCAGTCTTAAATTTTATGCCAAAATTAATGAGACAAAATAGATTTCTAAGGGCTATTTTTTCCACCATCAGACATGCGTGGTAAGTCAATTGCTGGAAATAAGCTCTAATAGAGAAACTGCCATGCTTCTTGTGATAGCATCACTTTGTAATTTTAATAAAAGTATATTGCTAAATCTCAATGGAAGGAGTAGAAGAAAACCTTTCTGTCCAGATCAGTTTGTTAGGAGTACTTTTGAATGTTTTGACTCATGTTTAAATAATGCTTTGTAACCTGTTGCCTTTAACAGGAGCTAAAATAAAAAACTCCCAGAAGACGTCATGTGATTTTCAACCAGTTTATTTAAATCAGTATAGAGTCTTTCTACCAACTTCTGTTAGAATATTAATAAGAAGATTAATATTTATCATAAACTCTATGCATTTCTTAAAGCCTTAAGCTGCTGTCGAGACTGATAACATCAGGCTTCACACGAAGAGCATCACTGAGAGTTTATAGTGTATTTTCCCTCAGGTAAAGCTCAACCAAAGGTGAGGAAAGGCACACAGGGAGATGACCTTGCCCAATCTCCAAATAGGTCAATGTGTCTCCTTTATGGGTGTCTTTTGTTACATGAGTCTCTCAAGAAGGCCCGAAAAATATTAGCTGAGGGAAGCAGAAAATTTGCAAGACTGAAAGGTTTTGCAAGTACTGGAAAGACTGTTCTACAACCACACATGTCTGGGTTTATGTCCCCAATGTTTCTTCTTGATGGCCTATATCTGTATTTCGATTTTTTAATGTAAAACATGAACAAATCTTTCAGTGACAGGAATATCTGAAACCTGCACTTTCTACTTCTATGAAGACAGCATGTAGTCCTAAATTCTTTTATAAAGTACTATAATTAATATTTTGCTTTTTATTTATTGAGAAAAGAAATAGTTTTCTTCCAATAACTGTACCCATATTTAAAATTGTTTAAAGAACATTAAAAATGCCTAAAGACACATGTATTTCTCCTTCATGGAGTAGTAAAATGAAAACATCTGCTTGCATGATTCGAGAACAGAGATCTCTATCAAATAGCTCAGATAGTTATACAAGTTTGACAGCAACAAATAAATGACTTTACAGTGTAAAATACGCATCCACTTGTTTATCTACAACACTTCACCCTGTGTCATTTTAACACCCCCCTACAATTTTTTTTTTGCCTATTTCTTTTCACATTAAAAGCTTTCCGAAGGATTCCTAAGATGTTCTGTGTATGACAAACTTTTTTTCCCTTAATCAAACAATAAAAATATATGTGCCCTGTGGACAGTTGATCTTGCCTGGCTCCCAGGAGGCCACCCTGCTACTTACTCTGCCTCATGAACAGGACAGTGGGAGCAAATAAGGTCGAAAAGCTCATAGGCTGAGAAAAAGACAGGGAATACTCTAATATTTTGTCATCTTAAAGCAATCTGATAGAGGTTTAGTGATAGAGAAAGCGATATTGAGTTTTAAAAACTGTCAGAATTTCCATATAATATAGTCTTTAAAGAAAATCCATCGAAAGGAAGCTGTGTATCAAGGTACTAAATATTTCACTTTTTAGAATCTTTTTTTTTGGATGAAGTCCAAAACTAATGTGTGAGTAGTATTTAAAGGGCTGAAGATACAAATATATGATCACGATGATTTTTTTCCTGAAATAAATCTCCCAGTAGTTTTCAGGGTAAGTGTCCAGTAGTAGAGATGTTCTAGCTGAGTAAGAAAAATAGATAGCAGAAATGTGGAGAAAATGTGTCTGACAGAGTCTCTTTTACTCCTCAAAGTTCTTTTCACAACACACAATACAGATAAAGCAGGGCTGGTGAAGGTTTATAACCAAAGTGCTATTGATGAGTCAATGAGAAATGATGGAACAGAAAAGCCCATTGGCTGAAGGATGTGCTTTCAGATCTGGAAGTACATAGGAAGCTACATACCATCAGGTATTGATGGGAAACACCTGAGGCTGCAAAGCAATGATGGTAAGAGAGTTGTGAGCTATAAAAAGACAATAATTTCATCTTTTGGCACTGACAGAAGGCAGGAAAACGTAGGGAAAAAAGGCACTTGTGCATGTAAATTAATCTTTCCTCTTTCTTTGCTACCTCCTTTGTTTGATATATGATCATCTCAAATTATTATTATATGTCTTACTCTGTGAGGGATTCCAAGAGAATAGACAGCTACAAATTTAAGTGCTGAAACAACTGAGCAGTGACTCATGCAAAGTCTGATAAACACAAGGAATGGGTACAGAGCACAGAGAGTAAACCTTCAAAGGTAGCAGAGGTTTCTTTCTGAATAGTGAAGATTAAATATACAACTGAGGAAGTAATTTGTAACTAATAACTTCTGAAGAACATTTTTCCAAATTTTTCTGTCCAAAAAGCAATTGATAAATTTTCGAGGCTTCTTTTCAGTTTGACAGCAAGAATGTTGTTTTTTTTTCTTTTTTTTAAAAGTCTCATTTTCTTAGTGCTTTACTATCTGAAAATTAAACTTGCAATGCTTGCCTTTTGTGTTAGGCAAGACTGTAGTAGGATTTAGACCACTTTTCTAGGACTACCTGAATTGTAATCAGTTCCTCTACTTTGGAACATAAAGTCTCAAATGTACTCTAACAGGAGAGTTGAATCCAAAGTGCTCCATTGTGAGTGGTAAAGCAACTTGTTGCTGCCAAAGACTGTGAAGAAATTACAGCTTTCTGTATCAGAAGTGTGCAAGTCAAGCATCAGGCTCAGAGAGGACAGCTGGAAATGGAATCAGAGATGGTGACAAGTCATCTTTTGCATGATTTCAGAACACTTCTGCAGAAAGGAAGAGATTTGTATCTCCCTATCAGGCTAAAGAGTTTTTCTATCTTTCTAACTACCAAAGCACAGACTGTATAGCAGAAGGACAAGGCAGACTTTGAAACCCCTCAGCCAAAAATATCTATCACTTAAGAAAGATAAATAAACCACATGCCCTGCTGAGCCAAGGAGGCATAACCTGTTAACCTTAAATTATACAATGTGAAGAGGCACAAGTAACTGTGTATTCGGGATCCAAGACAAGAGTCCTTTTCACTGTCTTAAATATAGAAGAAAATGATGTGGGGATTGCAACCAAGTTCTTCACTTCCTACACCAATTCCTTAACCCCCAGGAGTAACGCCTCTGCAAAATGTAGGGTTTGGTCTCACCATCCTCATACACAGAGTTCAGTGATGAGACTGTGTTTCTCTGAGAAGAGAAACACTATAAAGGCAATAAGAATTGAGTTTAAAAAGGGTGAACATACTTTGT
>VWZD01005593.1:51030-107102 GCA_013396695.1 Sakesphorus luctuosus
GGTTTGGTCTCACCATCCTCATACACAGAGTTCAGTGATGAGACTGTGTTTCTCTGAGAAGAGAAACACTATAAAGGCAATAAGAATTGAGTTTAAAAAGGGTGAACATACTTTGTCCATCCATTGAAGATGAAATTCATACTTTCTTAACTATCTTAAAGCAAGGATTTACACACATCATACAGAATTGAACTGTATTTGAGCTGTATTTTTTGTTAGTGTGAATTTTCAGAGTTTCATTCAAGATTTGCATCTTTTTTTGTTGTTGTTGTTGTGCTTGTTGAAAGCAGGTATTTGATGACTTGCTTATATTGGCTCATCTCCTTACAAAGTTGAACTTGTGAGATCCTAGCTCTCAAAGTCCAGACCAAACACCAGTCTGTCCTAGTGCCTGTGGTTTTATCAATCAGCAGGAATTTTGCAAAAGACTTCAAAGGCAATATATTGTAGTCCTGTTTCTGTGTGCTATAAATCATTCCTTCTAAGTCTGAGGCCTTAGCATATAGACAGACATAAAAAGAAAGAAAAAAGATTAAAAATATCTAATTTTTTCATTAGATTGTTCTAAACTGTAACACTAATTGGCACTGCTTCACTTAGGTGTGTATTTATGTTTTTCCATAAAAGCTTAAAACATCATTAAATATCTCATTCCAATAAGCTTTGTTATGCTTATTTATTTATTTTTGTTCTTGTTTAGAGAGATGTAAATGTCTCGAGAGATATATTAAAGTTCTGTCCAATCAGTGAAAAACTAATGAAATATGAGGTTTTTTTCCAGTTTTCTGATTTCACTGAGCAACAGAAGGACTCAGGAAGCATTAGCTATAAAACAGTGTAACAAGTACATTCACTTCTTTCTCCCTAGAAAGTGGAGACAGAGCAGGTTGCGCAAGGGTACTTGAAATTTTGTAGTTTCATATTTTTGAGCTGAATAAATATCTTCAGCCCTTAAATAATCAGCTCCTTCTCTGTAAATTTGTGTGAAAAGCAAAGGTCTTTAAGTGTTATAAATGTAAAAATAATACATTAATTTGATTTCAGTGATAAGGGGATAAAACCAGTAAAAACAAATCCTCACCTTGTTTCCTTCATCCTTGTGCAATGAATCAATGACTTGGAATTGTGGTCTGATGACTCAGATAACTGAAATGGTTTAATTAATTTATCAACACACATTGTGTTGAAAAGTATCCACACATCACAGATCTTCACAAAGATTTGTGAATCTTTAAATCTCTAACAGCTCAGTAGCCTTTAGAGGAAGATAGGGGCTCTGCTGTATGGTTTATGCACTTGGACTGGTAAGGCATCTCCTGCTGGAACTGAAAGCACAGGGCCTGGTGTAAAAAGATTAGGCACATTTTTAAGCACTTACGTTGTCTAATCCCCTACTGGATTGTGTTGGAGGGCATGGTGGTGTCCATTGGGATTCTCAGTCATAAACATAACATATGTATGTTTAGGCTCCCCTAAATCAACTGTGCTCAGTGAGCAGAACAGTCCTTCTTAGAATCAGGAATATTTCGGTTGGAAAAGACCTCTAAGATCATTGAGTCCAACCATTAACACAGCACTGTGAAGTTCACTACTAAACCATGTTCCTAAGCACCACATCTACAGTCTTTTAAATCCCAGCTTCCCTGGGCAGCCTATTACAATTCTTGACCACTCTTTTCAGTAAAGAGCATTTTCCTAATAATTTAAATCTCCCCTGATGCAACTTGAGGCCATATTCTCTTGACCTGAAGATGTTTTTGCTTGAAAATGGGCAAGGTATGCTGATGACAACCAAGAACAACTATATATTCTGTCCTGTTCTGCCATTTTTCACTAGCACCAGCTCCTCTGGAAAATTACGTTGGGTAAAATGTTGCTCATGGACACTGTGCTGCTGTAGGAGCAACTGTCCTTCCAGAAGTTCAGGATTGATTGTCCCACTCATCATCATTCCTCCACTGCCACACAACAACAGCACAGCAGTCAGTCTTGAGCTGTAGTGTGATCAAAGTGGGGATGTAATGACAGCTCTGTTTCTCTGACATTATGTCCTTCCTGAGAAAAAGCCTCAATTACCTTTGCTGAAAGCCAACAGAGGAAATTCCAGGAATTTCCTTGCATCTTTATGATATTCTTGTATAGATGTGACAAGTCCTATTTGGTAGCTGGGGTTTTTGTGGTTCTTTATCTCCTCTGATTTCAGTGTGAGTTTTACTTGAGAAAGGATTGAACAATATTGGAAAGGGAAAGGAAGAGGGAGAAGGAGAGGGAGAGGGAGAGAGAAAGGGGAAAAGGAAAGGCACAGGGAAAGACATAGGGAAAGGCACAGGGAAAGAAGAGGTGGAGAGGAAGCAAGAAGGAAAGAGAGAGGTTGGAAAAAAAAAGAAAATTAAAAAAAAGAAGAAAAAGAAAAGTGAAAAAGAAGAAAATAAAAGAAATTCTGGATAATTAGCATTCTCATAGTGATGCTAATTTTAAAGAATATGTTCCGTAGTGGTACCAGTCTAATGATTTCACTGGGACACATCCAAATAATGCTTTAGAGGAACAAGGCATGCAGAATTTGTCTCACTGATACTCATTACAGAATAAAGTAGCCAGAGCATCAGTCACAGTGCACATTACTTTTCACGGTTGCCTGACAAGGTTTGGTGGGGGGAACACAATTCAAATATTACTTTATCCCTGTCTAGTTACCTGCCTGAATCCAATTGTGCTGGGTGCTTTGCATTCTGTATATTCTGATTCTTCTCCTTGATACCCTTATTCTTGTGTTCAACTTTAAATATATGGGAAGTCCCAGGAGTCCAAGCTAAATGTGTGTTCAAATGTTTCAATAAAGCTCTGGTGTTCTGCACTTCACAAGATAAAGACTCTTCAGAGGATCCTGAAATCCTTCCGAAGCATAACTTAATTGATCTTTGGGATATATCTGCAACAAATGCAGTATTGTTCCATTTCGTAGGACACTAAGCTGAGCTATGAAAGGTAAAAGTCATGATCCATCTTGGAAAGTGTAAAGAAAGGAATTAAAGTGTCTGGACTTCCAATGTTACGGTATATGTACTAAATAACCTTAACCTAAAAAATATCATTCTTCCTGTAGCCCTGAATGCTTCTTTCTGTAGCCCTGAAATTCAGTAATTATTATTTTGTCACTGTCAGTAACAGACAACAGGCTTCACAGAGCCTCTGAATCATTTAATTTGGAAAACACCACCAAGATCATTGAGTACACCCTTTAACCAACCACCACCTTGTCAACTAGACCAGACCACTAAGTGCCCTATTCAGCTGTTTATTGAACACCTCCAGAGATGGTGACTCTACCATTTCCTGGGCAGGCTGTTCCAGTGCTTGACAACCCTTTCCATAAAGAAATTATTTTTTATGTCCAACCTGAACCTCCCCTGTTGCAGCTTGAAGGTACATATTCTTGTCCTGTCGCTGGTTTCCTTGAGGAAGAGACCAGCCCTGACCTGCCTGCCGCCTTCTTCCAAGTAGTTGTAGAAAGCAAGAAAATCACCCCTGACCTTCCTTTTCTAAAGGCTAAACATCCCCAACTTCCTCAGCTGCTCCTCATATGACTTACTCCCTAGACCCTTTACCAGCTTTGTTACCCTTCTCTGCACATGCTCCAGCACCTCAGTGTCTTTCCTGAATGAAGTGGCCCAGAAGAAGACACAGAACTTGAGGTGTGGCCTCACCAGTGACAAGTACTGAGGGATAATCACTGCTCTGGTCCTGCTGGCCACCCTAATGCTGATACACGTCAGAATGCCATTGGCCCTTGACGCAGCCTTGGTCGGTGGGAGAGGGACCAGACCGGCTGCAGGGGTCCTTGCGCTGCCTGCTGAGCAGTGGTGGGTCAAAGCTGCAGCAGCCCCAAGTTGGGTTCTCCCACCCCGCGGCCCGTAAAAGAGACACGGAGACAGTACGAACACTCGGCAAGGCAAGAGCCAATCCTTTATTGAACAGGGGGGAGAGCCTTTTAAGCCCTCGGGGAGAGAACAATCTGGAAACAGGGAGGAGTTAAGGCGGAGCATGCAAATCCGCCACAACTGATAGGGTAGGATAAACAGCGGGTGGCAACAGGGGAGGAGAGAACAGGGAACTGACAGGATTGGACAACACCTTTAGGGGGAACTAACCAATGGCAGCTGGACTTACACTGACAGGCCAAGCCCATCAGTGCAGCCAGCACCACAGGGACAGGGGGTAACAGAACTCTCTATTTGAACTTTATTAACAAACTGGGGTAACTATTGTCAAGTCCGTGGCATTGTGTCGCAGTCCGGCTATGGATGGTCCTCCTGGACCTTCCAAACATTAAAGTCAGTCTCTTTATCTCTTTCTCTCCTCCAATCTTCCATGCTTACATAGGTTGCCCCATCTCCAACAGGCCTTCTTGCCCACCTGGGCACACTCTGGTTGATGTTCAGCTGCTGTTGACCAGCACCCCCGGGTCCTTTTCCACTGAGCAGCTTTCCAGTCACTCTTTCCCAGCCTGTAGCACTGAAGGGATTTGCTGTGGCCTGAGAGGGCATTTAAGATCACTAGCAATGCTCTGAGATACTGAAGACATCACTCAGATAGCAAATGCTACACAAATCTTCAGAGAGCATAGTGCTCAAAATTACACCAAACACATAGGGAGGCAATGATGACCTCTGAGCAATGATCACCTTGCTGAGCGTTAGAAATACATGCTTTGAGCCAGTTTTCTGTAAGACTTTATTGGCCATTATAGGAAAACAGATTGTAAAAGTCTATCTGCTGAAAAGAAAGGAGTACATTTTTTCCTAAAGTAGGGGCCTACAATAGGCCAAATGCCTTGTTGGTGAAAACATCTGTCTTTCTCCACAAGGTATAGCAGTGATCTAGCACAGCTCGTTAAATTCCTGCTGATATCATACATTTCATGAGATGAGTACTGAACTAACAAATTATGTAAAATTCTTCAATGCTTTTTCTTGTGTTTTGTGTATGTTTGTTGGAAATATTTAATGAGAAGAGCTTCACTGGTTGACATGAAATAATACTTTGCTTTGCAAGTGGATTTGCAGGCTTCTAGTTTGACTGCATATAATTTAGGGTCCCATATGCTGCATGCTGTTCTCAGAGCTGAATAGATCTATTGATTGGTCCAAGACCAGTACTGCAGATCATCAGCTTCATAGTATTGTATTCTTATTCAGCTCATCCTAAAATTGAACAGCCTTTGTCATCTATGACAAAGGGAGTTACACATGAAAGTTTCCATAAGAGCGGCCTTAAAGCAAAGTGGTACTTCTGAAAAATATGTACACCTAAGTTGTTTACATCACTTGGTTTCAAGAATAATGTATATCTTCACAGTGCCTTTTCCCAGAAAAAAAAAATATTGGATTTAGCATATTTGGTACAAAACTATTGCTGACTTACCAGATATCACACAGAATATCTAGAACAGATCTGAGGTTTTAAATGGGACTTCAGCTCTAGATGAAGACAGGTGTCTTCATATGCAATCTTTACCTATTTTCCCACTTTATTCAATGGGATTTTGAGTACTTTGAGACTAGAGAGAAAATGATTCTAAATTTAACTTAGTGACAACTCATTTTAATGATTCTCTGAACTCCCGTATTTCTGCTCAAGGGATTCAGTTTAGTTGCCCACAAACAGACACCTCTTGCCACTTAGGATGCTTTAGGCTATTCCTGATATATCTCATGTCTCTCGTAGATATATCATTCGAGGTCTTTTAAATGCTCACATTTCTGGTGTGGATGCTCCAGAAATCTTAGTACCAAAACTACAGGAATTGTGAAAAGTTGATAAACTAGGTAATAGTGAAAGGAATAACGAGGAGGTCCTCTCCCTTTAAGCTGTGACAAAAATTATTGCTCGCAAGTGTCTTGGTAGGAAGAATTTTATTGCAAGGTGTGTGTGAGATAGCAGGGAAAGTAGGAGGTCCTTCCACCAGTGTACAGTTATGGAAATTAATTTTGGATGTCAGTTTAGTGCCAGTCTTAGCTCTGCTTTCTCCTCCCCTCTAGTCTGCCTCAGTGCTTGCCTGGACCTGACCAGCTACAAAAATGAGAGACTGTTGTTGTTGGAGTTTAAAAGTTCTGCATTTTGACTGTACGGTTTTTGGTTCAGAAAGTTTTTGGTACCCTCCTGCATGGTTGCCACCCCCACCCTGTGTATTCCCCTGAGGCATTGTCCCCAATGAATCATCGTGCCACTGAGGTGTGGGGGCTGTTCCTGCCCCACACTGCGAACACAGCCACCAGCTGCCACTGCTACCACACAGCAACAACCAGGGCCTGCTGGGGCTACCCATGGCAGGTCCAGGCCAGGGTGACCCTGTTTGGGAATTGCCTCTGCCTCAAATTGCTGATGAAGCCAATGGTACCACTCCTGCCCCTCCTATGCATTTCCACCTCTGCCCCAATCCCTGGGTTCCTATTGGTTACTTCTCCTGTCATTTGATGAGTTGTTCACCATTGGCTATCCAGTTGCCAGTTACCCACTCCACCCCTCCGCTCACCCAATCACATGCAAGTTCCAGAACCTTCCCCTCAGAACCTTGTAAGTATCTGTGAGTTCCTCAATAAAGTTCATTTTTGAGCCTTTGTTCTGCGGGGTTGGAGTGGATCGTTATTTCGCTGGTCAATGGTTGTCATTCTGAGGTGTAGTTCTCTTCAAAGCCACTTAAGATATATGAAAAAAAAGAAAAGGTAATAGCAAAAATCCTTGTGGACTGGGGGTCCAAGTGCTCTTGCAAAGTGGTTTTCAGGCTTTTGTACCTGGTGAAAGAACAGAAGCAGAAATGAAGGAAAAAAGAAAGAAGCAACTCAAAAATTGTAAAAGAACCTCATGAGCTAAAAGGCTTGACTCATAGTGATTGTGAGCTTAGAATTTATTAACTAGTGTTTGTGCATCTTTTCTTCTCCTTGATCCATATTCTTTATGATGAGTTCATGAAACTTTAAAGGCACTTTTCATCTTCATTGTCTGTTATGGGTTTAGCTAGGTAGGCCTAAATTTAGGTTTTAAATTTCAGGGTAGACCTGTGACTGTCAGCTGATTTGAGCTGGGCTGAACTAGCTGACAGTTGACTTATTCTAGCCCATAGTATTCCATACTATATTCTGACATCATCTCAAAGGGGTAAGAGCCAGTGTGGGAGTGACTTGGTCAGTTACTTCACAGCTGTGGTCCCAGGAGGACACACCGTGCTGTCCCAGGAGGGACAGGAAGCCCAGACCCATAGCACCAGCTCACCACCATGTTATCTTAGGGAAGTAAAATGTTTGTTTTCAGTCTTTCTGCTTAAGTCTGTCTTTCTGGAAATTGGGTCTCTAGGGTGATTTGTAGTTAGAATGGTAAAATTTGTGTTTACTGGGGAGTGAGAAGTTATTTCTTGTTATTTATAACTTGTGTAAGTGTCTGTTATATTGCAGTTTTAATTTTCTCTTTTCTGAATAAATATTTATAGTTAGTTTAAGCAGAAACGTAGTTTGAAGTTTTTTTCCATTCCTCCCTTTTCTCAGCAGGGAGGGAGGGAAGTTCTGACATCTGTATTGGGCAGTTGGCATTTTGCCAGCTCAACTCAAGACATTGTCATAACCAGGAAAGACCATTTTCATCTACTTGGGCTTTGGATCTATGAAACTGAAGCTGTGTGAGTGGAGGGTTAGGTTGGATATCAGGAAAAGGTTCTTAACCCGGAGAGTGGTTGGGCACTGGAACAGGCTGCCCACGGAAGCAGTCACAGCACCAGCCTGACATCACAACCTGACAGAGTTCAAGAGACATTTGAATAATGTTCTCAGGCACATGATGAAATTCTTGCTGGTGTCTTGTGCAGAGCCAGAGCTTAGAATCTGATGACCCTTTTGGGTCCCTTCCAACACAGGCTATTCTATGATTCTCTGAAATTACTGAGATATCTTTTGACAGGGTATGGTGTTGGTGTTTCATTTCTACCTCCTGTTAGAAGAATACTTCCCTTTGATTGCTCATATGCCATGATTCAGTCCTGAAAACTACCAATATATTTCTTATTCTTCTTGATTGTATGTGTCCTCCAGTTTGACGTTCGAAATATTTTGATTTTTTTTTCAGGTATAGATTATATCTACACTTGTTGAGGGCTCAATAACAATTGACATTCAGTACTAACTGCTAGTACAAATGCCAGTTTGCATTGCTGTGTTTTGTTCCCCTAAGGAAACAGGAGATCAAGAGTCTTTGAAGTGTTCTGTATGCAGGAGGAAGAAAGGCATAGAGTAAATATTTTTTTGGTTATTGTCACCTTCATAAACGACCTCAAAAGCTCTGTATTACAGACCTAGTTAAACCAGAATCCAACTAGAAGATACAATTAAAAAAAAAAAAAAAAGTGTCACTCTGTGTGTTCCTAGACGAACATTAAGTGGAAGCACAGAAATGAGGGAATTGAATAATTATATTTAGCAAATGATGACTAAAACCTTATGGAGTTAATGTTCACCTATAAAGGATTGTGGAAGGGGTCAAAAGAGGAAGTAAATAATTAGGCAGATGAGAGAGAAAGTTAAGTTTTCAAGTTCATCCAGAGCTGAACTGAGCTATAGGGAATTAAAGTTAAATGGAAAACAAATATTGAAACCAAATACCTGAAAATAAGAAAGAGTAAGGTTATCCAAAAACCTGGTTGGGGTCACAAGGAGGAGACATGGATAATATGGAATGCACAACATGGAACAGAGAGCCCTGAAATGGAGTTTAAGTATTGTAATGGACTGCCCATGGAGGTGGGAGAGTCACCATCCCTGGAGGTGTTTAAGAAAGGACTGGACATGGCACTTCACACCATGATCTAGTTGACAAGGTGATGATCAGTCAAAACCTGGGCTCAGAGGTCTTGGTGGTCTTTTTTCAACCTTAATGATTCTGTGACTGTGAATGGAAAACAACTGTGAGGTTTCTTTACATGTGGGACATTTCTGGATTTTGCAAACTGCACAAACAAGTCTAAACTTGGCATGTGGTGTCCAGTATTGCACTGAACACTCTCTTGCAGAGAATCTAAAATGTATTTGGAAGCCTTAGCCAAGTAAAGTTCAAATCTTTTGTCATGATATATTGACTTAACATTACAAATATTGATCTTAGATGAAAACAAAATTATTAATTACCTTAAAGGGCAAAAAATATTGACATTAACTTTAGAAAAAAACAATGTTTTTTTATATACAAACACAAAAAATATCTTGTCCAGCCACCAAAATATTCCATGTGTTATCTCTTTCAATTAATTCTATATTTTGCAACATGAAAATAATGTAAATGGGAACAGACAAAGATGTATCAGAAAGTAAAATGTGAGGAAGTAAAACATGGGTGTTGATACACTCTGATACAACAGAGTATTAAGGGGTTTTTTAGGACCTGCAGTACCATTTAACTATGACAAATAACATCAATGAATTCTTAACAGTATATGTCTCTTTACCAGTAATTATGAGTTATTTTCACAGAAATGTTAGAGTATTACCTACTTAAAGGGCCTTTGTGAGAGTTTTATCATCCTCATAGTAGTAGTGGTAATAATAACTGTTTATTACTTCATCACTTTTATCTATAAAGCTAAGGGATTATTCTCAATACCTTACACTGTAGTTCTATAATATCTAATAAAACAGGTCTTGAGCTCAGTTTGAGTTTCTGGTGGTTTTTTTTCCCGGTAGACCTGGAGATTTAGATTAAAAGCATAGAGCAAAGATAGATTCACTGTAGTAGTAAAGATTCTGCAGTGGTACCTTCACAACCTTATGTGACTTCTGCATCAAAAATATGGGTAGAAATAAGAAAAACATGCAGCTGCCAGTTGACTTAACAGACCTGGCTCTGAAAACACACATGGAGAAAAAATATGAAGCAGAGTGTTATTTTTACTATCATTCTTCATTTTTTTGAAGTTAGACACTCTGTGTGAAGTGTTTTCTTATGCTTGGATGGTCAGCACTAAATAAATTGAAGTGAAAATGTGCTGGATAAGTGTTATTAGTAAAAATATAGATTGCTAGCTAAAGTGATGTTTCATGATATAACACAAAAATAAACCAAAACCCTTGAGGTAGAAACTGTTTTGCTTTGAAAAGTCAATGAGTATTGATTTTAATATGAACTAGGTTTGTTTTATGTTGCTAGCTATATAAAAGAATTTGATCATTTCAAAAGAATAATGTGACAAATAGAATTGTACAGGGTTTTTCTCATTGGACTAATTAAAAATGTAATAAACCCGTCAGAGACCTTTCAAAGATACAAGGCTTTTTATCTGTTAAAATGCATAGATTAAAATGTTCATTCTGCTTATGCTGGCATTTAATTGAAAATTAAACTACATCATAGAGATTACTAAGAAATAAGAATAAGTGTGTGGACTAACTCCTTCAATGCCAGGGACTGGCTTTTTCAGCCACTCTGACAATATGTTTCCAGAAATTGAGATAAGCCGAACCTACCAGTCAGGGCCTAGAGTTTGGGGGCATCTCTCTCTGGCTTGCTTGCTAGTGGAAATTCCTTTTTGTCTCTCAATAAAATAGACACAGCCACCAGTTACCTACCTCACAGCCCTTTGCAATACCAAAAAAGGAGAAACTAATATAATCAAACAATGTGTGAATGTGAGTAAATGAGTATGTATATTTAATGGGTGTGGGTAAGACTGTTAGAATGCTTTTGTTCTCTAGTATGTGCCATACATCCTGGTGAGAGTCTGGCTGTGAAGACAATACTCTCATCTTGCCACATTGAATCAATGCTGTACATTCATACATCTCTGCATGAATGTACATGCACATGTACACAGAATTGTCCACTCAATTCAGCAAGAAATCTTTGCTAGAAGCTTCCCTATGGAAAGATAAACTTTGCTGCTTATCCTGTTTAAAGCACACTTTATTCAAAACCCATCTGGAGGAATTGTATGTTTGGATTGTGTTGAGGTTTAACCTGGCAGGCAGCTAAACACCACACAGCTCATTCATTCCCCCACCTTCTGCCACGCTGGGATGGGGGAGAGAACTGGGTGAAATTAAAAAGTAAAATTCATGTATTGAGATAACAGTTTACAGGACAAAAAAGAAGATATAACAACAACAACAATAATAATAATAATGGTATTTAGAAGATACAAGCCAAGTGATGCACAATGCAATTGCTTACCACCTTATGGCTGATGCCCAGCCAGATTCTGAGCAGTGGCCGCCAGCAGATTTCCCCCCTAGTTTATATATTGAACAAAACACAGCATGGTATGGAATATCTTTTTGTCCAGTTGGGATCAGCTGTCCCAGCTATGTCTCCTCCCAATTCCTTGTGCAGCCTCCTCACTGGTGGCATGGGGTGAGAAGCAGAAAAGTCCTTGACTGAACAGAAACACGGTTCAGCAACAATTAAATCATCAATTTATTATCAACACTATTCTCATCCTAAATTCAAGATACAACACTAAAACTGCTACTAGGAAGAAAATTAACTCTATCCCAGTCAAAACCAGGACAGTAAGTAAAAGCAGATAAGCATAATTCAATCAGCCTATATCTGCAGAACACTCTTGTCATCTTCTGAAAAATCTAATGGTGCACTTCTTTTGCCTGACCTTTGCTCACTCTGACAATAATCTCTGAGAGTATTCCAGACACATTGCTCTGTAAGACTTGTTAGGAATCAAGGAACTTTAGAAAATGGAAACCTATTTAGAAAATCTTTCCTGCTCAAATGTAGTAGTTTTGCATTTTGAATCATAACGATTAGTAATGACTGCGAGAAAGTCTTAAGTAAAGGTAACCTAGGATAGATTTCCATAATCAAGGGGATTTTAATGTTAATAGGATCTATTGCATTGCTCACTAAAAACAACAGAATGATTGTTTTAATGACTATAGATGAGGTACTCTATGTTATTGATATCATTTTTTTTTCTTTTTCACAGTAAGAAATGGTTCTGGTTTTGATTAAAGGCTAATACAGATTCATATCCATTCTGTAGCATTGACATCCCTGTCAAAAAGTTCCTTATCTTAGAAATCTATTTATCTTCCATTTTTTTCCCCTGTTCATCTTCACCATATGAGATCTGATTTTACAGGCCTCTATAGCATCTTTTCTGTGCCTCTTCTTTCTCTGTTTCCAGCCACGGGCAGGGACACCTTCCACTAGCCCATGTTACTCAAAAACCCATCCAATGAGGCCTTAAACACTTTCAGGGATGGGGAAGCCATAAATTTTCTGGGCAACCTTCAGAGTAAAAAATTTCTCTCTCATATTTAATCTAAACTTGCCTTCTGCCAGCTTAAAGCCATTCTCCTTTTTCCTCTCCCTATTTGCCTTTGCATCTTCTTCAATCATTCTTTCTGAACAATAAAACATTTCACATTTTGCTGTAATATTAACATTTATAATCCTTCTCTTTATAATAGAAATGGGATGATATTCTTCTGGATATACATCTACACAATTTCTGTTGACAGGTGCAGGAGTTTCATAGGTGAAAAAAAAACCCAAAAACCTGAGAGTTGTTATATCTGTGTGGTACACAGTCTATTGTGGTTAGAGATCTCTGGTTTACTGTGACTATGCTTCTTCCACAACTTAGTTCATGCCAGATAGCTACATTTTCTGCAGCTAAAATTTGTCAAAATGAAGAAAGACTTTTAGTTACAGTGGCATAAATACTGGCTAGGTCCTCCAGTAATGCTAACTTAACTTGAATAGTAGCAACTAGCTGACTAGTATGAAAATTCTGATATGAGATTTATATGTTTGCAGGTTATATTCTGCTGTAGGCATGTAATTTCTTTTCTCACATTAACCCAAATATACAGTTTGTTGCTGAAGAGACCAGAGAAAATGGAGGGTTCTGGGTTTTATAATCTGTGCTTCTGTCTCCCTGAAAACAACCCAAACATACGTACATAATTAAAGGTAGGACTGACTTATTCTTCCTTTGCTAATGAATGTGTTTTTGGAATCAGTTAGATTAATTATATATTATGTTAGCATTCATTCTTGCAATTAAGGTTCTGTTACATGAATGAGCAATAATTACTTTTTACAGATTAATGGAGTCTGATAGTTGTACAGATGCTTTTAGTCACATTTGGAAATGGCACAACTTTTTTCACATCTCTCTGTTCAGTGGTTTTGACAGTTTCAGATTTTATGGGTGCTGCTGAGATCCTTGTGATGTAGTTTTACAAAAAGAGACTGTAATGTGCTTTGTGTGTGTCTGCAGAGTAAACCAATCCAGGAACTGATGAAGAAGGCAGCAGCTTACTTGTTAAGAGTTATCACTCAGCATGAGAACCTGACCTGAAGTTACTGAGCACAGAAACAGGGATTCTGACACTCGGGAAGGCTCTTCATCAAGCCCTTCATGTTATTTATTGTTATTTATTTGGTGCAAGCCCGAATATGGAGACTTAGAGAATGTAGTTCATAAATCTGAGCTACTCTAGGTGATCCCAGGAATATCAGTCAGTCCAAGATGTAAAATAACTTTCTCAGATGGTGTCAGTCTAACCTGGACCTGTCTTATTCCCTAGGGCCTGTCTTATCCCTCTCTCTTATGAGGCCCCTAAACTTACATTGCATTTAAAAGTCAGCAGGATCGTAAAGGATTAACCTTGTCAAAGGGTCAAACTTCCCCCCAAAGTCTTTCTTACTCCCTGTCCTCAATAAGATGGAGGAAATAGTAGGGTGGAAAGGTTTGTGGGTTCAGATAAGGACAGGGAAACCGCTTACTAGGGACCCCTGATCAGGGCCTGCAGCTGCTCTTGCCCTCCTCCTCCTCTTGGGATCCCCGCTCTGGGGCCCCTCTGCTGCTGCCTCCTCCTTCTCTGCCACTGCCACCTCTGGCCCTTGCTGAAACCTGTTTTTCCCCAGGCATCACCAGCTTGGGTGGCAGGGATGTTCTTTCAATTAGGGAACATGAAAGCCACTTTGCCAGAGACATCACACAGTCTATAAAAAGCAGCAGAGTCTTACATGAAACTTGTAAGTCGTCTAAGTTCTTTTCATAATCTAAAGATTTATGGCTCAGAAAGTTATGGAAATGTGTGCAGTCTCACAGCAAAGTTAGAGAGGCATTCTGGTAAAAGATTTGCCATATGTCTTCTGCTCTTCTGTAAATGGCTGTGGTTCTATTCATAGATACCATGCACAAGCCCTGAAGAAAGATGGCTGAAAAAAGGGGTTTGACATCAGGAATATATCTTTCTTAATAAGCTCCTTTGGAAATCTGAACAATCTTGCAGGATGTCTTCTGTTCTCATTTCCTTTCTCTTATATTAATTAATTTCCTGATCACCACTGATGGATATATTTCAAGTGAGCCATAGTATGTCAAGCTGATTTATAGAATAAAACGTGTATTTACTATTCTTGGATCCTTCTTCAATTAATATTGTAAAGAGTGTGCTATTTTTATAGTCAGGAAGGCAATTTGTCAGGTGAATCGCTATTCCACCTCTTAGCAATAGTATTTCTTACGGTAAAACTTTATTGTATACACGAGGGCCCTTATAGGCATGGGTTCATATCCATAGCTTCCATATTTGTAGATGGAATTGAATTTTAATTTGGATTTTAATTTAGTCTTAAAATAATGAGTTTTAACTTGATTTAGTTTTGGGATTTTGTTATCCTTCCATTAATCCATGAATCATTCAAAAATGCAGAAGTGTTCAACTGGTTTGACAGCAAAGACCCCTTTGAATTTTCCAGAGATGAATCTCTATCCCTGAAATGAAAGGTCAGCCTCATGAGGTCCAAACATCCATGGGAGGAAAAAAGGGATGAAGAGGGCGCTACACTGTGTTAACTATGGTAAAGGCACTACACATTTGCTGAAACTGATCAAAAAAGGGCACAGCTCCAAGATTTTATTTGGGATACACCTCAAGTTGTTCAAGTTTAAAAACCAACTAACTAGTGAAAAGAAAATAGGAGTGTAGTTTGAATATCTTATTTGAAAGATGTGTTTTTTCCACCAGTTTTACCATGCATGAAGAGTTTACATTTAGTACTCATAATTTCAGCCTTTGAATTGGACAGTAGCAAACAGCAAGAGACAAAAGCTAACTGAACTGATCCATGTCATCTCCACAACTAAACAGTGACTTAAAATGTTGACAACTGAGATCAAATATGTGGAGGTTCTCTTACGACTTACTGCCCTGTGTATCCTGGTCTCTGAAGAAAGGTTGCTGCCACGTCAGCAGGGCTGGTAGGTCTGAGCAAGTACCAAGTTCTCAATTCCTGTGTTCCATTGGTTTATCAGCACTAGATAATATCAGAGACTTTTTAAGAGGGTCAGGTTCAATGTGTGTTATAAGAGAGTCAATGAAGTAAAACTTCTTAAAATCTTCTGCTGAGTTATCTGGCAATAACAGAGATGAGACACTGATGTTAGTCAAATATGCAGTTTACTCTTGCAGCGCTGTATTTAGTTTATTATCTCAATCAGTGGCAGTACTATTAGCAGGGTGACTAAGCATCAGGGAATGAAGAATTGTACTGAAACATCTGGTTTTCAGGTTTCCAATTAATATGAATAGTCATTAGCAGGGCAATTCTCAAAAAGATGCAGCAAAAGGTCAGAAGCTTTCCTGATGTAATCGTATTTCACTGCCATAAACTCAGTCTATGAAATAAAAGAACTGACCTTTCTCTTAGGAACAACCAGGACTCAGGGACTCTGGCTAATGGGACATGAAGGTATCAACCTAAGTCATTGGTTAAATTCAGCTTAGGTTTGCACTCCAAGTAAAGTAGTTACCTGATAGTGTCTGGTGCAAAAGGAAGTGCTGATTTCAAAGGAACACGGATTCCCAAAGTTATTTTTGTCTTCACACCTAGTGGCAGATTTGCTAAACAGTTCTTTTTTACTATAATTTATGCATGAAAATTATGAGTAACGTTTCACCTTGTATCAGTGAGTAAAGCACTTGAAGATGAGAACTGGAAAAAAAAATAAAGAGGTACCAAGTTTACCAGGTTGCCAAGTTTCTCTAAATCCGATGAGGTACATGAGCAGGGGTCACTGGACTTTCAAAGAGCAGAGATCAGTCCTACCAAAGAACTTATACTCAAAGTTAGTAATTTAAGGCTACCTCTAATGCCATCCAAATTCAGAACTTAGTATCCCACAGTCAGATCCCTTTATCTAGCACAGAAGGAATTAAAATTAAAAGTCTGAAAAGAAGTAAAAAACATAACTATGTGTTATTCTTGATTGACATGTTGCCGTGAGTCCGTAAGAAAGACTCTGAGCTAAGTTTTGTAGGAGATAAGATAATGGGTAGGTACTTTAATGAGCAACCCCGCTCATCCAGGAATACATCACCGCGTGCTAAAGCAAGCTTTGATTCTACAGTTTTTGTAATATAATCTATCCAATCACTACAGTCCACATGTACAGTTCCACCTCTGTCCCCTCCCAGTTTCCACCCCTTGTTGAATTGGGCCTGGGGTCGCCGGGACCCTCCATCTTCCTCTTCCTCCCCTTCTTCAGCACATAAAGGTCTTTTGGACGTTCTCCAGGGCTCCAGGTCACTCTGCTCTGTGTTTATGTTCCCTCTGATAGCTTCTAATCTGGAACCTTGAGAATGAGACTAAATAGGTGGCAGATCTTAGCGGCCTGTTCTTGGAGCAGGGGTTAGAGATAGGCAGGACCTTGTACTGTAAGCTGCTAAATATTAACCCTCTACAAACTACTGCGTTTCTACTGTGTTTCTAAAATCTACAAAATGTGAAAAATCAGAAACTAAAGACCCCTTGGCAACAGACAAGTAAACCCCACCCCTCTTACTATTTCATAGCAAATGTACCGTATGAGAGCAAAGAAGAGACAAGGGAGGCAGAACTCATTAAAAATTGCAATCTCAAAGTATTTGAAGTCATGTTCACAAGATAACATTTATTGCTTGTTTTGTTAATCATTGTACAAGATTCTTAGCTATTCATAAAATTGTTGGGAAAAATGGGGTAATTTCTCATGGAGGATCTCAATTTCTTCACTTGCACTCCAGGATGAATTCAGGTAATCTAGTGCAAAAAACATCTACAAATATATGAAGACTCTAAGCAGTCTTAAAATGATCTAAAGCATAACTTAGCAGGATATTAGTTCATATTCTAATGAAAAGTTACATTAAGGACATTATTAGGCTTGTCCTTAATTTTAGTAGCACACTGTCCTAGTTCAGCAGGTGAGACCAGTTGTCACTGTGTGGGGGGGACCAAAGCTATGTATTCTACCCCCATCTATTCATTCCCAAGGTCAATGGCCCATTTGCAGCAGCTTCCCAGGGAGTAGTTAGCACCTCCCCTCCCAGCCTGAGGGGGCGTAGGTGCTAATGGGCCATCAACAGTCCAAAAATACCCCATGACTCACAGAGTTAATCACCCATTGTGTGAGTCCCCACCCCAGGGGAGGGACTGGATGCTCCCTGAGGGTACAAAAAGGGGTAGGTAAGAAGACCTGGGGACCCTTTTGTTGGACCCAGAGGAGCAACAGGACCTTGACAGGAGGAGACCACCACTCCGGACCAGACCACAGCCATCACCTGTACCAACAGGTTTTTTCACTTCTTTTTGCTTTGGACTTGGGGGAACCACACAGGTCTCACACAAGGGCTAACAAACCCCTTTGGGTTTGTACCCCAAGGCACTGGGTTACACAGCTGGGTTCTGGGAGTTGACAGCAATTCCCCTTCTCGTCAGGGTATTTACTGTATTATTATTATTAAATTGTGGCTCTGACTCATAATCTCTCTTGTGTTGAGTTCATTTCTCCTGCTGGTTTACCTCTAAACCAGCACACACAGTAACTTGAGCATCCAGTGAGCAAGTTTCTTTTTACTCTTCTTGCTGTAGATGCATTTCTTCACAGTAAAGACATGTGACATTCACAGGTAGAGAGTGAAAGAATGAGCAAAAAGGAACAGAAAGAACTCTGCCTTGTGCTAAGGCCACTGATCAATATGGAAAATTTTGAGTATCAGATCTTGCTTCTTCAGTATTACGTAGTTCACAATAAATAATTCTCAGACCAGAAATTAGATGCCATTTTTGCACACAAGACCAAAACCTGGTTTGAGTGTCCCAGCTATCAGATCACCTAGAAAGTTGAATGCTTTGTCAAGATACCTTTTTTACCATGACTCAAACCTCAGGAGGAGTTTTCAGAATCTTTGCAGAACATACCTGGGTACCATGGTTCCCATGAGACTAAGACAGATGCAAGATGTAGCTAATCATCAATGAAACAGCTCTGGGCTTGTTTGGAGTCATGCTTTCCAGACATAGAAGAATATTCCAAGCTAAGCAAGAAAAGACTTTAAGCAATGATTTTAAATCACTAAAGTTAGTTTTAGATCACAGCTGCATCACATTATAAATGATATTTTTAGACCACAAAGGTAAGCATATACCACAATAAAAGGATTGCTTTTTATCTCCAGTGACTGTGTCTCCTCACTAATATCCCAACTCTCCAGCAAAGAGGTATGTGACTTCTGACTGTCTATCTCCTTTCCACTTTTTCCTCTTTCATTGTATGATTTTCATACTAGTGAAGCAGAGACATGGGGTCTGAACTACAGATCTCCCAGACAAGACTATGGGGAGAACTTGGATTTCAATGAAAAACTGTATCTTTTTTATCTGTCCAAGCATGTTCATTTCTGTGTTTTCTGTCCCAGCATTGCTCATTGTTTTTAACTTTTTTCTCTGACAAATCACAAAATTCTAAAGGCTGAATCACTGAGACACTGGGATCTTCGTTCCATATTCAGGAGGAGAATAGGGCGAGGGACCAAAATAAGATAAACTTAATGCTGTTACTCTTGTGCATCATTGTATTTACTCTGCTGCTTCTTGCACTAGGACATTTTCTGTAAATTGAATTGAGAAGAAGGAAAACAAATACAGTCAAGATACCATCAATCCCTTAGAAGATTTTGACTATAAAGAGCAATGTTTGTACTTAAAATAGGTGATAGCAAAACTCATTTCCCTTCCCGTTATCTATATGTAGGTGGTCCTGTGTTTTTAAAGTGAGAACAAGATAAACAGTGAAAACCAATTTAAAGAAAGGCTTTTTAACTATGAAAATGAAATTAAAAAAAAAAGTTACAGTCTGTGTTATGTTTTGTCATACTCTAAAAACCACTACACAGAAAAGCATTGCAAAAGGGGAATAGTCTCTCACATTAAAGTGTGATTTCCACTATTCTTTTTATTCATGTCATGTGATAACAAGACAACGATTGGCCTGCAGAAAAAAAGAACATAAATTTACAAAACAAGCAAAGACAAATAGTTGGACCAAGTATAGTGAGAAACCTGGCTTTTTAGCCTGATTCTGAACTGATGCCTTGGTTGTTTTGACTTTATTTGGTTAATAATTGCCACTTCATTTTTTCCCAGTCTAACAGACAATTCATGATGCACTCTGTGATTCCCAGAATTGAGAGGTATGGTCCAGATCCCCAGCAAGAACTCATGTGTCTGAGTTGATTTCGTAGTATCTCATCCTTAGGAGGGAAATAAAATCATACCTATATTAGTTTAAGCATGTCCTTTAATCTCACCAAAGGACTTCTACCCCTCCAAAGGACTTGACGGATTGGAAATAGAACTGGAATGGATATGAAATAAGCACAGTCCCACATATTTTGTAGTGTTAAAGAGTGGTGAGCACACAAGCTGTACAGACTTCTTTTCTACAAAAATCCCAGTTCTAGAACAAGTGTTTCTCCATCACCTTAATGGGGATAGTGCTGTACTCAGTGCTAATGTTAGTCCTACAATCCTCATCCTGTCAACAGCATCACATTAGTTTGTCTCAGCCCAAAATGACAATCTCATGGTTGTCTACTTGTTTATGGCAGGAAACATTTATTAAAGTCTGTTTCCTCTCATGATCCCCTGGAATGGCTCTGTGTCCCAGGCTTCTGTCTATAAAATACAATGATTTAATTTCTATGCCATGCAACATTATTGTAGAGTATTCCTATTAAAAACTCTGTCACTCCACAATGTTAGTCCACATATGGATTGCAAACAAATATTGCATTGACTAGCACAAAGTCTATTCCCCATGGAATTTTTGTCAGGGTTCTGAGGGTGTTCACAGATTGCACCTCAGGCGTCTCTTCTTCCCCATCTCTGCCCATGGCTCTGGAGCCCATTTCAGCCCCTCTGGACTGTCGGTCCCTGCCTTGGTGGCACCACAGGACATTGGTCTCCATCTCTGGCAGATCCCTGCCCTCTCTGCCTGTGAAACACCAGGACAGTCCCATCAATGGGCCAGTTTTATGTTCTGGCCTCAGTCCATCCCCATACCCAGGGAGGTGCCAGAAGTCAGGGCTGTCCCCTCTGATCTCTGATGTCTTCAGTTTGCCCTGAGCCTGACTGGAATGTTGGGACTGACCTTGGGAACCAGACCTTGCTCTGTCACCTTTGGAAAACCTCCTTGGTGCCTGGACCCCAGCCCCAGGGAACTTCCAGCCCCCATAGCATCCTGACACTTCTGGAATTACACCATACATATCATAAATGACCAACCTTAATATTAAAATAGAATGTCTCTCTGTTGCTTAAATGATGATAGTTAACTACCTTTAAAATTTGTTTTGATAGACCCTTTTATTTTTGGTTAATACATTCAAATTAGACATATTTGTGCACAAACTAATAATTACCTCAAGGAGCACAGGAAGACCAAAGCCTTGTTCTCTTGGGAATGGGTAGTGGTATTAGACTCACCAAGGCCCGATGCAGCATGAGGTTGGAGGGTTTTATGTCACAGAATTTGTGTTATGTTAGCATATTCTTTGAAGAACATTTTAGGTGCTAGTTAAGAAACTAGAGAATTATATATAACACCTTTTGGAAAGATCCTTTTAGCTGGGTAAGAAATCTGTGTTTAAAAGCTATTTAAGGTAAACTTATTCACAAATATGCACAACAGCTGTATAATGGCATGAGCATCACTCCTTTAATGAGCATGAAATGAACAAGGCCCTCATCACAGAAATGTTAGGAGGACTCAAAGTATTACTCCCAGTTTTCTTCTTTATTTTAGATAGTTTCCTGAATTTCATTGCTAGAGAGAAAAGCAGGGTTTCTTTGCTAAAGAGCAGATTTGCAGGAATGCAACTTTTTGCAACGTATCAAACAGTATGACCCTTGGAAAAGGAGAATGAGGCTGCAATACAAGCAGAGTGCAGGGAAGAGTGCCAGGAGCCGTACAGAAGGGAACAGCAGTCAAAAACCACAGCCCAGAATTGCTGATGCCATCAAAGCTTTGCCACATCAAAGCTACTAGTTCAGGCTCTCAGGTAAGTACTTTAAACATTTGCTAGTTCTAAAAAAAAGACTAGGAAAGCTTACTAGACCCTTTTGTGACAGTTTTTACAAATGTAAGCAGGTTGTTTTAAACTGCTGCCCAGATTTTATGATTTCTTGCAAGTATTGAAAAGAAAAACACTAAAGAAAAATGTAACTAAATAAACAATAATAAAACAAATCTCTTTACTTTTCTTCTTACACAGTTTGTTTCACAATAGCAGAAACTGGAGATTTTGTGCCAAATGCCAGACAATTTGTTGTAAGTTGGGAGGTGATTGACCAATCAGTTATCTCTAATGGTGTATATGTGGGATTGCAATATTCTTCTATTTTCTTTTAAAGGGTAAATCTGAATGATTCACAAGCACATGCCTACTGTACAGATGGATTTTTAGATAAGTTATTGATTGATCTGAATTAATATTTCTCATGTTCCTATCCACGGTGAGCATTTTGAATTTAAAACTCTAACCAGAACAATGTTTGCAGATAGTTGGAAATTTCCAGTTGCTCCAAGGATAAATTCTCCCAATGACATTTTAGATGACTGGCTGAGTCAGTGCTTTGGTGGCATGTAACTGTGAACCTTTGAGCTAATATCCCCTAGAAATGATACTTTCAAGAACAGTATTTTTTCTTACTTTCATCTCCTCGGAATGCCTGCAGCAATGGCTGACTCAGTTATCGATTAGTAAGCTGAACTATAATGAAGCTGAAGTAAGGGACACTCAGTTGAACCTGTTTGCATGTCAGTGCTGAATTTCACTTATTACTGTTGTGAAAGCATATTGTCTTACCATCTTCATGGATCTGATACCTTGCTTTAGTACTGAAACCTGGAAAGAATCCAGTTCTAATTTTAATTACTAAATAAATAAGTTGGACATAGATAAAGTAGCTGTCCAACAGTACAGTGATAAGCCTTCATTTAATATGCAGTCCTCTTTACAGTATGACATGCAATTTTTATTTCAAAGGATAATTAGGGGTAGGTTCTCAGTTTCACTGTAATTTGGTATAAACAATGCTTTTGTTTCAAACTGTATTGTATTTCATCAGATATTATTGTTAAAACAATGTTTTCTGATATACATCAGCAAGCACTCTTGTAGCTTCAGAGACTGGCTTGTTGATTGAAATACCTTTTTTCCCCATAGATGTTCAGAATGCATTCAAGTCCCTTCTTAAGCAGGTATGCTGTCAAGAAAACTACTAGAAAAGGCATATTGAAAGATCCCAACTTGGTGGTCTGGAAAACAAGGACAATATTCTTATCTGCAGCTGAGTTTAGGTAGGACCATTCTTTTTACTGTGTTAGCATCCCAAAAGCAAAGATTTTGATCCAGAAAGGCCTAAGATAAGCATATAAAGATTGATAATTGATTGAAATATTAAATCACTGCTGAATTCTTTACCTCCATATGTGAAGGAACCTATTTACTTTCTACCTTCCTCTCCCCACTGAAGCAATTTTTTTTTTTAGTTTGTTCTGCCTTCAATGATTGCATATGGTGAATCAAAGATAGTTCTGGATTTGTATCCTCATAGCTGCAGATTTCCAGTGACAAAGTCTTCAATCTTGGGAGCATAGCTGGTGCAATGCCAATTTCTGTGCCATCCCACTGCTCCCTGAACATTCTTACTGCTCTTCAAGTTATCATCCATGCATGAGGAGTCACTTATAACCACTTTCCTTATGTTTTATATTTCAAGTTTTGTACCGCCTAGAAGCCCATGCTGTCAAATAGGGTTCCCATTGGAGTGGTAACCACACAAAATTCAAACAAAGACGACCTCTGGCTAAGAAATGTTGCAATCTAAACACAAGTCCCAGCAATACAGGCAGCTTGTGAGAGCCCGAGAAAGCCAGGATTTTTTCTTGGCATAGCAGCAACTTGCTATTGATTTATTTATCTTATGCAAGAACAAAAGTGAATTTTAAGAAGATTGGTAAGAACAAAGTAGTTAATTTTGTTCACTGCTTCAGTGTACAAAGACACATTTGAAAGGTGGGGTTCAAGGAAATGTAATGGGAATCATTTACATTTATCCAGCACATTACTATCCCCATCCAATCATAAGAATAGACTGCCAGATTTTTTCACATTTGTTGAACTGCCACTTACAAACACTTACGCTGCCAGCAATTTCTAAATTGTTTAGTGCACTATTGCAAGACTGAGAAATGGCTGTATTGTAACTGTCTATAGTGCATTCACATTGGAATAAGTGAAGAAAATAGCTACAAGATTGATTAGAGGAAAAAAGCTCCATTTCCATTGGCTCCTGAATATCAGTGCTTTGACTCTTACCAGTTCTAGGCACTGCACAAATATATAAGGATGTAAGATAAATTACAACAGTTTATATGACTTTGTAAATTATACTTAGTAACTTCCACAGAAGCTTTCTCCCGCTCTTTTTACTGTAGAAACATCTAAATTATTACGTCCATGTAAGTGGTTTGTTAAATCAAAAATCAATTTCTTTTATTCTGTATTATTCTATATCCACCTAAGCTTTTCCTTGGCTTATGAAGCTCATGGATGTTGCATCTAAACCATGAGTCATATAAAGTGCTAAAAAAGGCTTTCTTATTTTAATATCCCCTTGAGTCCTAGAAGAAAGCTCTTATACCCAGACTGACACAGTGATAGATCCTATTCCACTCATGCGTTTGATAGAACATGTCATCATCATTTGCTATTTTATTTCTTTCCAGCTTGGGATGTGTATATGTTTGTGGAGGAAGACTGGCTTAAAAAGAAAGTTAAAAATAATGTTTTCATTGTGTGTTTGGACAAGGCATACATTTTAAGTGTTCAGTTGCAGAATCAGACAAAATACTGCTGAAGCTTAAATGACTTCTTAATAGTACTAGGCAATTTAGATGCACTTAGAAGCGACACAGCTTCCATTGCTGGCCAATTGTTGAAGGAAGTATCATTTGTCAAATTGGTCTCCAAAATGCTCCATTTTTAAGTGCTTCGTGTGCCTACATATCAATCTCAAACATATTCCTGAGTGTTCAAAAGTTATGTAATAAATTTTGCTGTAGTGTATTTTGTTTGTGCTTCAGAGATCATTACCAAACCCATACTCACAGTGACAGCTTTGTGGTACACAGTTTTAATTCTGACCTTCCACTTTCAAGAGAACCGGCTATTAAATTCTGAATTGCAGCACTTTTCAAAATCTGTTGAGCTGCAGACTTTGTAAACAAACTAATCCATCAGCAGATATCAGCACTATATGCGAAAAAGGAAGAATAATTTGATGGCTATGGGTAGGAAAACAATGAACATGTTAAATTAATGGGGGATATTACTTGGGAAAATGTAAGTCCTTTCATAGAAGTTCTTTAAAATTTAAATTCTTTTCTTCCTCACCTCTAAATCTCATGTTTTGACAGCGATTATAACATTAATGTGTTTCCTGCTAGTTTTCCCTCTGTAAAATGCCTATACTCAGGTTAATGTCTGCATTTTCTTCTCCGATTGTATGTAAATGTGGAAAAAGAGTTGGATTTTACAGTTTGCCTTTTCTTCCACAAGTTATATTGAAATTCTGTTCCCTAAAAAGGAGGCAAATGGAATATTGAAATTATTTAAACCCCCTGTTTTCCATAGAAATAGAGGAGCAATAACATATGGGTTTCAGTAAAACCTAATTTGAGATAATGATTTATTCAAGCATCAGCACAGTTCAAGCTTATTAATGCGTTTGCCCAGCTTTCCACGAAATCTGTAGGACTGCCAGGAAAATATCAACACAGTTATAGTAATAATATTATTACTATTTTGCTTACATTTTGATCCACCATTGAGAGGAGATTATTGTTTAACTTGAACTTAACAGAAAACCATATTCAATATACAGTCAGGCTTTGTTTAGCATGGGAAGGACTGTACATTCCTGACAGGATCCAACAGATCATCACCAGCAAGGCACAAAACAACTCCAGGTTTAATCTAATGGATTAGGCTTTCTCATGTGAATTGGAAAACTGGGATATTGCATCATGCAAATCAAAGAGTTTCTGGAAGCATGATCCTCCAAAACTGGAGTGTTGAAAACCAGCACAGTCAAGATGTTTAGACCTTTGCCTGAGTGAAAAAGAGTTTTTCCTGAGCTTTGCCATCAGCTTATTCTGTGACCTTTGGCCAACAACTCGGTCTTTGTTGTCACAAATACTTTGTCCAGCCCATTATAATGGTGGAATCTGAGTACTCTCTTATTGTGAATGAGCGGTCTCCTGCCTCCAGGTAACACAATATAAATACAAATACCCCTGTAATATAAATACAAATGCAAAACATAGAACTACATGTTGCCACCTCTGCCATATAGCTAAAAGGCCCCCGCACCAATCTTCAATGACTTCAAGAAAACAGTGATAGGAGATTTATTTCCATATGTACTCATTATTAGAGCAAAGACAAAAGGAAAAAAATTCTTATTCAAGATTTTCAAGTTCTGCAGGGATTTACATTGCCAGGGCAATTTTGCTATTAATACTCACAAAAATAAAGATGCCAACAGTCAGAAACTTGAAAATACTTATATTTCCATATTGAGTAGCCTCTTGCCTTTTCTCAAAGGGCTTCTCTGTTCTATAATTCAGTTTTTCCTTTTTTTTTTTTTTCCCAGAGAGGTTATGTATTCCTTTGCATAAAAATCTCACTCATAATATTTTGCATTTCCTTTATAATGTTGTAATACCCTTAAGATTTTACAGATAAATATATATATTTTGAAATGCATATTTTTATATACATGTGCAGTTAACTTACATAGAAAACTGTTGAGCAATTGTAAAAGTTTTAAAAACTTATCACAGTATTGATTTTTATATCATGAAGGGAAACTTAGTCTGAGAGATAATAACTAGACTACATCCTATGACAACTACTTTATACTATAGAGAAAAACAGAGACCGATTTATTCTGCCCAGATTATCCAAAATCACCAGTTTCATTTCCAGAAAAGATTTCTGTCAGGAGAATAGACCACAGTTCCTTCCAAAGGAGTAACTTTTGGACCTTTTCCCATTTGTCTTGGACTTTGGAAAGAGATCTCCAAATCTGTTCAACCAATATAAAATATCATTGCTTGTTGTTCTGTGTAGCTGCAATATCCCCACAGTGCCTGATGCTCTGTGCTAGAAGCTGCCCCTGTCTGTCCCCAAGGATTCCTTGCTGATCCCGGCTCCCATGAACTCACCAAACCTTACAGCATCCTGGCAGTTCAGTGGATCTTCCTGTAAGTTTTTTTGCAATATATCATGCTTAATAAATGGGCTTTGCAGAGTCAATGGGAAAAAAAACATTGTTCCAGTGGTATAAGAGGCTTTAAGAACGACCTAGCCTAATAAGTTGGCAAGCAAAGAACTGAGGAAAAGATTCATAAAAATATAAAGATGTGTCATTTGCCTTGCTTGTGGTATAATGACAACAGGAAGGGGGCAGAGGCAGTTGTGATGACGATGACAGTTTGGAGTGAATGTATGTGAGGACTACGACAGTCATTAAACCACCAACCCTGACTTGATAAAATAATTTGGTAGAGTACACAAGAATTTAGATAAGAGTGGTGCTAATGTTTGGACATAGAAAGGAACAAACAGTGGAAAATGAGGTCTAAACCATCATTCAGGAGAGGCATAGAGACCCCAGAAGCAACACAAGAACCTAATATTCCCTCCAGTGATCAAATCTCCTTCAGTTGCAGTTTTGCTCACTTATAGTAAACATGTTTGATGCAGTGTATAGCTGTTGATAATAAAATGACTCCTTAGGGGCTGCAGTGTGTCATTGTACTTGTGCTTTGAAGTAAGCCAGAGTTCCTTTTCATCCTCACAGCAGGGACTCCTTTGACACCTCATTTTAAAAGCAGTTTGTGAGTCAGATTGTCAAAGTCAGCTGCTTGGCCTGACCTGTGAAAGGCAGCAACCTTCAGCTGATTTGCAACAATTCAGGTGAATAAGCCATATTTTGGTGGGTATTGTGCAACCACAAGAATGCAAAACAACCTCAAGACCACCTTCAGACTTGAGCAGAGATCAACGGTAATCTACTGCAAAATGTCATCCAAGATCATCTTCCTCTCGTGAAATATAAAACAGTTAAGAAAAATGTCATTAAAAAGAGGAGTCAAAAACCTATCTGGGTTATACAAATCCCTTAGAAATCTTGTTTAAATTCAGGAGTAGAGATGAGTGAATAATTGAATTTTGGTTTTATGTGACCTCTGTAAAAAAAAAAAAAAAAAATCTGAACAAACTGTTGCTTTTCTCAAAAGTAAGGATTTTTTTTATCATTAAGTAAAAGTACATTTTATGTCAAGATTTACAAGAGAACAAAAGCAGTTTTTTGCCACAAACTACTTTCAGAAATGCATTTGCAAAAATAATTTCAGAAAAAAATACAACTCGTATTTTCAAAATCCTGAAATAAAAAGCATTATTTTAAGTTATTTTCTGATGGCTTCTAATTGGAACAAATCTGTACCTTTCAGCTGAAAAATTTGATACAAAACACACCTAACCCATCTTTACTCGGGAGACTACAAATCATACAGCCAAACTCAGGTCAAAATAGTCAGCTTCACTTTCATTATTTTTTTTTAATTTTTGTTTATAATAAATTCCTCTTCTTTGTTAAACTCTTATTAATTTTAACTGATTTCCAGCATTTATTATACTTCTCGGATAACTAAGAGCATAGGAGAACCAAATGTGCTGCACAAATCAGTTTTACCAAAGGGAAAAAAACCAAAAAGGAATAGAGCAATGTCAAAAATGCAGAAGGAGAAGCACTTTTATTAGGGGCATGATCTTCTGTAAAGCAATCAAGGCTTTTGCTAGAATATTACATATAAGACTAGATATGTCTACCTGAAGCTCAGAAGTAATTTATTTTTTTCTCATGTTTGACATTTAGAATCCTGTAATATCAGTCTATGACCCCAAAATAATGTATTGACATATCTTGGAGAAACCCAACGCAGCACATCTGGATATTTTATTTTTTTAAGAACTTTTTCAAATACCTGCTGCACATTTAAATAGCAAGGAGCTGTTTCAAAAATAATTGCAGTGAGTAGAAGGAAAGCTAATAGCAATACATGCAGATTGCCTGCAAAACAGCGGATGCAGGGGTTCTCAGGCTACCTGAATTATTTATGGTTAATTCAGCACATCTCTAGTAATGTCTGAGGCTTTACAGTTCTCTGAAACACATCCAAGAAAAATGCCCCCATATTCATGCACCTGAATACTTTTAATTACAAACTCCACAGATTGTGTGACCCAGGAATTTCGAAATTTTGGCTGAATCATTCAGGGAGCGACTCAACACACTTTGTGCTGCCGTTTGCAAAAGCCTCACATTTATTTGCAGGTATAGTCATTCCAATTCAATGACTTTCAAACGTGATGTGATTCAATAGCACAGAGACACAGGACTCACCATACCATCACAGATCAATGTTCCCTCTAGGCTGACTTTGGCTCCAATTCCACACCTGGATCCAGTAACACAAAATCCTACCAAAATCAATGAGACTCTACTGACATGGGCTGCTCAATAGCTGAGATGTTTGCTGAGCACCATCCTTTGATAATAGTGAAAAGATTTCTCAACAGGAATGTGAGTACTTCACTAGCTTTCATGCACCATTAGTAGCTAATGTTACCTGCTTACTTATTTTTCTCCTTGTGTAATACATATAGATTACCATAGATTTGGATATTACATAAAATCTTAATTATGCATGTAACCATATTCAAATATCTGCACTCAAATCCCAGTATTTGCATATAAAAAACTCTAAACAACAAAAAACTTGCAATAAATGGATGTTTAAACAAGCAACAGATTATTGAACATTTTTTTTAAATGGATGAAAAACCAAAAAATAAAAAATATTGGATTAACCTTCTTCTTTCTCAATGTTTAATTATAATTTGTCTCTCATAGAAACATTTCTTAGACAGCATGGACCAGGGCCTTAGTCAGATCATAAATGTCCTGTGTTCATGTGCAACTTTTTCTTTAATAAAATGCCAAGCTAAACCAAAAAAACTAACAAGTACGTCTGCCTTATTTCTGCAGCTGTTTTTTTGTTCAGAAGGTCCTTTTATTGCTATAGCTTTAGGGTCAAGAAAGCTGAGCCACTAAGAGCAGGACTTCACTATCTTTGGCCTGTGAAAATACCAAATAAACAGCTCCCTGTACAAAGACCCAGAGTATGACAGTATTTGTAGTGATGCAATTCAGGTGCAGGATCAGACACAAGCTATTTAGTGCCTAAAGCCAAGGAGAGCCAGGACACTCTTCTAATTCAGTCCACATTCAGAAAGAGCATGAATTTAAGTTATCCAGATATTTTTTGCTCTCCAAAATGTCCCAAACATACATGTTAAGCATAGAATACAAAACTCAGAGCAGCAGTTTAGAAAAATCAGTGTCTGAGGTATATTTATTTTAGAGCTTTTTGGTTAATTTCTTTGTTTCCTCTTTAGGTGGGGGATTTTTTCTTGTTTGCTTAGGGGTTTTAGTAATATTTTTATTTGGTTTATTTTAATATTGACCCTTGGCTTTTCTGTATTTTAGATCTTTACTCTTAAAATTCAATATCACTTTCCTACTTTACATTGAAGCTCTCAAAGTCCATTAACTATTTTGAAGTGCTCAGATAATGCTGTAAAGATGATATCTGTAAAAACATTTCACTTAGATTTTTTTTTTCTCACACATATTTCCTTGCTTTACTCTACAATTGGTTCAATGCTGTAAGAGTCACATTAATCTGAAACTGAAGTTTTCTAGCTCTAACTTGTTCAGTAGTTGCAATGCAAGAAGAAATCAGGTATTTCAGAGTACTGTTAGTCTGCAAGCCTCACTGAAAAGGATGACTGAACCTTGGATGTTGTACCTACAAAACCCTCTGCTAGTTTACTTGAAACAGTCAAAATTGGCATTCCTAGGCTGAACATAATCCAGTTTGCATTCTGACCTTCAAAGCCTCTGGAGAAACAGTTTTCCCTCAACTACCAAAATGTAACAACAACATTCAAAATATTGCTGGAACTGCTGCTGTTGCTGCTTCCTTGTTTTCTCCCAGCCTTCATCCAGGAGCATGATGGAGAAACATACGAGCTTTGTGGAACCAACACAACTGCACACAGTTTGTTAGCTGAGGGTTTGTCCATGGTAACTACTTCCTATGCACATCTTGCTGTTGAATGGTGGTATTTTTGGCTAGTGTGAGATGAATGTCATTACCAGTAAAAAACCCAGATGCACAATTATAGTAAAAAATTGTGCCCATTTGCAAAACTAACAATCAAAAAATAATGTAATAACATAATCTCCCTTGGATCTGAACTGCCTTGCAGTACAAGCATTTCTGACCTCTCTTAATAGGCAATTAGAAATTCTGAGTTGTTTCCAGTTATTGAAAAGTAACTAAAAGGCTTTTAGAAACTCGTGAAAAAGCTTTAAGAAGGAGGAAAAAAAATAAATCTGGAGAGTTGCAGTGGACTCAAACAAAAGCTAACATGGACACAAAATGCTCCTCTCAGGAGATATTCTTTTGAAAGGGTCTTAAAACATATATTTACCACAATGTACAAAGAGCCACATTCATACATTCAAAACACAGTAACCCAGTTCACTTTACAGTTGATATTAATACAGATAACTTGGTGTTTAGATGCCTAAAATGTCTGCATTGCCTAAAGGGGCTTCCTGTTGAGCTAAGTGCTTTTGGAGGCTGACTCTGATCATCAAGGGAGAAGAGTTATTTGCATTTTTATTTACAGAAGACCCCAGTAGTATCAATTAAGCAGGGAGTGAGACCCCTTCTACAAGAGGTCTTCTAGGAGAGGAATAAAAAGTAATGGAGATGATGACTTGTTAACACAGAAACACAGAGAGAGGAAACCAAAATGACTGCATCTGCTGTGGGGGGTATGCTGCTTGAGTTCTGTATTGAAACTCAACTTTGGTGTGCTTGTCTGTAGACTGTGCTTTGTGCTGGTTACCTTTGGGGCTTTTATCATCAATTAAATACAATCATGCAGCTAAACATTATCACCAGCAATGCAAAACCCACAATAACTGTCACACACTTGTATTATTAAAAGTTTTTTCGGGAGTCGCCATAGAGAACAGTCTTGCTATTAAGTGTGGTCTTGTAGCAGAATGTCAAAAACGTTTCCAGACAGTGTTCTGTCCAGTGTTGTCTCTTTAAGTGAGACACAGGCAGTCTGATCTGGGTTGTGTAAAGCTTTGATATTCTGGGGATGTTTGCAGTGACTATCTTCATAGAGAAAGTTCTCCCTGGCTAAAGTGTGGTTCTCATAAGAGTATCAGAAATCCTTCCAGACAATGTTCTGTCCAGGATCAGACAGGCTGATCTGGCTTGTATAAGGTTCTGATGTTCTAAGAATGCTTACAGCTAATAACTTTATATTAATACAGGTGGGACAAGAAATCTTTGCATTTCTACCCCTCCTTTTTATGTATCATAATGTTATAACTTTTTTCTTTAAATCAGGTAAAAATAAAACTTTTTTTCCTACAGACTTGCCCTTAGAAAAGTGACATATGTGTCAGAGTTGCCTTCCACAGCCTGAGCAGTTGAAAACATTGTTTACTCTGTGTGTGTCTGATTTCTTCAGCATTTTAGATACATACGGAATCTTGGGTTTGTGAAATGAGCAACCTCCAGATTCTTCTGGAATTAGCTTTATTATCCAGCACTGTATGGCTTTGCCCAAGAACTCTTTAAGTTTCCTTTGCCTTGCACACTTGTGGCTAGACAACACCTTGAGTCACTACAGTTTAATGCAGAAAATACATTTACTGTTCACTATGAGGAGAGAGCATCAAGGTAAAAAAAATTTAGACCTGAAAGTAATGGACTGGAAAGAAAAAAAATTGCATACACATCTACACTTGTTTAGGAATGTACACAGTTGTGACTTTAAACATGTCATTACCTCTTGCAGACTACGGAAACAAACAGCTCAGAAGGGATATATTGGATACAAATTCCTTACAATCTTGTGTACATATAATCTCATTGCCTTTTGTGCAATACTGAAAATTTGCTGTGCCTGTTTTAGATTTAAGCTATAAAGCTGTTATGGTCATTCAATGTTTTTCTAAACAACTTTTCTTCACTTCTGGATTTTTTTAAAACAATACAAACCAAAGCAAATATTGAAGGCTTTTTCCAGCTAGTGTTTTACATGGAAATTAAAAAAAAAGTACATTTTTCAGCCATGCAGTCTTTTCAACACACAATGTATCTCCTTGCTGAATTCAAACCTAGAAACAACTGCAGACACATTTTGACAGAGCAGACTGGGCAAAGGCTTACTTAACTCTTGGTCTAGCAAAATGACATGACCTTATTCTCAAAACTGAGATATTGAATTTGACTTGATTAACTTTTATTTAGTATTATGAAATCTGATGAGTCCTATTGATTTTGAAGTCTATAACTCTATCCCTTTAATTCCTGCTATTATCAGCATTAGGTACTGATTGATAATGTTAAGAGGTTTCATAGCTGTAGAAACTGATTCTTATGATTATTGTGATATATTTGATGACAATCACAACATTTGATAATTTCAGTATCTCATTAATTGAATGACTACTACATTGATTTACTTGTGCTATGATAAATAACCTGACAAATGCAATATATCAAATGGATTTTAACATTCTTGTGTAATATTCAGTTATTTAAAAAGCAAATGCTTTTCAATCTGTCTGGGGTAAGGAGCCCTTTTGAATTTTCACTTTTGACAGGGGTAAATCAAAGCACAAAGGCTATAATTAAAGCAATCTCAGGACATGTGAGACCTGATGAGGTGCACCCCAATGTCCTGTTGCAGTTGCTAAGTCAGTCTCCACCATATTTCAAAAGCAGTGGCCATCAGGTGAAGGCTCATTGACTGGAAAAAAGGAAACATGATGTCCATTTTTAAAAACAGTCAAAAGGAACAGTCTGGGAACTACCAACCAGGCAGCCTCACCTCTGTGTGTGGTAAGATCACAGAACAGATCTTGCTGAAAGACATGTTGAAACATTTGGAAGACAGGAAAGTGATAAGAGAGAGTCAATATGACTTCACCAAGGACAACATATCTGACTAATCTGATGGCCTCCTATGTGAGTGATTGCATCAATAAACAGGGGAAGAGCTATGGGTATAATCTGCCTGGAATTCTGCAAGGTCTTTGATATGGTCCTCTGCAACATTCATGTTTCTAAATTGGAGAGATACGTGTTTGATAGACCATTAAACAGACAAGGAATTGGCTGGATTGCTGCATCCAAACTGTGTCAGTCAGAAGCTCAATGTCCCAGTCAAGATCAGCAACAACTGGTGTCCCTCAGGGATCCATATTAGGACAAAAATATTTAATATCTTCATCAATGACATAGACAGGGGGATTGAGTGCTCCTTCAGATTACACCAAACTGAGTGGTGTGGTTGGCTTGCTTGAGGGAAGGAATTCCATTCAGAGGGACTTTGACAGACTTGAGGGGTGTGCCCAGGTGAACTTCATGGGTCGAGGCAATCCTGACTGTCAGTGCAGGCTCGGTGAGGAATGGATTGAGATCACCCCTGCAAAGAAGGACATGGGGATATTGGTAGATAAAAAGTTGGAAACAGAATGACACTGCTTGTTTCCAGCCCAGAAAGACTTTCATATTCTGGGCTGCATCCAAAGGAGCGTGACCAGCAGGTCAAGGGAAGTTATTCTGTCCTACCCCACTCTCATGAAACCCCTACATGGAGTATTTAATAAAGGTCAAGAAAAATAGGGAGCTGCCAGAGTGAGTCTAGCACTCGACCACAAAAATAGAGAGAGCTGGAACATCTCCACTGTGAAGTCAGTTGTGGAGAATTGGAGTTGCTCAACCTGAAGAAAAGAGGGCTCCAGGGAGACCTCATTGCAACCTTTTAATATAGAGAGATCTATAAAATACATTTTGCATTTAATTAACAGCATTAGAGGTAGGATATTTCTGTAGACTCAAATTGACAACAAAGCTGTGATGTACTTATTGGGGGTATGTCTTTATCATTTTGGGAAGGGGAATCAATTAAAAGCTATTTTTGTTATTTTTAACCTGTCATAAAAAATGGCATTCTGTTGGTCTTACATTTTAAACATAAAACAGAGAAATTAATTCTCAGGGGTGAGTGCTTTTTTGATATTGTTACACCCTGACACTTTCAAGTGCCAGGAAGCAGAATACTGTCATTAATGTGGTAAAGCAAAAGTGGTAGACTTGCATTACTTCTGTTAATGAGGAGGGGATAAGTAGACAGATCAAAATATAATCAAAGTATGTCCAAGTTACTTAGGTCCTAATTCAGCAGAGCTTAGAAATAATCAGGCATGGTCAGAAATGCCATGTGACCCAGTTTTAGGGATGACCCTTAACTCCTATAACAGAATTTTGAATGTTTGCTGTAAAGGTGGAACAAACCACTTATGTTGTGACTATGGCTAGTATGCAAACTTTATACGGTGTTTGAATACTCTTAGTTTTTCTAGTGATTAAAATTTACTTTAGGATATCATTCAGGTGTTGATTTTCATGTGTTTGTAAGTTTTTGTTTGATTGTTTTTTCATTTATTCTTCTTCGATGCTTTTCTTTTTTTTCCCCTCAACTCCCATCCTTCAGAAACAAATGAGGCAAATGCACACTGTCAACTGCACACTTTCCAACTCTACTTAACAACTATTCCTCGCCCATCCCCCTCTTCAGTTTTCTGACATTTCCAAATCAAGGATTAAAAAACTGCAGGCAAATTGTTACAAGACACATATTGGCAAAACTTGGTTCATGTCCTGCTTCACTGGCTGGGTCAGTAAAGACCAACAGCTCTTTACTTCTACCAGCTTGTGAAATTATTCCCCTGGGACTATGATATAATGTTCTAGGTTGTTGGTAGAGGTGCAGAGGAGCTGATTTTACCATGTTATGACTGATTTTTCATTAAATTTTATGAAATGCCTCTTCCTCTCTGGGATAAAATTAAGATTCTTAACATATGGAGGAATAAAGAGATATTTTTCCATCAGGAGAATTTTAGAGCCTTACTTTTAATATGTATCAACTCTATACTTCTGAATCATGCAAGGGCTTGAATGTATATCTCCTAATTTATGTTAAGGTTTTAAATTTATATTAAGGCCTTTAAATACTGGGCTCTGATTAAAAGAAATAAAAAGATAAAGTTACATACACTCATTCTCCCACAAATGCACACATCACCTGATTATATCCTTGAGGTATGTTACAGAAAATGCTACTATTTTATGTTCTTTTTTGCTTCTGGTTAGAAGTTCTGAAAAAAATCCCTTTTTCTCTGTGTGTCACTCTACCATGCTCAGGAATATTTCTTTCTTATTAAGTACCAACCATATTTATGTCAGTTTGTTAATCCGATTAAGACTCTAAACCTCTGATCAACCTGAATTTCTGTTTCAGAAATGAAAATGATCTGAATTTAAAACTGTCTTTCCCCCCAGGCCCCCTCCCCTTGATACATAGAAATAAATTTAGTAAAAGAGTTAAAATATGTAATAACTTCCATATAAAATTTGTTTAATGAATTCGGATTTTATCAGTGGATTAAAACCTTATTGACTACTACTTGTTGGACTTATCAGAAATGACCCTTCATTACTGGTCTTGCATAATGTATGCAAGGTAAGTATACACAGAGAAGTATAGATTTGAAAAAAAAAAAAAGACCTTTAAAATAAAGCTGCTTAAAATTATTTTGACAAGATATATTCCAATTTTTTTGTAAACATTCTTTCTCAAAGGCTTCAGAACTCAGATTTGTTTCAAATGAATGCTAAAGAGAGTCTCTGACTGCAGTATTGATGATTTTTTTTGGTTTTCTTTTTATTAGACAAACATGTCTTCCCATCCATGTGAAAAGATTTATTTTATTGCAATAAAAACATCTCATCTGAGCTAGTTAATATGATGCTAATTTTTAATCATGACGTGAGGAGGATGAATGAAAAAACAACAATCCAGTATCAGTCTTCTGTCAAACCTATCAAAGGGAATGTAAAGTGGCCCTGAAATATATTAGAGCTGTGAATGGAAGAAGGAAACATACTATGCTTTGGGAATGTTTTGAAGATTTCTGTGATTAAAATAGAATCTATAACTTTCTGGAAATACTGATGAAAAAACATGTTGCAAGCATCGGGGAAAATGAATCTCCAGTTGCTGTGCAGTCTTCGACTTATAAAGAATATCCCTAAGATTTTTTTTTTTTGGTGGTTTACCACATGAATATTTCTATCTTAAACTGGAAATGTAATATGCAAAAGGAGAAAGTGCTATGGGTGTGCAGTGCTGCTTGGGCACCATTGAATTAGAAAGTACTGGAGGTGTGCAATACAGATTTGATTCTGCAGTGGCTGCTTATGGCAGATCCCCTGGATAAATCTCCTGTCGCTTTAATGCAGGAACACTATGGTCGTTCCAGATTCAACCAAATAAAATTGTGTATGCATATCACCTTGTTCACATTGTCTTTCTTTTTCTCCTTCCTCTTTTGTTTCGACTTCATTTTTACCGTCAATGAATATGAATTCTTATTCAGAATGAGTATTATGGAAAAATCATGAAATCTTTCATTTGGAGAGGAAAATGAAACATACTGAAGTGGAGACTAGTTTTGTTTACAAAGCAGAAACATGCTTTTAAATGTGTGACTTGTGAAATATATCCCCATTAAACTGGAATACTGAGAATGTCACCATTCTTTTATTTATGAGGCTTCAGCAATATCAAGTCTCAGAGAAGGCTGATGCAAGAGGTAGTGACTTTGACATTCCTATTTTCAGCCTGTATCTTATGCTTTGCTTAGAAATCTGGTGAGATTGTCTGCAGTGCCGAACTGTGAAAAAACCCAAACTTTAAACTATGGCTCATGGCTTCGGCTCCTACTTGGGCTCATCAGAAACTTTTCAGGGATCTGATGAAGAACCCTTAAAATATTCATTTGTGGAGGCAGATCTTAAAGTGAGTCTATGCACATTAATCTCTTGTAAGTACAAGGTTAAATTAGTGCTGGAAAATACATTGCATTTAGGGATACGAGGTAGGATTTGCAGCATAGCTCAAATAGTTGCCTGGCTGGCCAATTGATCTGAAAGTTATTAAAGAAAGCATGGAGGGTCATCAGCAGTTTCCCAGCTAAGGGGTTTAGTAGGTTATGCTTCAATTTAGCAATGAATATTAAATAACAGAAAATCCAGCAGAGGAATCTCAACAGAAACACAATATTGAAGAAAGCAGAACGACCTTTAATTTCAGCCAGGCAGTGACCTGTGATTTTCCTTAGTGGGTTACACCCCAAAAAGCAACATTAAGTAGTGAATGACCAACAAATGCTGCGGGCGGTGAGACGACTTTAATTAACTTCAGGGGAGATTTCATAAGCTCCTAATTTGCCCAATGGTGTAAAATGAAACAGGAACTCTGGTTTGAATTTTTGATGACACCGTGTTAGTTTATATTAGTGAAGAACCTGACCCCGGGTCTCCAAAAGGCTACTGATGCCTCCTTTGTGAGGTCCTTGTGGCTGAAGATCACACAGGGAATCTACAACCAAGGAACAAGGTTGTAGATTCTTTTATTACAGGAAGTGGCGCTATAACCTGCAGGTTGTTTCACAGCTATCAGTATTTACAGCTCAACACTGGCATAGATAGAGTTAACAGTTTTGTATTTCATGTGAACATAAACCTCACTCTTTGGTCAGATTGTAGGTCCTTGTAGCCCAGGATGATTATTCTGCAAAAAGGCCAGCTGCAGTTTCTAAGAGGAAAAAGAGCAGAATGATTTTGCAAAGAAATGATTGAAAAGCAGAGATTTTTATTTCTGTATGGTCATGGCTGGCCTGGAGAGGATAAACAGGAAATGATAGTTCATTGTGTCTCTTATTGCAAACAGATCATCTTTTAAAGTTGATGCTGCAGAAGCCAAAAGCTTTCAAGTGACCAAAAAATAAGTGAAAAAAATAAGGAAGGGAAAAAAAGCTCATCAAAACTCTTAAAAACAAAACTTCCATCTCAGGAAATCTGAGTGTCAAAATGTTCCCTCTTGTTCCACAGCAAATCAAATTCATGAAATGTGTTTGTCAGTGGCCCTTGCCAAATACCTTTGGAAATTAGAGTGCTCAGATGGTATTAGCAAAAGACATTTAATAATGGCCCTAATGAGGAGTTTTTAAAGTTTCTTTAGTAAACCATAAAAGCCAGTATCAAACAAAGCACTGCTTGGAAAAGGTATTGTTGTAGGGTTTGTTTTTCTGGTTTGTTTTTTTTTCTTTCCAAGGACAAGTAGAAAATCTGTAAGGAGCTGTCAGGTCTAGCTACTGTTCAAAAACCTCCCATGCTTTTCTAAGGAGCAATGTTAGCAGGTTTCACTGTCAGCCATTTAATTTGAGCTCACAAGCTTGACCAGCTTCTTGTCTTCTTCCAGACTTCACGAAGTCAGTCTGGCTGCCACTAGCCAGGAGGCATTCAGGTGCTCTCAGGCTTACCATTCAAGCAGAGATTGAAATGATTAAAGCATGGGGAGATGGCTGGAGTAGCACCTGAGCCTGCTGAGTCTGTCTGCCAGAGCTGAGACCTAGAAAATGCTAGTGAAGAGTGATTGTTTTCATATTTTAGAGGTCACTTGATGCAGCAGCTTGTAACAAAGGTGGTTTAATCGCAACAAAATCATGTACAAGATAGCACTGAATCCCTGCACTATTACAAATACCTTCCAGGTAAGAATAATTCTTTGCACTGTGGGAAAAACTTCCATAAATTTCTAATTAAGAAATGTATATTTCTTCTCCTCTCAATACTTGTTTCTTTAATTTGCATTATAAATAGATGAAAACATTTACAACCATCATATAGACCTGTATGAAAGTCTCTAGTCCTGCTGAAAACCCAGAAATTCACTCGTAAATCAACACAAACTCACTTATCTCACCAGTTTTTTTTTCTTCTCAATGCATTTGGTTCTTATTCCATTACCTCTGAACAGTCACCCAGAAGCTGTTAGTCCACTAACATCCATTTCATGCTTAGCCACTGCTCAGGTTAAAGTATTGAAAGACCCTTCAGGAGTTCCTTTTATCAAAGAATTTTTGCATGAAGTCAAGAGAGTCTATCTTACTTTTTATAGAAGATTTCATCACTTTCTCTCAACTCTGCATTAGGCTTTGTGAGAGAAAGGACCTGGGATGAAGCCCTCAGTCAATGTAGTCATCTTCGATTTCTTTTGAGCCATGACTGTGCTAGAGGCAATCTGGAGGAGTTAGGCAGGATTACTGGTAAACTCTGTATTTCTTTCTAATTCTGCTGCCCTCTCCAGTTTTCATCATCTGTGGTTTTGACTCAGGGCTTCTTCTTCTCCTTTTCTTATGGGCTTATTCCTGAGTTTGGAAGGCTTCATGGCTTCCCCAAATCCCATCTCACTTTTTATGGGGAAGGGCCAGGAATAATCCCTGTCACTTTCTCATGTAAGAGCCCTGCTGCCTGTGTTTTGGTTCATTGCTCTTGGAGATAACTTGATGCTTTTTTGATAGTAATACAACAAATTTGTACCAGCTGAGGATCTGCTGGGTTTTTACAGCTAAATAAAACATTTCACCAGTGCAATCTGACACCTGGGACCAACTGATCCTCCAGTTTTCATCTTCTGAGTTTTCTTTTGAAGTGAATCAACTCAGCAAAACAAAATCTAGTTCCAGTTTGGGGAACAATTCATTGCATGAGCCCTCGCAGATCTCAAAGTGGGTGAGGATGTATCAGGATTGTGTACCCTAGCCCTGCACAGACCACTGACACTTTCAAGCAACCAGTAAAATCCCAAGCTATGTATTTTTTTCACTACACTGAGGATATCTCTGTCAAAAGAGCAGACAGTCTGGGAAAGGGCTTGCTTTCTGGATCTGAAGGCAAGTGACATAACTCTGCTAACATTCATACAGTTAATTTCCTCCCCCTTCAAAACAGCATAGCCTCATCCATACAGCCTATTGCAACAAATCCCAAAACATACCTGAGCTTTGCCTGGAGCAAAACTTATTGCAGGAACTGTGCTAGCAATTAATCTGTAGTGACAATCTCAGGACAGTGCTCAGAATTCTGTCCTGTCTCTGATTTATCAGTTAAGACATAGCTGGAGAGTCTGCAGAGAATTTGAAGAAAAACTCTGTAGTATGTGCAGTTAAACCCTTTACAGACCAAAATCACTTTTGCCAAATTCTATATAAATCTCTATATCCTTGCCTGGAACTATGTCTGCCCCAGCCACAAGTGCTTAGCAATGCTCTGATATATTTTCCAGCATGAGCAGGAGCAGCGGTTTGCACCTTTGCTAACAGATGTATTTATTGCATGCGTAGCCAGGTCTTGGAGGTGCCATTGGATGCCCAGGAGCAAGAATCATACTCTGGAAGTATGCACCTATTTCTGAAAAATACCAACTTAGTGTTGATTGCAGTTATTTTGGTAGAGGAGGGAATATGGAAGGAGAGTGAATACCATGGAGGAGATATGTCTGAGGGACCAAGAAGAACACAGCATAGGGACTGTGATCACTTTTGTAGAGAAGTCTGTGTGTTTGAGATTTTTATGCCAGAATGCAGCTCATATATTGCATGATTATGTGGCATATTGATCCTTCACACTTCAATAAATGACTATCATGAGCTTTAAGGGCATAAAAATGGCCAAAGATATAGGCAGATATCTTAGACCATTTTAAATTATCCTTTTTGACTAACTCCTCCAGAAAGCCTGTATGTCTTTTAAATCTTAATCTTCTATCAGAGGATGTCAGCAATTCTTGCTTCAAACAGTTCAGCAGATAAAATTGTTGCCTTCCTCCTGAAAAGGCAGGCCTGGACTCTCCGTTTCTCTCCACAGAGCAGTTGAATTTTAGGTCACGAACCACCCCCTTCCAGTTTGTTTCCTGACAGGAGTCAAGGAGTAATTCCCAGAGGGCTGTAAACTTTATAATAGATATTGCAGCTTTTAAATGCCTCGGGTAAGAATGTACACTGAATTACAGGTGGGGAGGTCATGCTATTGCCATCTTGTAAAATATTTTGGATTTTTATTATTGTTGTTGGTTTTCCCCCATCAGGAATATAACAAAATCCTCCAAGTTAGTCATGCAAGAGAGTTAGAAAATAGTAGAGTAAGTACCATAATCATAGAGTTAGGACTTCAAGCACTAACCCAAAGCATGTGTTACATTCTGGGTTCAACAAAACTCCTGCACCCCTGGTGAATAGTTTCAATTCCAAATTGATTGGAGTACTGCAAGGCTGTTCTTTTTTTCATGTTTAACACTAGGTCAGAAGGGTTTCTACTTGATGATGAAGCTGTTAAGAGGAGGAAATTCCAATTTCAGTGATCCACGGTGTCATAAAATAGGTGTTGTTGGGCAGTTTAAACCAAAACAGTGTCAGCCCTCAAGCTGAGGAGGAACAGACAAAGTATGGGAAAAATATGTGTCCTGATCTCATAGGTCTTCTCCAGCATTTTACCAGCTGTTGGTTGTCTTAATCACATCTTCTTTTCTTAATACGTCTTTTCTTTTAAGCTCTTTTGAAGTTCTGCTTTCTACATGATTAGGCTAAAACTGAGACAGATGGACACACGGTGGGTGCTGAACAAGCAGTCTCTATCGAGAAATCAGTGGTGTGTAAATGTTGGGGAAGTAACTTCTGCTGCTGTTATTTTTTAACTATTAAAATAGTATACCTAAGAGACTTTAGTGACTTGGTGGTACTTAGCAGCATAAAGAGGGCAAAATGAGCAGGCAAGGCATTAAGTGAAAGATCACTTGCTTGGTTGTTTGTAGAATTTTTGCAGCTACATATAAGAGAAGAAAAGCAGCATGTTAGAAAAGCAAATCTGTTTATCTCCTCAATAGTACCAGAATGATTTGATCACAAAGGCATGTAGAAGGGGCAGTCTTGCAAAAAAACCCAAAAAAACCAAAAAATAAACAAACAAAAAACCCCAAAACAAAACCAAAACCAAAAAAACCCAAGGGAACAAATGTAGAAATGGATGAAAATGACATTTTCTAAATTAACACTTTTGATATTATTGGAATTAAAGTTGTTTGGTTTGTTTGGGGTTTTTGTTTCTTTGTTTGTTTGGTTTTGATATATATTGATCTACAGGCAGAAAATTGTAGTCATTAAAAGGAATAAAAATCAACTCAAGAGTGATGAAACTGTTGAAATACATTCTTTCAGCACCTGAAAGTTTTACAGATTTCAGTCCACACATTTCAAGATTTTCATGTAAACATCAATTTTGAAATGAATCTTTTAAAAAATGCCAGATATCTCTGTGTCTTGGTTTGAGCTGGCAAAATGCCAACTGTCCGAGACAGAGTGAAAAGGGAAGAAGAGGGAGAGGGAAAAAAAAAACACTCCAAACTAGTTTGTGCTGAAACTAACTACATGTATTTATAGAGAAAAGAGAAAACTAAAAGAAAACTACAATATAACACACTCTTACACAAGTTTTATATAACAAGAAATAACCTCCCACTCCCCAATTAATACGAAGTATATTAGTCTAAATTCATAAGCACTCTAAAAGACACCTAGCAAGAAACAGAAAGAGTAACAACAAAATATTTCTACTTCCCTGAACTCAAACAAAATGCAAGCAGCGGCAACAGCAAGAGCGAGGCCCACTTCAAGGCAGCAGCTGCACCATGTTCAGCTTGCACCTCAGCCATAGCAGAATTAACTAAGCCACTCCCACACACTGGATTTTACCCCTTTTGAGATGATGCAGTATGGTATGGAATACAATATTATTGGCTAGAAGAAGTCAGCTGTTAGCTAGCCCAGCCCACCTCAAGGCAGCTGACAATTTCAGGCCCAAATCTGAACTCCAAGGCCCAAATTTAGGCCCATCAGCCAAAACCATAACACTCTGAGTGATACAAAACGAAGCAAACTAAAAATATTTCTTACGGGTTACGTTAGGTATATTTATTTTGTATTTTCAGTTCCATACTAATACTTGACATATATGATATACAAAATTGTGGTTCTCAACTGGTGTCAGGCAGCGTTATTTCATTGTCTTCAGTCAAGCAAATGCTTGTTCGCATTACTTGAAGTTTTGGCCTACAAATTGCTATATAAATAAATACACCATTGAAAAAATTCACTAGTAGCTAAATTAAACAGCTGACAATCAAATAGAAGGACACATTAAATTAATCATTGTTCTCAGTGGTACAGTCCATGAAAGGTACAGTAAAATACATTGTAAAAAATATCGTAGAATCACAGAATATGCTAATTTGGAAAGGACCCATCAGGATCATTGAGTCCAAGTCCTAGGTGCAATACTGCATAGTATTATATATATAGTGATATATATATACACATATACATGCATACATACATACATACATAGATATATATATAAAATACTGCGGCGTACTACACATATATATATATGTGTCATTTAGTTTATTTGGCAGCCTTGGATAAAGTCCCCACAGTAATCTTAAAAGAGCAGGCATGAATCAGAAGGATACACGTGAGAGGGGTAGTGGCGTTGCTTAACAAAGGAGAGAGGAGACTATTTCAGTGGTTTCAACTTTGGCTTCTGATCATGAACTGATGACACATTGGTGACCTGAAGTTTCAGTGATGCTGGGAAGCAGCACTAAACACGCCATCAATGCTTGAATCATGGTGGAGAGACACAGCTCAGCCACCAGAAAGCAAACAGCAAACAACCTACTACTCCCACTAGGCATTACTCTGGGAAGCAAGTCTACACAGGAATTGCCACAAAAGGATCTCCATTCTGAAGAAAATTAATTTCCTCTTACATCCAAGTTAGTAAATTTGCCTTGGTTGTTACAAGGAACCAAAGGATCTATGTGGACACAGCTGTATTAAGAGGAGATTGCTGCTGGGTGGCCATGGGAATATGTAACTGCTATGCCAAATTCTTCTACCCTTTTCCACCAGTTTAGATCTGGATAAACTAAATTCATTAAGAGGCTCGTTCCAGATTTCAATTGGTGAGCTGTGAAGCATTTGGCTTCTTGTGTGAGAAATATACTCCCATCTGTAATTGTTACCATCTGTTTGGTATTCAGGATGTAAAAATGTAATGGAGATGAAGTCATATTTCATATTTTTTCCACCATTTGGAGGTAAGAATGAAGCTATAACAGCCTGTAAATGCATCTGCTGGCGATAAGATAGTACAGCTGGAAATGGGATGCTACGTTCTGCACGACTCAGAAAGCTTGTGTGTAGAAGCTGTTATACTGTGGTGTGTGCTGGTATTCTGTGATTCCATGAGATGATTGATGTATCATATAAATAGGGTGACAGAAAACTATTTTTGCTGCTGTGATGGGAATAGGAAGTGCAAAATGTCAAAAATGCCCTGAAAATAACCATTCAAATTTATGCAAATTGCTTAATTAATTGACCTCGTTTGCGCTTGCAGATTTTCCTTGCATTTCCTTTGTGAATTAGTTATTTTTCATTGTACACTGAGACAATATTCCAGGGCTAATTAAATCCTTTAAAGCTATGGGTTAATATCCGATTCTTATGTAAACACATTTATAAACATTAATCAGGTCTAAATTACCCATTTTATAAATAATGTTTTATTCATTTGCAGCTAATAGATGTACTGTCTCTATTTATTCTGCTTTGGGCTCAAGGAGTTCACATTAGTCTGTAAAAGTTATTTTTTTTTTAAATGGTATTATGTTGTTTACCTGTGCATGTATTTCCAAGGGTCTCTGCTGCTGTATGAACTTATGGAGTTTATTGGATAAGGGTCTCTTTGGAGTACAAAGACTGAACTTTGAGATCCTCTGAGCCTTGAATCTTGTTGATGTCTGTGGTGGATGCAGAGAGGGTCTAAGGAGGAAGACTATGCAAGAAGCAAGATAGGCTGATCGCTTGGTGGAGAGGTAAGGCAAGGTGAACATATGGTAACATAAATGGATCCCCTGCACTTGGGAAACTGAGCTCTTACCCCATGTGAAATGCATGAAGTTTCATATCCACTCCACATTTTTCTGTTAACATTATTATTTTAAACCTGGACAACTTTTTTTTTTTTTTTTTGGCATAAATATCCCATCCCCCCTGGAATTTTATGCAAATACATGGGAAACAGGGAAATGCATCTTTCTCTACTAGTCAAGATCTATTTTCCATTTCTTATTCAAATGAATGATGAATAAATGCTGCTTCACTTGAGAAACTGTGGGTGTTACTTCATGGAACATATGGTGTCATGTTCAATCATAGGAAAATTCATTCTCTTACTACGCCAGATGTAAGTGAATTTTGACTGCCTGGTGCCATGCTTTTGCACGGAAAAGACTTGACAAAGGCTGTGGTCTAGATCTTGTCCTGCTGTGCTGGGTGAGGTACAAATGCTGAATAGGAATTTTTCCTATTATGAAGGATTTAGAGCTTGAATTCATTAAACAGCTGGAGGGAAAGGTGAGACTCAAGAACATTAGGAGGCCTTGCCACCATCATATCTGAAAGCTGCAGAAGAGCTAAGATTAATGCTTGGGTGTTATCATTCCCAGTGTGATGCCATGTTTGCTCATGGCACAACAACATATTGGCTTGTATTTTTATAGCTGCAACATGGGTTAATTATTTGCTGTCAGGCTATATAGCTGCTGAGTATACCTTTATGCTAGAATTTTTACTCCACAAGTGCTTGCAGCATCACTTGCCACAAATATCTTCTAGATTGTGCTTGCTTCCTTCCATCAATTCACTGCTAGGGAGGCTGGTGAGACAGCCTGTTGCTGACTCTTGTGCTGTTTTAGATGCATCCCACCAACTTTCTGCTCCACATTCACTCTATTCTGTGGCCCCATAACCTGTTTGTACTCTGTCACTTTTAATGTCCAAAATTACTTTCATGACTCTGATGTCATAGCCTGTGTTTTAGTGTAATCTGGGTATGTTTTCTGTTCTGTTGTTGTTGTTTTTTGATTTCATTCACTGACTTCTTGGGAAAAGCAATCAAGTTTGACTGCTATGATTTGTTTTTCTACAAGCTCACAGAGCTTGTTACTCATTGATCCAATTCCTTCTACGTGGTTAGGGGTTTATTTTTGTTTCTCTAGTGGGTTTCTGGTTGTGTTTTTTATTTATTTTTCCCCTTTAAACTCATTCTGTTGTGTAGAAGGATTGAAATTAGACTTACAAAGCAGTAATTATCAGGGTCAAATACTGGAAGATTGATACCATGTCTAAATCTCTGGAAGTTCTCCATAACATTTTCAAACAACTGTCAGTAGTTCTGTGCAGTTATTAGCTAATTAGACAAAATTTCGAATGCATATGATCTGAACAGCTGACAGTTTTATTTAAAATTTTCCATTTTTCCTTAAGTGTAGGGGTGTTTTTCTGGTCTGTTTGTTTTGGGGTTTTTTTGTTTGTTTGGTTGGTTGGTTTGGTTTGGTTTGGTTTTGGGGGTTTTGTTTGGGTGGGGTTTTTTTTGGGTTTGTTTGGATGGGGGGTTTGGGGGGATTTTGTTGCTTTTATTTTGGAGTACGGTGTCCAGTTCTGGGCTCCTCAGTCTGAGAGACATGGAGGTCCTGGAGTGGGTCCAGCAGGGAGCTACAAAGATGATTAGGAGACCGGACCATCTCTCTTATGAAGAAATCTCCCTTACTGATGGAGCTGGACCTATTTAGCCTGGAGAAGAGATCACTGAGAGGGGACCTCATCAAAGTCCATAAATATCTGATAGGAGGGTATCAGAAGATGGACCAAGATCTACTCGGTGGTGCCCAACAGTAGGACAAGAGGCAACAGACAGAAACTGAGACACAGAAAATTCCATCTGAATATGGGGAACAACTTCATTTCTGTGCATTGACTGAGCACTGAAAAAATTGTTCTGAGCGGGTGTGGAGTCTCTGTCACTAGAGATATTCCAGAACCATCTGGAAACAATCCTGTGCCATGTGCTCTAGGATGACCCTTCCTGAGCAGGGAGCTTGGACCCAGATGACCTCCATCCTTACCCATTCTGTGTTTCTGTTATTCCAAGTCCATGGTCTATTTTATTGTCAAAGACAGACATAAGTCTTCATTATTAGACATGTCTTTCCTTCTCCCTCCTCTTTTCTCTCCATTTGTATACATATGGACATAGATACATATTAAACAAACAGACACATATATATCTAATACAATTGGGGACAGTATGGCTGAAATTGTATTACAGCCCCTGGGCCATCTGAGACTTGTTTACAGTCTTGTTTCTTAGACAGCTGTGTACAGATAGCTAAGTAAAGCACTTATGAAAATCGAAGGAGACATGTCAGGCAAAGGGACCATTCTGTTACACTTGGAGTTTTCTCCATTTCATAGCTAACTACACTTGTCTCGGGGGTTAGTCTGGAATTTGTGGGCTTAAACTTATTTGCAGTGAAAAGGCAAGCAAAAGGAAAAAAGTTACATGTAACAGTCCTTGGAAAAATATAGACCTAATTAAATACAAGCAAAGAAATTCCAGTTGAAGCTATGTGAACTAGAGAATTTCTGTGCCAAGGGATTTGAAGAGGAGTATTTTATTACTTTTGGTTTATATTCTGTAGGTTCATACTCAAGAGTCTTGAATTTGAGCCCCATCCTGAAAGGTCTAAAAAATATACCTCATCTGAAACCATTCAATTTCCATTGCTAAAGTCTTTGTAAGCAGGAAATCAACCAGCTGGTGTGACTTCCAGGTGACCTGGAAAAAACCCCACAATCCTGCATAAATTTAAGGCAATGTCTGGCATATGAATGTGCCCAGAATATGGACTTGGGCTGACTGAAAAACATCCAGAAATTGGCCTGAGATTGCTGCAAGCTTTGCAAATTATTTCTGGTTTGTTAGGAAAATGTTGCCCAGCTGTAGTCATTAGAGATGCATTGTAACAATTACTATACAAGTGAAAGAGTGTCCTGGGGGTGTGAAAAGATGGAGGGTACCTTTTCATCTTCTGTACAACAGCAGGAAGGGAATCCAAATTTCATTTAGCAGAGTTCTAATTAAAGGGACTTACTATTTACTCAGACAGAACTGAGTGGCCCAAAGTCTTCTTACTGGTTCAACAGCTGGTTCCCTCAGACACTTCCAACAGATGGGTTCTGTTTATATCCGGTTCAACATCACTCATGTGGCAAATATTTCTTAGATAGTAAGGAGTGCTATGAAAAGACATTTGTTTCTAAAGGAAATAATATTTTCTTTGAGAATTGTGGCCTGAATAATTGCATGTCTTTTTTTTCACCCTTCATTACATAATATTGTTTATAAAATTTTCTTCATGCATCATTGCGAAATAGGGTGAGGACATTTTTTGCTTGTGTGCCTCTGGTTCAAAAGTTGAAGGTCTGTTTTTTTTTTTGTCTGTTATGAAAGAAATCCCCGTAAAATTTATAAAATCTTCCTTTTCTATTGTATTTTCCATGGTATGTTAAAGTGGAACAATGATTGTAAGTAACCTCTGGAGCCATCTAGTCCAGTTGTCTCCCTGAAGCAGGACTGTCAACATCAGCATATTGGATCAGGCTAGCTGAGCTTGACACATCAAGGTGTGAAAACCTCCATGGAAGGAGAGTCTACAGCTATGCTATCACGTATTCTTGTGCTGAACTGCCCTCCTAGTGATGTGATTCATCTTATTTTGTGTGGTTACAATATCACATGCCAGGCTGTTGCCTCTTGTTACATGTCATGTCCCCATGGAGGACAGTTTTGTTATACTTTTTTCTTCAAGAAGCTGAAAGCAGAGCTTAGATTGTCCCTCAACAACCTTCTCATGGGAGTAAGTAATGTAAGCTCCCTGTAGGTAGAGTGCCCTACACTTCCAAGTATCCTGATAATCCTCTGCTGGAGCCTGTCTTGCTTTTTAACATAATAATCCCACTCCTATTAGGAATCTTATTCCATGTTTTAGATGAAACTTTCCTATGCTGCCCTCTGTTCCTTTGGTTTTGTTTATAGGCTTTTCTTTGTGTGAGTGGAGAAAATGTAAAATGTGAGAAAAATGCTGAGAAATCATGTGGGAATTTTCTTAAACATCCAAGCAGGTGGGAGTTTGAATACTCAAGGAACTCTCACCAAAGCCCATCAACACACCAAATAAAGACCTGCACAATTTCCCTGATGCTTCCCGTCTTTTGCTGCTGTCTTGCAGCAAAAATGCCTACAGTGATTTAATATTTTGAAATTACTACAATTTTTGATTTTTTTTAATCTTTTACTTGTCTAACAGAGATCCAAATAACTGCAATATAAATTCACTCTACTGAGGCTGAGAGCAAATAAAAGTTTTCAAGCAGTATAAGATGTTTAAAGGCATTTAGACCGCACAAAAGTATGAAATTCTTTTCTGTTTCTGCACAAAGGAAAGCTAGATGGCTTAAGAGATTGCTTCCAGCATGGACGACTTCAAGGAATATATGACACATCAACTGATACATGCAAAGATTTTTTTTTTTTTTTTTGCCTTTGGTGCTCGTCTTACAAAGGTGACATTTCTCTCACACATACAGGTACTTGATGAAATTTATATTTTCATGTTAGCAGCTATACAAAATCACTGAGGTAGATATTCCTTTAGCTGATCATGTTCTGAGAGGAGCTTGTGCCAAGGTACCCTCTGATGACCCCATAACTAAAGGGCCACTTTTACTACTCTTCCTGTTCACTGCCATAAGACTTTAATTTCCCTCCAGACTTGACTCCACTCCAAGGAAGACAAAGAAAATACACAAATTTTTGTTTGATCTTTTTCTGTCATAAAGGAATCAGGCAGCCAAAGGGGAGAGTACAGGACCTCCTGGGCTGGATTTTCCAGTGCTGTTTGCTGATGAGGCCATAAGAGTTATGTCCATGTGCCAGCTGCTATTTTGCTTCTGTGATTTGTCATGGAAGTCAGTGTGAAGCCCCTATTAGGTCAAAAACCAGCAAAGTCAGGAAAAACAAAATAATCCAAAAATATTGCTGCAGGAGAATGGAAGCAATGTCAAGACTGAGACCGAGCGACAACCGAGGTCCTGCCACAATTAACAAGGTTAAGTCCAAGAAGAAACGGGGGGTCCATTGGTTTGCTTTGAATTAACCTGGCAAAAATCTTCTTGCATGTATTTAAACAAAAGCCAGTGAGGAAGGATTCAAAGAAAGAGTAGAAATGTTCCAAGTCTAAATGTCTGACTTTCTACAAAATTTTGACATTTAAACCTGAATATCATTCTAACTTAGAGTAAAATGAAATATCCTTTTAATTTTCATGAATAATGAAGTGGTCAAAATATATTTTAAATTCTAAAACATCTGGATGTATTGATTTTTAGTTTGCGTATTTCAATCACTTTCACATGTTTTCATAGTATGTGATCCAATGCTGTTCTATGTGTTAATATAGGTGACTTCTGGAAGGGATTGCATGCCTGTTGAAATGACTATATTACTTATTTTTCAAATCATAAAGGGCAACTGCTATTAGCAAAGATTGAAATATCTAATTTCCTTTGATGAATCAGTGTTCTTGTATGTGGGCTTTTCATCAAAATATTCAACATTTTTATACAAATTATTTAATTATACCACAAGAAGAAGATCCTTTAATCTAGACATTGAAGCATTTCACTACAGGAAACAGGAAAGAAGTTGATTATCAGGTGGGCTGTTTCAGTCAGTGTTAACAAGCAGATGCCCTTAAATTTTTTTACCAAGCTAAACTCAAAGGCTGGAGAAGAGGAGACTGAAGGGAAGCAGAGGGGCAGGCACTGATCATTTCTGTGTGGTGGCCAGTGACAGGACCCAAGCAAGCAGCATGAAGCAGTGTCAGGGGAGGTGTAGGCTGGATATTAGAAAAGATTTTTCACCCAGAGTTTGGGCACTGGAACAGATTCCCCAGGGAAGTGTTCACAGCACCAAGCCAGACAGAGTTCAGAAAGCCTTTAGATAGTACTCTCAGGCACATGGTGATTCCTGGGGCTATCCTGTGCAGGGCCAGGAGCTGGACTTTGATGATCCCTATTGGTCCCTTCCAACTCAGGATATTATATGTTGCATTAAATTTTATGTTGTATTGTAGTATGCCAGCAATTGGAGATGACATTATTTTGTGATACCATGAAATAAGGTTACAAAGTAAAAATAAAATCATTGAATATATTGATAAAAATCCGTTATCGTTACACAGGAAGTTGTGGTGGTTTTCTTTTTTCCCCGCAAACAACAGCAACAATGCCACCAAAATAAATGCATGAAGTACACCTTCTGAACCTTTCTCTTCCTCTGTATTTAGTGCATATCCTCCTTCAATTTTTAATCAATATTGTTATGCATTTCGAAATACTTTCATTTTGGGAAAGAAGATTGGATGTTTATTATTTTTACATCCACTTTTTGCACAGCTTGTCAAGAGCTCTTTGCTACTCAAGCGCTAAAATAAATTTCCTCCCTCTACATGTTTTCTTCTGAAGGGATATTTTGCTTGTATATGAAGAAAGCAGATGTGTGTGTAGTTTTAGCAAAGGAGTCAGCTTACGGGGTTTGCCCCATGCTATAAATTGATCTCACCTTTCACCCCAAGCTACAACAGAAGAACAGAATGAGAGGGCAAGTTGTCTTCAGGAGACCTGCAGGAGTCTTTTTTAAGAGCTTAGGAGAGGAAAAAAATCAGAAAGGCCCAAAGGAAAGCAAAAATTATCTCTGTTGCTCAGAAAACCATAGAATTGGGGTATCATTAAGGCTGGAAAAGACTCTAAGATCATCAAGTCCAACCGTCAACCCAGCAGCACCACCATGTTCACCGTTCAACCACATCCTGAGGTGTCATAACCACAGATTTTTCAACAATTCCAGGGGTAATGACTCCATTACCATTTTCTCCTGTTCATTTTCTAAGTGCAATTCAACTCCCTTTGTTATTCTTCTGGCCTGTTGGTTGTAAGGGGAAAATAAAGAATGGGAGTAAAGTGTAGCTGTAAAGTCACAATTTGGTGAATAATTCAAGGAATGGGCAGCCAGAGATCAGTTTGAGAAGGTGTGTCTGAATCCATCAGTCAGAGGGAAGATCTAAACCTCACAGAGAAAATATATCCATGTGTCAGTAGCTAATGGTGGGTTATACTGAGTCCTGCATTTCTGTTATGCTCACATCTTTCAGAAAGCCAATTGATAGGATTTTGCTGTGATTGCATACCATTACATTGTGATTCATTTGACGATCTGGGCTCCACTAATTCCCTAAACATTTTTGGTAGAGTGAGAAGAATCCAAAGGCAGAAACTACACCTCCCTCATTATGACGTATTATTGGCAGTCTTTGATAACTTAATTATTCCAGGCATGCATTGAATGAGTTAATGACCTACTACATAAAAGCAGCACAAATAATGCCGGTCCACATAGATTCCTTATTTAAGTTGGCCTCATCTTCACTTCTTCTTCACCCCAGCTTGTCCTTTCCCACAGCACTCCATCTCTGTTCCTAATTTCTGATTGCAATCGGGTCCTTATCAGATCACAGCAAAGCTCAGCAGCTCTGAACTGAACCAGACATGAGTTTACATGGACGTCTCTGGAAAGGGAATTGCACTTCACTTCCGATGTCACTGCTCCATTGGCAGAAGACCAGTCAGGGAGGGCTCAAGCCAAATGCTGCCACATGCAGTGGAGAGGTGCTGACAGTCTTTGGCAGCACTTGCAGGGGCTCCTAGGGGAAGGGGAGATGAATCTTTAAGTGCATACCTCTTGTTTTCTCCCTGTTCCTCTCCAATTTATATCTCTCACTCGACAATTTCTGATTTTCTTGTCCAAAATTTAAGAGTCAAATCCATAGGAAGTGGTAGAAAAGCCATGAATTAAGACATCTCTGCTGAATAATTTGCTACAGCTTTTGAGTACAAATAACATGAAGGGAGGAAAAATCTTTCATTTGCTGTATTTGTACAGTTTCTTCTGAAAGCACTAGCAGTTGAGTATGAACTTAAATGTTGTCTTAAAGGCAGAAAAAGCTTAAAGTTCATTAAAAGGCAGAGCTTGGAGTCTGAAGGTTTCTTAAAGCACCAGTGTCCTTCAGTAAAGTAAAAGGCAATGATATGTGCAAATAGAGCAGACCTTGCTAAGACTGAAGCTGTTGCATGTACAGTCTCCAATTTCATTGCCTCTTTTCACAGCTATGTAACTTATGCCTAAGAGAACATTTAAAAGGAATGTGAAACTCTGGTTCCCACCAGAGAGAAGAAAATATGTTCAAAGAAAAGTTAGAAGCATAGAGCTTAGAGGCCAAAAATGGCATTGTTAGGGAAATCATGGCACATTTTAAACAGAAATCAATTTATAGAGAGATTGAAAGATACGTTAACTTGAAAATGTCTTGAATATATGTGGTAGATTCAGTTCTTGTGGATAGATTAGGATGATCTGGCCTTTTCCAAACAACTTGCCTGCAAGTGTTATGACAAATATTATCATTACTTTGATTATGAAGAGATCTTTCCCTATTCTTCTGTATTACACCAGATGGAAAACTTTATTCCCAAAGAATGACAAATGTAGAACAACTGCAGTTTAAGATCAATAAATTCTCTCTTGTTTATCAGAACCCCTGCTAGGCATTTTTTTTTTCTTTATCCTCACAGAGGATAAATGCTGAAGAATAAATGTAATACATCTCACCTTCACTTGTTCTTTGTTCCTTTCACTTCTCCATTCCTTCTCATATTTTACACTCAAGCAGAAACAAAACTTTGGAATATTAAGGCAGAATATAATTATGTGAGAACAGTTAGTAACACTACTCTTTTTAAAAGAATACATTTTTTATAGATCTCTGGCAATGATGGAAGATCCTGTGATAGACTTCTGAATTCTTCCATTTTACTAGATTTTAGAGGATAATATCAGAAAAAGAGCTCCAGGTAGTGCTCCTGGAGCTAAAGCTGAAAAACCTCGGAGCTGCTAAGAGACTTTTTATTGTTTTAGCAGCAAAGGTGTATTAACAATGTTGCAGGCAAGCCAGTTCATAAAATTTGCCTGCCCTGTTTATGTAAAATAAGCCATTTATACAGTTTTGGGTTAATAGTTACGCCTTCTAATTTTCATATTAATGACTAGATGAAATCTTGGGCAGAGTTTTCCTTTTGGCTTCAAATTTGGGTAGTGGTAGTGGTCTACTGACTTCCTCCCTCAGGTGGTGTTGAAGCATCTTCATCACTGCTGGACTTCTGCCTTTTCTTTGTTCAATGACATGACTTGTAAAACTTGTAAAATCTTATGTTTAACTCTATAAAATCTTGGCTCTGGGCTCTCATACCGGTTTTAAATGTCTCAGTTTATCTAATTTATGGCCTAGGAGTCTATTGTGTCAGATTTTGGTTCAGCGAGTAAAACAGAACTACTTTGGTAAGATGGACAGAACATGCCTTAAGCAATTCAGCCACTTTTCTTCTTTTAGCAGAACTAGGCACTTTACCTCTTTTAGGCCTTGCTCTGCCTTTAGATCAAGGTAATTGGTCCAGATGACCTCCACTGGTCCTTTCCAAACTCAACCATTCTGTGATTCTAACAAGGGATCTCCATACACTGCTTTATTGTCTAGGAAAAAGGTGTTTCAGTGAAAAATGAAAGATCCTAGTGTAATGTGTCCTAATTAGCCCAATTTTAAAATGAGGCTCTAGGACTAAAAATGTCTTCACACAAACTTGCCCTGTAAATTTCACACTGATCTCTTTCAGCTTTAACTGAAACCTTCAGCAGCAACTCAAAATTTCTTGGTAGTTTTAGGAGAAATGAATTCAGGTGGCATTCAGTTTTGGAAGTACCTAGTCATTGCACACCTTTATCCTTTTTCCTCCTTCTCCCCCTAGTCCTTTTTTTTTTTTTCTCAACAGAAGCAACTACAACTAGTTAAGAGGAATATTTTCTTGTAGGCATCACCTAAAATGAAGATAGCATTAATTGTGCTTTGCATACTTGTGTGGTAGTTGCTATGACTGACAATTAAGTGCAAATGGCCCTCCAGCGATTAACAGTAAAAAAAGAATCACCCATGAATTCAGTTTGTTTGATTTAGCTTGGGAGTTTTGGTTTGGGGGATTTGGCTTGGACAATTAAAGAAAAGTAAATGGACTATTTTAGCAACAGTCGTTTTCCTTCTTTCTTGCTTGCTGTAAACAGTAAATTAGGGAGACAGCTTCTCCATAGAATCATAGAACTGTTTGAACTGGAAGGGATATTACTGTTCACCAAGATCCAACACCTCTACCATGGGCAAGGACCTCTTCCACTGGACCGGGTGGCTCAAAGCCCCATCCAACATGGCTTTGAACATTTTGAGGAATAGGGCATCCACAAGTCCTCTGGGCAGCCTCTGCCAGGGCTTCACCACCCACCAAGTAAAGAATTTCTTACTCACATCTGATATAAACCTCTCGTCTTTTAGTTTAAAACTATTTCCCCCTGTTCTATCACTACTTGCCTGTGTAAAAAGTCACCCTCCTTCTTTTTTTTTTTTTTTTTTTTTTTT
>VWZD01005593.1:107115-145817 GCA_013396695.1 Sakesphorus luctuosus
TTTTTTTTTTTTTTTTTGTTATGCAAACCTGCTGCAGGTGGCAACTGAATGCAAGCAAGAGTTTGATTAAATGTGTTTTGAGAAAAGAAGTTTGGAAAAAATAGAAGCCAATCATTTTTTCTTAAAAATCCTGGATGAACTTGAGATACCTCCTGTTGAAAATGCTGATTAATGGTTTTGTTATTTTCAGAAACAACTTTCTCATATGCATTTTCCCTTCAGTTGTAGCTGTCAGCTCAATTGTGCATCTGAAAAAGAAATTGTCACCTTGCCTTAACTGTGGGATGAGAGAATCCAAAAACTATGAGCATGTAATTTAATTTAATTTGCTAATATCATGCATTTTGCCTCTTCAGAAACTTGTGGCTCTGTTGATAATAATCAGGTCATAGGTCTCAACACAACAATTAAACTGAATTAGATAACAAATATCATAAAACATGTTAAAAGAGAAATGTTGAAATCTAGGCCTGAATATTTGTACAGGACTAGCTCCTTAACAAAACCACTTGTAGATAGATGCAAACTAAACAATTTATGATAGCTAAATTACAGTAATTACAATAATTGCTGTTCTCCAAAAGTTATGAAATTACTGATAAAACCTTCCAGAAATGGTGAGAGAGAAAACATAAATTTAATCTTGATTCCTATTGTGGCTGCTAGTTTTGGTGCACATTTAAGGTATTTTAATCATCAGGAAAAAAGATATTTTAATAAAATGTAAGAAGAAGTTGAAAAACAAGATGAGTATTCCAATCAATTGTAATTAACTGTGGATTTATTATGAGTTTTTTCTGTTCCAATAAATTGTAATTAACTGTGGATTTAATATGTTTTTTCTGGGGCTTCTATAATCAAGCAATAATTGGAAAATAATGTTATTAAAATTTATGTAATTTGAAGTTTATTTTAAAAAGCTAGAAGTAAGCATCTTTCTCTCCTCCCTCATAATATAAATTCGTTCAGATTCTCTTTTACCTTACATAATCACTTTTTCATATTCCTACTTTTATCTTTTCAAAACAAGTGTACTAACATTTTATATTCCTGAAGCTAACTTCTTCCATCTATAAAAAAATATTTGACAAAGTTAAATACCAAATTTTTTTTTGTCAGACATTCAAACCTGCACAATATACCTGTGTCTGGCTGAGCTGGTGTATCCAAACACAGACAGAGCTTCCTACCCCCCTCAAGGGAAAAGGGAAAGGAGAAAAACTCTAAAACCAATTTATATATTTACATAGAAAAGGGAAAATTAAAACTACACTATAACACATATAGAGAAAATTAAAAAGAAACAATGATAACTCCCCACTTAGTCACCCACACAATGATACAGATTCCAACACCTCAGCCACAAAACCACCTAAAACACCAGGAGACACTTGGCAAGAGAGAAGAAAAACTAACAATAAAATGTACACTTTCCAAGATAACACAGCAGTGGAAAGTGGCCTAATCTCAGCAGAACAGCAGCAGCACGTCCTCCTACTACTGCAGCCACAAAGAAAGAGACAAACACCTCCTCCTGCACTGCATTTATACTGAAATGACACCAGAATATGGTATGGAATACCACTGGCCAGTACATGTCAGCTGGCCTGACCCAGCTTGAGTCAGCTGATAATCTGAGTCCTTCTCTAAAAATCAAAGCCTAAATTTAGGCCTAGCTAAACCCAGGACAGTAGTGTAAACAAACAAACTAAAAAATAGATATTTTCATTTCTAAATATCACTATGGGACAGGATTTTAAGTGTATCCTCACTTAGTCATCTACAGTGATATGGAATTCTTCTGCCTTCCAAAAAATTTGTGTCCTTTTCCATTTCCTGTTCATGATGTGTCAAGAAAAATGGAATGGAGAGAAATAGGATGAATTTTAAACAGAATATCATTGAAGAGCATCCATGATTTTTTTTTTTTGAGAGAGAAGTATTTTGATCTAGATAGTTGAACAGAATCAATTTAATACACAATAAAAATCATAAAATATCATTTCAATGATAAGAAAAAGATTTGTATAAAAATTCTTCAAGAAGTAGATTCAATGTAAAATTGCAATCAAAGTCTATATACTAAATGTTCTGATGGGCACTCGTACAAAAGGATTACCAGGATAAGTTCATCCTTCTTGCACTAGAGTGCAGGTCTCCATCACTTCCATGAGCTTATGGTTGTTCCAGTGTCTACTAGACCACATCCATATTATGTTCACTCGCTGATCAGTTCATATCTTCATCTCACCAGGGTTACTACCTGCAGGTAGTGAAGTCAACACTGGCAACTCCTGTTCACATTCTAGCTTCTGCAAGTTGTATTCACAGGCACTCTTTCACAGGGCTGAAATTCAATCCGAGTGCTATCCCACAGATCTTTACATTCATCTCTGACTGGCTGTTGTAGGTCTCATAGTTGACCAGAACCACCAAACCACCTACTTCTTGCCCTTTTGATGTAGTGTGGTCAAATCTGCCATGCCTCGGATCAACAGCATTCACAGTCAGCGAGCAGCATTTCCATAGTTTCGCTGAGATGTTAGGACTCAGGATTGTGGCCCCCATCCATTCCATCCCACTTCAGGGCAAACAGCAGTCTTGGGGTAAACAGTCTTGTATTATCTGGACTGAAACATCTATATAGTTAGAAAGCTTCTGGAGTAGCAATTTGAAAAATACGCAAACCACTGACTTTCACAATAGTGTCGCCATAGTATTTTGGAGTACGAAGTGCCACAGACAGCAGCTACTATTCTTCTGAATCTCTCTGTCTGACTCTCCAACCAGTTGATGAAGAATTGATGTAGAGCACCAAAACAAGGGCAATGGCACCATTAGACAGAGAGATTTTATCTATCCTGATAACAATCAGCAACATCATTAGATGAATCTTCCCCAACTATTCAATGACCAAAATGGCATCTATGTAATTTATATATTGCCTGTGGGATCTATAAGTATTTGAATTTTAAATCTTGTCAGGCAATCTCACCCTTGATGGGCTACAGTGAATATTGATAAAAGTTATTTTGAGCATGTGGATGCCAGTCAAGTCACCAGATGTCCCCATCTGCCCTGAGCAATGTTGCCACCCCCCCTCCCTCTCTCAGACAGGAACACTCAGTGTCAGGAGACCAAAAGTTCATGTAACCATTTCTTTCTCTTAGTCACATGTCTATATGGACAACACTCTTCTTCTGGGACCTTCATGAAAAAACCTAAAATAACCACCTGCACAGCAGTGCCTCATATGCCATCATGCACTGTCACAGCATCCTGCATGTTACAGAACATTTGGTAGCCCAGCAGGAGCCATGCCAACAAAACTGCCAAATAGGGAACTTTGGGCCTATCTTGTCCAATCCAGCGCTGTTCCAGCTCCCACGAGGGAAGTGCAGGCTGTGATATACTTACCCCTGCCTCATAAAGAGACAATGTAAACTGTGAACATGAGTCAGAAGGACTAGGATTACCCTGTATTTTCCCTCCTAGTACACCTGGAAAACAATCCTCTTACTTCTCCCTACCTCTGAAATTTCTGGGCTAATTATAAACTCAGCGTGTGACCACAGAATATTTTCCATCAGACTTAGTCAGAAAGTTTTCCCTACACTGCTGAAAGACATTTTTCTGAAGAATATGTTCCTGTTGTCTTCCCTGCACTTGCTGCCCACTAAGCTGTCACTTTACCGTTTTTTAATGTTATTACTTTACTCTTGCTTCTATTTACTTATGTAATTACCTTGATGTTGAACTCTGTTTATCTTTATGGCAGCATCCCAGAAGAAATTTGCAAGTTTTCATTTGGTACAATTTATCTTATTTGTGTTTGGAGATATTAGAGACAATCTATCTAGCTCTTGTCTCTACCAGTCTCCAAAGAATCCTTACTCTCCTCCACTGCTCTCTTCTGCTGCAAGGTTAGCCCTAACATCAGCATCAGAAGATGACTTCTATGAGCAAAACTTGTAGCACCAGTCAAGGTCTGGTGCCAAAGTATCCCCACCAGAGCAATCTCTCATGGTCTTTTTCCTGTTCTGTCTGGCTCAGAGATGGTAGTAGCCCTTGAGGTTTTCTCTGCTGCTGGAGTTCTCTTATATTTCTGGCAGGCCAGGGCATTCATCCTACTTACAAAGTCTTCTGTGGCTTTGCATTGATCTGACAAAAACTGTCCGCAAACCATCCCAACTAAGCACAGGACATGAGCAAATGTTGACAGTAACCACAGGGAACCCGAGTTGGAGTGCAGACTCAGTCTTGAGTATCTCAACAGTAAGACCAGCCTCGGGGATATAATTTAGATCTGTCAAAAGACAGATGAGCTTGTAAGGGGAATAGTGCCTGGGCCACCTGTGATGGATTACCACCTTCCTGGCTCTCTCTGATAGGCCAGATCTCTTGCCCTAGGAGATCAGAGCCATCAGGGGCTGTGACAGTGCTTATGGAGGGGGTTGGCTCAGGGGAGAGTGGTGAGAAGGGCAAGGAAAGACATAAATCTGGATTGTGGAGTGAACTGTGGTTTGAACAAACAAAATAACACATTGGGCTCCAAGAACTGGTGGCCATAGAGGAAAGCTGTTGATGTGCTGAAGGAAGAGGCCAGCACACCTCAGGCAGTGGCGAGTGTTTGGATGACTTGTGCTGGCTTGAAAAGCAGCATCTGCCAGACACAGCTGTATTCCCATTTCCTTTGGTCTGCTGGTTGGGGCTGCAGGGCTTCCATTTACAGGGTTCTTTTTTTCCTTTCTCCTAGCCACAGGGAAGCTTAACAGATAAAAGAACTTGGTGGAGTGACAAAGATTGATCAACACTGAGGTGGAATGGGATTTTTATTTCTGCCTCCATAAACACCTGAGTGACAGCCAGCTGTATGTGACTGTGCTCTTATCAATAACAGTTTATGTGAGAAGGACTTGAACTAAAACATTTTATATTTAAACATTTAAATCTTAGGAGACTTGAATCTTAGCAATAGTAGGCAAAGGAATCAAATGTTACACTATTTCAGTATATCAGGGGACAGCTGTAATAAACAGGGAGTATTTCAGAGAGAAATGACAAAAGCTGCACAATAAGATTTGGGAGTATTCCAAGGGATAATTCCACCAAAAACTAAGGTCAACATGTGAAATTCTGACTGAGATATTTAAGATGATATAAGACATATTTCAGATCCTCAGCCCAGTTCTCTTCAACATCTACATTAAAGATTTGGATGCAGGACTCAAAGGAATACTAAGTAAATTTGCTGACAGAGCTAAACTGGGAGAAGCTGTTGACTCCCTCCAGAGCAGAGAGGCTCTGTAGACTAACCTTAGCAAATTAAAGAGTTGGGCAACCCCCAACCATATGAAGTTCAACAAGGGGAAGTGGCAAATTCTGCACCTGCGATGGGGCAACCCCAGATGTTTGTACAGACTGGGGAATGAGATGCTGGAAAGCAGTGCTGGAAAAAATCCTGGAGGTCCTGGTTGAGGGCAAGTTGAACACGAGTCAGCAGTGCCCTGGCAGCCAGGAGGGCCAGCTGCATCTCAGGAGGCATCAGGCAAAGCATCGCCAGACAGGCAAGGAAGGGGATTGCCCTATTCAGCATATTCTATAATTCTATGATCTGCCTGCTTTTTTTATCATGCATCACTTTATAATGGAGGATTAAAAGGGATATGATGAAATTACAACTGCTTTTAAAATCTGAACAACAAAATACCTCTCTGGGGTTTTGGAGAGATCTCTGCTTTTTACAATCAAGGCTCAAATTTTTGAATGCAACAGATATCTGTTATTATTATAACAGAATAGTAAATTGAGGCCTCACTGAAATCCAAATCCTGGTTTTTGTCGAAGACTTGGGTAACAAGGAGGCTGCAGGTTTTACAATTTGGGCCTTGAGAGGGTAAATAACAGTGTCTGTTTTCATTACTTTGGGCCATGTGTAGGGATGATGGGAGCCACAAGATACCATTTAGATGAGTGACTGGTGTTTAATCTGTTTTCTGGAGACCATGGTAAGACTTTCATCCAACATGGCATAATAAGGATGAAATTCCTTGGTGGAATTTCTCCTTCCCTTTCTGCCAGCAGAGTCTTTTGTTCATGATTCTCTGTGTTGTTCCCAGACCTAGTCAGGAAGCAAGGGCTTATTTACAATGAGACTGGCATCTCAGATTGGGCTAGAGGAAAGTTTCAAAATGCAGTAACAGCTGGTAGGAGTCAGTCTGCATCACCTCTGTGCTGGATAATAAGAGAAGGACAAAATTTGCATGCACTCACGGGGGTGCTTGCACCAGAGAAAAAACCCAAAGCATTATTTCCCCTGAGAGCTCCTCAATTTGAAACCATAAGCTTGTCTTGACCTTTCTTTAATATGCTATAAATAAATAAATGCATACATACATACATACATACTCTTTTTTTTTTCTTCTGACTTCTCTGTTAAGGGCCATTCTACTCTTCTGAATAATACAAAATCCTCCTGTGTTTTGTTTTGGTTTTGGGGTTTTTTATTTGTTTTTGGGGTTGGGGTTTTGGTTTGGTTTTGTTATTGTTATTATTGTTGTGTTTATTTGGGTTTTTTAATCACTCCTTCCAGATATAACCTGTGAGGGCCACATAGAAACAGAAAAAAGCATTCAGTATTTTTTCTCTTTCACATTTCTCAATTATTTTCCAATGGATGGTTAGTCAGCTTCTTCAGCAGGACTCATTTCTGACCACGAGGTTGCTCAGTGGGCCCTGACAGATATGGTACTGCCATCCCCTGTGCCATTGCAGGATGCTGAAGCATCACAATTGAGATTGGCTCTTAACAGAACCCATGCTGATGCTATTAGAAGTTGGAATAAGCACCTGTGTGAGAGGCTGGACATTAAAAAGCCAAATTTGACATGAATCGTAAAAAGGGTAAGGGAGCTGTAAAGAAGTAGAAAGGCTAGTATATGAGGAAAACAAAAGATTGGATAAAAAAAAACAGAAAGAAAAGAAAAATAGAGAGAAATCAGAAATCACAGGGTTAGTACACTGAAGTTTGCAGAGCTGAGAAAGATGAAGAAATCGTAGAAATATTTTCTAGGCATTTTTTCAACATTGTCATAAACAGGTTCTCTTCTGAGGATGTCATTCACTAGTTTAGTCAATACAATAATAGGAAAATAAGTCACCTGATTTCTTTGTAGAAAGCTATTTTAGTGTTCCTTGCGTATTAGTCTTTATTTCTTGTAATATCAATACATGTGCAGTACAAAAGCCCCAATTCCAATGTTATTTCTTTACTTTTACATTCTTTTGCTAATTCTTTCGGTTGCCTTTACAGTAGACTCAACATCTTTGTGGTGATGGCACACTGCCTGAAAACTGATAGAGTTTTCTTTGTTGCTGGAGTGGGTGGCCATAATAGTGAAGACAGTGGAGAATCTGGCTCTGCTTTGGTGTCATGGGTTTATGGGTTTGTTTATTTTTTTCCAGAAATTGTGAGTGGTGTTTCGTCCTCATACTTTCCATCTTGTATACATGTTTAGAAAGGATTATATTCAATCCTTTTAAGTGTATTTCTATAAGACTGTGCTAAATGGAGTTCCCACTCAACCAGGATCTATTGATGCCATAATAGAGCAAACATTGCTCATGTTGCACTACAATAAAGCTGTAGATTGTTTAGGAATAAAGTTGAATTCAGGATCTAACCCCTATCTTTCTCATATATCTGTTCCCGTAAGGAAAGTTTAGTAACTTATCATCAGGTTTGTATTTTGTTTGTTTGTTCTGGTTGTTTTATTTATTTTTGCTTTTTTTTTAATTGTTTTATTTGGTTGGTTTGGTTTTGTAGTTGGTTTATTTTTAAATAATGGCTGTTCTTTTTCCACATCTTTAGAACTACTTCAGCTGTCCAAGTGTTAGGCTGTCCATTCAGGATAGCAGAATCAAAGACTCATGGAACAGTTTGTGTTGGAGGAAGGAACCTTAAAGTTCCAACCCCCCTGCCATGGGCAGGGACACCTTCCACTAGATCAGGTTGCTCCAAACCCTGTCCAACCTAGCCTTGAACACTTGTGGAAATGGAGAAGCCACAGATTCTCTGGTCAACCTGGTCAGCAGAATAGCTTTTATCTATTTATTTTTGCTTCTAGTTATGTGGAATCAAAGGCAACTTCAGGGTCACTTAAAATATGTGTTTCTAATCTAAAGTCTGCATGTATTTAGCCAGATTTGCATATAAGTTTGAAAAAACAATGATAGGCCTTTGAGTACCCCATCACTGTTGGAAATTTAGCTGCAGGTTAGTAAGCATAAAATAAAGGTATAAAATATTTTACTCTTAGTTGTGCTACATGCCTTGAGATAATGGTTACTGATTGACCCTTGGCAACCTCAGTGAGTTTGAAGGAGACTTTTCTAATTGATTTGCTGGAAGTGTTTAAACATATTTGAATAAAACTGTGACTGTACCATACTCTCTTAACTGAATCTGACTACTTTGAAATAAGTTGAAAGATACCACGGAGAATGATTCTTGTACACATATTCATCCCATGAAAGTTCTATGTGGAAACAAATTAGCAGGAGCATGTCCACTGAAGTTTTAATCTATAGTCGTTCTTAAGCATCTGAGCTCCAAAAGCAAACTTAAACATTGCACTAGCAAAAATAACAGAAAAACACAAAGAATTAGAACAATGCAAGAAAATAATTGTTTATTTTTGTTCACTGAACACACATTGAGAATTAAATTCTTCAAACTACTCAACTAGTGAGATGGAGGAAAAGCACCAGACTGGCAGAAGGAAAACAAATTCTTCTGCAAGTTAATTGCACAGAGGGCAGTAACTCCAATGAAAATGAGTGACATCTGGCCTTTAAGAGAGAGTAGAAGGCTTGAGACCCTTGCTAAAGCTTACTGAAATCAGTGGCATTTCCTACATGAAATTTTAAACTCTCATAACAAAAAGTAAATGAAGCTTGTTCTGTTTGCATTGGTTTGCTGGAGGAAAGTCTGAAGCACATTGGAGTGATTGTATCTTACTAATCCTGTTGTAAGAGATGGAAAAATTAAGACAGTTGTCTTAAGTGCCTTAATTTTAAACTCGAAGTCCCACGAGAAATTCAGCGATGTGTAGCAATCTATGCCTCATTCCATTTGGCTTCCAACCCAGTGTTTGTAACCATGAAACCATCTAGAATAGTTACAATTATGTATAAGTGGACTTCTGACAATCAACATTTTATCCAGTACCTCACTGAGCATCTTGGGTAGAAAAAAAAGTTCAATGAAGTGCTTAAATATTTCTGTTTCTAAGAATTTTCTGCATGTTTTTAAAATCACAAAGTCTTCATTTCAGCTAGTCCTTTGCTGTTCTGCGTAGGTAGAAATGGAAGATTTCATATTTACCTTTGTCATTCTGAGTGTCTAAAGAACTTGCCTGGGCCATTACACTGTGTGAAAGCAATTTATGGGAGGAAAAAGAAAGCAAGATCATGCAGGAAGATCTATAGTCTAAGAGCAATAGTGCTGGAAGCACTGCACAGTTATACTAACTAACAAAAGGTTCATATTCCTTATGCACTGATAAGGATTGAGTCTTTTCATTTTTTAATGGACTTGGCATGCTTATTTGCTGTGCTATAGTAAAGCTGTAGTGATGGGAGTGGCCTGCTGCCCTTTGCACAGATGATCATAAAGATTGAACTTGATTTGGTTTTTGACTACAGCTTTAAAGTAACCTTACAGATTGAGATAGGAACTGATTGCTGCCTCACATGAATAGGACTATAACAGCGCAGTTGAAAACTCAAGGCTTATGTTTTGTGTCTCTCAAGTTCACCTATAACTGCCTTTTCTGGATATTCTGCTTTTAAATTTCTGGTTATACTATTTTTAACATCCTATTTTGTGATGGGCATGTATGAAAAAATTATGCTTACCAAAACCTCATCTTTGCACTTTTGCATTCTGTAAAATCCCGTAAAGACTGACTTATCTCCATTTGTGTTATCCCAGGTACATCTGTAATTGCTCAACCACCAACCTTAAAGTGGTTTTAGAGAAATTCTATGGAGAAAATGCATATGAAGTGATGGGTTTTACCTCTGCCCAAGGTCATTTTAGCACTCTTAAGAGTGAGACAGAATATGCATGTATATATGAAATATTTGGGCTTTGGATGCCCAGATATTTGGGCTGTCCTGTAATCATTTCTTCTAGAAAAAATATTAATGACTTCTCAGATTCCAGTAAATATAAAGAATGAGGTTTCTGTTTAAATTTTGTGATGGATTCCAGCAGGCATACATAGAGCCTTGTAAAGCTGTGGAATTGCCTATAAATGTACTTTAGATTGTTTGTTACTTTTTCATGTTTATGTTATTACTGCTTTCTTGGTAAAACAGCAGACTCAGAACAAAGGTGCTATTTATATAAAACTGAGGTAGAAAATAGTGCTGTTTAGTTTAATATATCTTAAAAGGAAAAAAATACCTGCATCAGTTTTTTTTTTCTTTTTTTTTCTTCTTTATTTTTTTTAAAGTAATGTTATTTTGAACACTGAGAGCTAGAATGGAACAGATATTTCCAGCACCCTTTTTGGACATCAGAGTAATTTAGAGACTTCTTAGGCAGTTCAAGATGAGTGAACTCACAAGAAGTTATGGAAAATGAAAAAAAAAATCCCCAAAGCCACAATTATTTTGTGATGGAAAAATTTTGTTTGGAATTAAATTTATTATTTTCTAAAATGTTACATGACTGTATTTTTAAAAATAACATCTTAAAATCCTTAAAAGGAAAGATAAGTTAGTGCAATAAGCTAGATAAAAATGTTGCTCTGCTACAAAGAAAAATATTTTTTAAGCAGAGACGGTCAGGTTGAACTTTCTCAGTATTATATAAGAACATATTGAAAACTCCGCTGTTAGTGGAACTCTGGCACTTACCTAGCCAAAGAGCAAAGAAAGGAAAGGGTGTGGAACATGCAGAAAAAAGGTTAGGATTTAAGCACTTAATAGAAATTCAATGTTTTTGGCCATCATTCAGAAGATGTATGCCTGATATTGCATTCTTCAAACCAAAGTTAGATAAACCAAATTATTCAATCTAAATGATCCTCTGTTACATTCTTTCTATGCTTTTCCTGCAATTATATTCCATGAAATTTACTTGTGTAAAACTATACTGGAAGACAAGGTTCAGATATTACAGGAAATGCTAGAGGAATTATTCGTGTCATTTAGTGGATCTGATTGATGGCAAAATTTCCCATCAGATAACTTATTTGCAAATCTCTGCCTTCCTAGTCAGAGCTGAAATCCATATGTGTGCAAAAGACCTCAGAGAAGCTTTATGTGCCACTTCCATCTCCATTAAAATGCATTTTGAGGACTGATGTGGGACTACGAAGATGAATAGACCATGTTCTGACCTGCTGTGCAGGGTGAGTTTTATCCTCTCTGACTGGCTAAAATGATACGAACCTTAAATAAAGCACATATTGACTTTGTAAGACACTATTAAGGTCCACAGTGTACCATGGTGATGAACCATGACCAAAGTACTCCCGGGGTTGTAATAATTCATTACTGAAATGGCTTCCTTCTAATGACTAAGGCTGACTGTGTCAGAGAGCTTAGACTCCTAACCCCAAGGCTTGTTATATAGCATTAAATAAATCTCACTTTCTGTTCATTTACCTGCAGTATCAAAGGTCTTGAATCATAGCTGACAGCAAGATTTGGATAGGTATCTTTTAAGGATCTCCCTCTGATTATGGGATAAAGTTACTGTAAGGCTTGTACACTGAAGTGGTGATAGGTAAACATGGAAAATCCTGAGAAATATCTTCCCATTTGCATGAGTTACTCTGCCAGTTGTCCTATAACTGTTTTATTTGCAGCTTTAATTCTTGTTTTCATTTTTATTTTGGAAATAGAAAAGCTCTGCTGTTCTCTTTCATGAACATCCCTTTTACCAGGGAACACAGTTGTGTTCCCTCAGCATATTTAAGTCCATTGATCTTGAACTTTTTCAAGCTCTGCCAGGAAGCAGCATGATAAGATATGGAGGGTTCATGCTCCCTCAGGCACCACCGTTGGGTATTCATTGGAGGTGAGGGAGGTGGGAATTAGTTCCATTTAACAAAGTAGAAAGAGGAAGGTGGATGTTTCCTACCCTAGGTCAGCGCTCTAACCAGTGCATTACAAGAGAAAAGCACTTCATAGAGCACTCAAGCTGCTCTTCTAAATGAAAAGTGACAGGTAGCACCTTATGAATATCTCAGATTTTTCAGTGTATATTTCATACACTCTGAAAATACTCTAGTTTAGAATCACTCTGAGGTTTCCCAGGATACCTGTCTTGAGAGAATCAGGACCACTCTCACCAGTTTTGATCCTGGTCCCATAACAATATTTTCCTGTCTTTGTATAACCCCTCTGACATCATTATAGTCATCGGCAGAAGTGAACTGCATGTAAACCAACATGTATCCAGCACATGTAAACATTCCTGACTAAACTACCACCAGTTGCCTTTGAAATAAACAAGGAAATAACTATTAAAGTTCTTAAATATTTACTTACATTTCTCAGAATATGATAATCTTCATGCAGTCAATCAGATGGACCATGGAAATCCATGCATGAAAACAAATAACCCTTTCTTCGCTGGTATCTAGCAATCATAAGGCCCAGTGATCTCTGATTTTGGCCTATTTTACTAAAATAGCTCTCAAATGAGACTTGAATTGACCAAAGGTTTTTTATGAACTTCCTTTCAATTTGTGTAAGATTAATTTTTCTTAATTAGTAAATGAAGAGGAATAATTAATTCAGGTTTAGAGAATACTTTTGACAAGATTTGTTACCTGATATTTTAAAACAGTTAAGGAGGTACGGCACTGAAATAAAGCAAAGAACTGATTAAAGAGTGGGAAAAACAGGATAAAATAGTAATTTTTTCAGTAGGGCAAGGAATTAATAATAAAATTCCTTCCTTTTGCAGAGCTTACTCTATTTAATAATTAAAATCACATATGATGAATTCGACAAAAAATAAAGATAAGAAGGTAGAAGAAGAAACAAAAAATCACCAGGGAATACATAATAAAACCAGTTATTTTGCCAAAATTCTTTCTGATTTTCTCTACAACTCCAGTGTCAAGTGTAGATTAGAGCAGGTTGGAAAAAATGTCTGAAGAACTAGACTGTCAAACAGTTGGCAACTCTTCTTCCCAATAAATCAGTAGTTAGAACTTGCCATAACAAGACGAAACACTCTAATTTTTCAATTCCCTTACACAAAGCACAATAATGTGAATGCTCTAACCACCAGGTTCAGCCAAAAGGTGAACCATTGGAAGAACCTCCACTGACACCATCCCGTCTTGTTTCTGAAGAGCATTCTTATATCACATATAAATTCTCTCCTTAAAAGATTAAAAAGAAAATAAACCATCCACAGGAGAAATAAAATCCATCAACAGCATTGTCTTAGTGTCGTTGTTTTGGCTTTAGTCAGTGTAGGTCCCCTTTAGGCCTCAGTTTTTAGCAGGCCTCAAAGGATGTGACATAATTGGAGGGGATGGGCATCACCTGACTTAAGCAACCAAAGATGTATTTCATATCATATGACATCATCAAGAAGTGTCAAAGGGTATAATAAGAGAGGGAGGAGGAGTTTCTGTCTCTTTCAGTCCCTGTTCCTGACCAGGAGAGGATCCTGCTGCCCTGACTCCTGAGGTTAGTCCATTCCCCGCTGTTGTTTATCTAGGGAGGTGAAAATTTTCCTGTTAATTTCTCTCTCTCTTGCTGGGAGGTTTCTCGAGAAGAATTTTTGGGAGGTTTTCTGGGATTTGGGTGGCTTGGAATCTGTGTTATTAGCTGGGTGTTTGGGGTGGAGGTGTTGTTATTTCTTTCCAATATGTGTTATATCATAGTCTGCTTTAAGTTTTCTTCTTTTCTGTGTAAATATAAACCCCACACCAATTCAAAGCTTCATTTCTGTTATTTTTCCGTCACTCATCTTCTCTGAGAGTAGACCCTTTGACTCTCTGTACTAGGCAGTTGACATTTTGCCAGCTCAAACCATAACACTTGGCTTACCTTGTAACTAAAGGGTTACAGTCGTCTCAGTCTGTAGGCCCAAAGACCCTCTCTTCACATCTTAGATGGACACTCAGTAGTCTACTGGGCTATTTGAGTCTGTCAACTCTCCCAAAGTTTTGAGTAGCTAAAGCTTTATTGATTTGACTCCTCAAAATATGTGAGCACCAGAGTATTTCATTTGAGGTACCTTGAGAGTATTGTCAAGTACAGTAACCTGCTCAACATAGACTGTCATTTGGGAAAGCAACAATGAAACATTTATATACTTGTTTAAATGCTAATCAGTTTTTGTTTGGCAGCCAGACCAAAATATTAATTATTCTTACAACCTTAGTCAAGGACAAAGAGCCTGTTGATGAGCTTCAGAGGGACTTCATCTTACATAAATAGGTTATTAAATGGCAAATAAAATGCTGTGCTGGAAAAAAAAAAGTAAGGCACAAGGAACTCTTACATCACTTGCCAAACCTCGCAGCATTCAAGACAAACAGCAGTAGATGAAGAAAGGGACAAAGGCATCTCTAAAGATCTCTCCTCAATGTTCAGCTGCAGTAAAAATGCTAATATTAAAATGCATTAAAATGAGATTGAAGTATTTCAGATCATATTATAGCGCCTGTCTCTGTTCTGCATAATGCCTATTTCTATTTGATCTCATCTCAGGTACTATGTGGCATTGGTGGAATATTTCTTCAGAAGAACAAATCAAAACAAAAAGGAATTAAAAAAAATCAGGAGGATTAATAAAGGGCATAGAAATTCATCTCAGTGAAAAACAAGACAAACCTTATGAGACTGGGAAAGAAACAAATAAGAATCAACCCATTAAAAGAAAAAAAGGTAGAATGAATGTGGATTAGGAACATGTGGTTTCCCTGACTGACATTACAAATAAAGGACATTACATCAGCCTACAATGCACCTTTACACCTTTTCTTCAGAATTTCATGTAACAGTCAATTAAATTTGGTTTGGGTTGTTTTTTTTTTTCCATAGAAAAATCTTCTTAAGATACCCAATTAAACAATATTCACAAAGGAATGCAGACTTTTAAATGTCTGCTCAGGCTACCCAGGTACCAAAACCTACATTAGCTTTGTTTTTTGAATAATGTGTGTGATAATGACTGTTTAAAAGAATGCATTTGTTCATAATTTCCTACTGCAAGTTTTCAAGATTTTCTCATATGTAAGTCTTAAGGCTGGATGTAACGTTGCAACAAAACACTCCTAGACCTCATTTTCCTGGTCTTGTTCAGACAGACTTTTCTCTCCTATTCATTTCTGAACTGTGGTGACTTTACTTATCTGAGAGCACAATCTAATTACACCTCTAGCAGAATATCTCAGTGATATTTTGTGAAAGTAATTAACTGCATTCTCAACTGTTCCACATTCAGTCTTTAAGAAAACCAGCTACGGCTCATTATACGCCTTTTCCTCCCTCATTTTCTCTGGAAATCTGAGGGAGCTATTACTTTTCCGAATACACATCTGCTGGTCGCATTGTTAAGGAGCAGAAGATAGCCGCTGTCTATTAAGTGAACAACTAATTTTCATAAAGGCTTTGGTATACATAATATTCATTAGAGCATGAATAAATCGCACATTTAACCATCCAGAAGAGAATAACTTATTTAACAGCAAAACAGTGAACAGACTTGAAATATAAATAATGCTCTGGAACATGAACATTTGGAAACATTTAATAGCCAGTGAGCTATCTTTTCCTCCTGTCATCAGAGATATAAGTATATCATAGCATCACCTTGCTCTACCTCTACCATAAAATTAATTACCTTTGGACAGATCCCATTTAATTGCTCATAAAATTGATCTGACTTTCCAGGTTTAATAGCAACCTGTATGTCATCAACAAAAGTGCTTGGAATAAATAAGCACTCCATCTTTTCCCATCTCTTAGCTATAACCACAAAATTAAAACTAAATTGCTATTTCAGTGTGTTTTGGCACAAGCAGTAGATATATGAAGAATACACTAGAACATTGTACATGTACATAGGCTCTTTAACTTTTATCTCATAGAAAAGACATATGGTATTTCACATTCTGACACTGTTGAATCATTAGGATGTCACTCCATAAAGGTGACTGTTCTGAAGGAAATGATGTTGAGTAACTTGGTAGGATTTTGTGCCTATAATGGTGTATAGAAATTGACATTCTTAGCAAGTTCATGGAAACATTCACAATGGAGAATGAAAGCATAGCATAGCATAGCACAGCATAGAATAGAATAGAATAGAATAGAATAGAATAGAATAGAATAGAATAGAATAGAATAGAATAGAATACTTGAGATGAGATGAGTTGGACAGTTCAACTGCCCTACCAATTCAGGGCTAACCAAAAGTTAAAATATATTGTTAAGGACACTGTCCAAATGCCTCAAACACTGACAGGTCTGGGACATTGGCCACCTCTCCAGGAAACTTGCTCCAGTGTTTGAACACCTTCTCTGTGAATAAATGCTTCCTTAATGTCAAGTCTGGACCTCCCCTGATGCAGCTTTAAACCATTTCAAAGCATCCTATCACAGGATATAATTGAGAAAACTCAGCACCTCTGTCTCAATTTACCCCCCTCAGGAATCTGCAGAGAGCAGTGAGGTTACCCTCAGACTCCTTTTCTCAACTACAGAGAATAACATATTCACTAAAATTCTGAGCTACATCCCCACAGCAAAAAAAAAAAAAAAAAAAANTAGCACTTCAGCAGTTTAAAAAAAAAAAAAGGCAAAAAAAAGGCAACCCCCCCAAAAAACCAACAAACAAAAAAACCCAGAAAAACATTTGGGAAGTTTTCCCTGGGATGAGCTAATTTGCTTTACTTAATCCCAGCTTAAAACACTAGCTATTATTTCAGCTTTCTAAAACTTTTGAATATTTAAAAATGAAGACAAAATCACTTCAAACTGTTTTATTTAAGAACAGGTAAAAATGCCAAATAATTTTTCAGGCTTTTTTTTGAGATTTTTTTTTTTTTTTTTTGTCTCAAGAACTAATGGAATACAATAACATAGTGTGACTCAAAACTGCCTTTTTACTTTTCATGATTAGGTCATTATTTTCTTTCTCAAAATTACATAAACAATAGTAATAATAAGTAAGTCTTTGACCTACATATTTACATAGTCCTTGTCTCTGATTTCAAAGCTGGGTTGTAAAGTAATTACGCCCAAAACTAAGGAGTTAATTTTAATCCAAACGACCTCCTCATAAGCAAATGCAGTACAAGTATTTTGGCTAAAATCACTTATGTTTAAATGCATCTTTCTGATGCTTGTGATTCAGTTACCTTTGCACTCTATAAATTGTCATATCAATATGAAGTTGTATGAATGGATGCTGGCAAATGCATTAATGTAGTAACTGTGCTGGCTTTGCTGCAGGTGAACTGTAGTTGTCAGACAGAGTCATAGAACAGAATCATACAATCGTTACATTGGAAAAGACCCCTAAGATTGTTGAGATCATCTGTCAACCCAGCACTGCCAAGGCCAACACTGCACCATGTGCCCAAGTGTCACATCTGCACATCATTTAAATATCTCACCTGGGAGAAGAGGCTGACCCTCACTTATCTACAGATTCCTTCCAGGAAGTTGTAGAGAGCAATAAGGTCCTCCCCAAGCATCCTCTTCTCCAGACTAAACAATGCCAGATCCTTCGGGCTCTCCTGATAAGATTGTTCTCCAGACAGAGCTGTGTGTTCTGGCACATGAAAAACACCGTGAAGACACTAAGAGAGCCTTTTACCAAATAACCTTACTCTGCATAAGTCATTAATCAAAATGGAAATACAGAAAGAAAACTGCAGTAAAACTTTACTGCGTGAAAATTGTACGCATTAAAAGGGGTCAGCGCTGTTTGGTAGCTAAAAACAAATTTAAAAAAAATAGGGAGTTGCAAAATATTTTGGACTTGAGGCTAAATTTACACTGGTTTGGCAGTAGAACCTTTAGACTATCCGCACTGTTGCAGCTTTTGGAGCATGGTCAGAAAGAACTAAGAATGTCCTGGCCCTGGCTCTGACCATGCTCTTCAATTAGTTTCTGAAGGAAGCTGGAGAGCTAGAACTAGTTGAGTTGGCTACATGTCAGAACATAACTAAACTTTTCTACTTTGTCCTGCTGGCTTGATGTTAGAAAACTCAGGAAGAAGCAGTCCATCCCATCTGCTCATATAGCAGGATAGTCATGTTGTTTGAAATTTCAAGCAATCCCAGGCACAACTTCAGTTTTTGTAGGACATAAGGCTGCAGCCAACCCTGCTCAGCTCCACAGTCACAACAAAACTCCTTTTACACCCACATTGCTTTGGCTTCCAGAAACCAGGTGTCCCTTTTAGGAGGCAGCAGCTCTGACACTGCAAGTCAAAGAGCTAGACCTGAGTTCCTGAGTGTTTTAAATGTGTCTGGAGACCAGCCAAACCATCTCATGAGGAAGAACAGTGATTGAATTCCCTGGAAATCAGCACTGTGGTGGTGCACGGCCTGCAGCCTTTGAGCCCTGGAAGCTGGTGCACATGACCATTGCTGGAGTCAGCTCAGGTCCATGCTTTTCTCCCTCCAAAGAGCAGCCATATAATTTTGGAGCAGGTGCTGATGTTAACAACTACATATAGATAAAAGGAAAGCAGTGCCATACTGTTTGTTTACATGCAGGGTATGGGGAACTCACTGATTGTCCCTGGACTTCTCCTTCCAGTTCCCCAGTCTGATAGTGACTGATGGCACTTCGCAGGCCCAGGACCTCAAGGTAACACAGAAAGAATTTAGCACATGCCAAAGATCCAGTCAGTGAAAAGAGTGGGTTGTTCTGGGATGGCTCAGTTTGACCCGTAAGGAATAAAGGCAACATCGTTTCCTGCTCCCTGCAGTCTGTGTGCTCAGATGCAGGCATATACATGCAAACTTGCTCCAGTCATGCTCTATCCACTTCTCAGTGACAGGATATCACTGGCCTGACCTTGTCTTATTTCTCTAGAATCCAAATTGACTTTTGTCTGACTCAGTTTATTTGAAGTCTTCCCAAAGAATGAGATTGGCACTTGGTAAAGTGTTTGGGACATCTCTGGAAAAAAATATCATCATTCTAACATAGGTGTCAGGATGAATCATCTGGTATAGAAGGCTTTCTACAACCCACTCCGCTGCTCGGGTGATGAGCCACGTTCCTCCTTCACTCTGAGTTAGCACCTCAGCACACGCCTGCAGTAATTGTAGGGGTGGAAAGCAGCAAAAACAGAGCTCTGAGAATATTGATGAGCTGTGACGCAGCTTTGCCTGGCCCTGACAACCACTCCAGTGGCTGAGGTCCCACTTCATCCTTGGTTTTCACCTTCAGGAAGCAACTAAACCATTCCTAGGATCATTCCTTTGACTTGTCCTTAGACCTCTCATTCTTTTCCCTGCTGTGTTGGAGAGGGAGAGAAGCTCCTGCCTGTGCCTCACTGATCCAGAATTCCCAGTAAAAAGGTTCAACAGGAGAGCAGGGAGTGACAGGGAGTGAGTCTTGAGAATATGAAGTTGGGTTTCTTCTCTGCTGCATCAGTTTCTGAAGAGATTATTTGATTTAGGAGAGGTCTTGATGACTTTGTATGTTCACCACAATGCAGAGGTGGGATATTTGATATTAAGGAATATTTAATAGTAAGGAAGCCACAGGAGTTTCATTAGTACTATTAAATCAAATATACCTGGCCAGATTTTGCCGTGATTTAGTTTCGCCAAGTAAAGCACTTACAACTTCTTCGCACTCCAATTACTTTCTTCTCCTTAATCATACAGGGAAAAATCAAACTCCAGATACTTTCTTTTATTTAATTGATACCTGCATTGATTTTTCAGTTTCTCCTTACACAGTAAAGGAAAAAAAACTTTAAGTGTTGTTTGGCTTGTTTTCCTGCAGCTTTGTGTATCATCTTTATATTATATTTGTTACTCATAAATAATCCAGTTATTTTTAATTTTTCATTTTTTTATTAATACTTATTGTTATACATCTTTGCATATCTTTTTTTTTGGAACAAAAAATGACTACACAGCATTCAAGATGAGGATGTCTCATTGACTTATGTGGTGACCAGACAGTGTTTATATCGACATATTACTGTGATCCAACTCCAGAAAGAAAAAAGGAGAGAGGGAGAGAGAAAGATAAATAGTAGCTGTTGCCAACTCACTTCAGCTGGATAAGAGAGGAGCCTTGGGACAGATTTTGAGGTAACTCCATGTTCCACTCCTGACAATCTGGCTCCCTCTTTGTGCCCTCCAATGATTTCACAACACGTTTGAAACTTCACAACATGATTTGGAATTGGAGTTTTAGTTGTTGTGTTGGCACCATCACTGCGTTTTCCTTCCTTTCCCTGCCAATAGATTTCCATCTCGCAAAGGCAGGAAAGCAAGGAGGGGAGGGTGGGTGAAGAAAAAGGGAAAATGGACCTTTTTAATTCTCCTTCTGTATGGGGCCACAGAAATGCCTTAAGCTAAACACAACAGACTGAAAAAGAAGTGGGAAGAGATTATCAGAAGTCTGGCAAGAGGAGAGTGCAGTTGGTGGTCAGGTGAGGGCTGCTTTGGAGGATAAGCAATTTGTGTGTTGTCAGTGCAGGATAGAGACCAGTAGCTCCCTACACTGAAAGGAGATTAAAAAGTAACAATAGCCTTTTCTGTACACCACAGGGCAATCTGCTAACTGCATGGAAAGCTGAGAAGCTGCTTAGAGCACATGTTTGTTTAATTCTCACCTGCACCCACTTGAACTGTGTAAATGACATGGTGCTTTTCAGAAAATATGCATATGTTTCCATGTGGCACCCTTTAATGAAAGAGCTTGTGCCCGGTTAATGTACCGGGCTAGATTTGCTGTGAGTATAAAAGACAGCATCCCCCTCTGAGTCTGGGTAGCCTTATGGCTCCAAAAAAGAATGAGGAAAAATGTTACTTGACTTTATTTTGTTGCTTTTATTTTTTTTTCTTTTAAAATCAATAGTAATGGGTAGATGATAGCAATCAGGGTCATGTAATACAAAATAAAGGCCAAAGCAAAGGTGACCTCCTTTGCCAGAGGAAAAGTTAGGAAACTCAAGCATTGGCTCAGTTCAGAGCCAAGATAATTAACTGTCTTGATGAATCAGTACATCAAATGTACTTTTTGGAAAAAAAAAAGAGAGCGATGGAGGAGCAATACAGTCAGGTTGTCAAGGCAAGAGTTAAGATTCAGGGATACAAGATTTTTTTCTTTTTTTTTACTGCTACTGATTTTATGTAAGCATATACAAATATATATATGCATGTGTGTGTGTATAAATGACTTTATATAAAGAATGTTAATTCCCCTCGCTTGAAAGGTACTAAGTACACATTATTGGTTTTATTGTATAGAGATGATGGAATTTTGTTATACTACTTGCAAGTCAGCTTTAAAAATATGGCTGGATAGGCATCTTAGCTGTGTAGGCAGAAAGCACTGCACTCTCAGAGGGTCTTTTGTTTGCCAAACAAAAGCGCAGGACAGACCCAGCAAGCCTTGCTGTTGCTTTCTTTGCAAAGTCACAGCATTTCTCAAAGTGCAGGCTCATAAAATGTAATCTATCATGTATTAATTACTCAGAATTTAATAATTGCACACCGTCTTCTCTAGCTGAATAATTGATTTCTCATTCCAGCTGATATTCCTGCTGTAGCCTGTATTATGATTACTGTTCTCAAGCTGTTCATTGTTTCTATCCTGTGGGTATGGATACTGCATGATGGCTTCAGTTTTGCTCACTTTTTTTCTTTGTATTTCTGTGTAGTTTTATTTTCACAACTGCTTTTGAATCAAAATAAATTTTAAGGATTGCACAGTGAAACAGTGGCATGAAGCAGATTTTAACCATGGATAACCTTGTTGTCCACTAACAGGACCCAGGATTGAGTTCCCTTGACAGTATGCAAGTCCCCTTTTATCAGTAATTCCTGGTGTAGCTCTGAAGAGGAAATATGTTTCCTGCCACACAAAGTCATGCAAACATGCATTCTCCCTCTTTTTAAAATGCAAATATGTGGGGTTTTTTTGTTATAATCAGCTTAATATGCAAGATCTTTTCAAATGGAGTGACCAAACACATAGTGTTGGAAATATTTTCAGTTATATTTTTCCCTCTTTTTCCCAATGTCTTGTTAAGAAAAATCTATAGGCTTTTGTCTTTTTTTTTTTAAATTATTAAATCTAGTAATGCTTTCTCTATGCTTTATGCAAATTAAACATTTGATACCTGATATATCCCCTCCTCTCTGTGAGTCAAACTCCATGACAAATTGTTTTGCCCATGATATTCTGATGCTTCCTTTCATCCAGGTTGTCACCATATATTAAATTATCATCTCTATATTCTGGGTACCTTAGTCAAACAGGAAATCTGTTCCATGACATCAGGGGCTGGAGTTTAATGGACTGGATGGCTCATGAGTTCACTTAAAGAATTTCTGATTTTCTGACAGAATATTGTCCCTTTCAATTTTCAGTTGCTCCAGTTTTTCAGGAAACCAATGGAAGTTTTACTCATACATGTAACTTTTTACACACCCTAAAAATATTATCTACTTAAAAAAGAGGGGAAAATGTTAATTTAAATAATGCATTGTTAAAATAAGACTTATTTAGGTCAATGACAAATTTGAATTGATACTTAAAGTGCTAATAAAGGACTGCTTTAATTATATGATTGTTATATGCTTTTATGAAAGAATAACAGAGAACATGAACTTTATCCTGCTGACTTACCACTACCCCATCTTATGAAATACTTACATTCAAGTGTCTGCAGGAATTGCTCAGCTCTTGTCTCTGAAAAGTAAGCAATGCTGCTCATAGAGAACTCATCAGAGATGTTGAATTAAATCAGAAACATTCTGATGCCACCCCACCTTCAGAAAATACAGGTGTTTTGAGTTCCACCTGTGATTTTCTATCAACCTGTTGCAACAAGCCACTGAAGTGAATCTCTCTTTAAAACTAAGAAATCTGGGAGGAAGCTCCTGCTATGGGGCACTACTGCTGAAACAGAACAAACCAGGGTTAATACAATAAAGGCACCAAACACAAAATGAGGCTGTAAAATGACTACACTTGTCATGGTTTGCTTGCAGCCTCTGCAGTGCTGAAGCTGAGCTGGCCACATGGCCACATTAGCCATTCCATCAAGGTCAAGAATCTCGAATGAGTTGCTATGGGAAACAAATTACTGAGGTGTCAGCTGGAGATGAAGGTTCAGATATAAGGGAACTTTATCCATTATATGCTTGAAAGAGTTCCGGAACAACAGAAGCTGGAAAAGAGCATATTGGTAATAACAAGACCAGGAAAGCAGATGTTTCACTGACCTTTGCTCTATGCAGTCGGACTACCCATTTGCCAGTGTGCCTGACTGTACCAGAAAGGAACTGCAAATAAGGTTGGTTCTCCCGAGGCACGAATAAATAAATAATGTTTTAAAAAATCAGATATCAAGTGTTTTTTCTTTAGAAAGATACGTAAAAGAAACTCAAAAGCATATGAAGCCACATGGGACTTGTGCCCTGTTATTAAAGACAAGGAGAGAGAGCTCTGATTTTATTACAGCATTCATTTCAGTGGAAGGAATTGGAAGCTGGAAAAGGGACAAGCTAACATGCCCCTGAGGTAACTTCCCACCAAAATCCAGTTTCATTCACTGTGCTCTCTTACTAAGTGATCACTACAAACATGACCTTGGCTGGCATTGCCTGTGGAAAGAGAACTGGGAGGACAAGACCTTCTATCCAACACCAACATTGCTTTTTTGTCAAAGCACCCTGATACTCTTGACCCCATGAAGCTTACCTCCAGATCTGGAGAAGCCAGAATGTTTTCACTTTCAACAGAATATTAACTTTGCCAAAAGAAAGAATTTATGCCTAATTACACACAGACTTGTTCAGGAAAGTTTAGGGTAAATCCTTCTCTCCCAATTTGAGGCTGCTGATCCGGCTGCTCACTCAGAAGCTATGGGACAGCTTGCAGAGGGTAGTGCTATGACCAAAATAAAAATTAGGATTTTAGTCTTTATCACATATTTGTTTAAATTTTCTCATCCATTTGCCTTTTTTTTTTTTCTGTAGCAGAGCTTTACATTATCTATCCAAGAACAGGAAAGGGACTTCTTTTTCTCTACTGAAATACAGGGAGAAACATCTGTTCTTGAGACTCACATTGGATGTGACTGCTGGGTGAAAGAAATAGGCATAATTAAATTCCATTAATGAAGACGTTTTGCTAAACAACAGCTAAAATATTGGCCTCCTATCTTCTTGACTGTAGGTTGTTTTTCCCAGGGACTCTATTTTCTTCTGCCCATTGTTCCTACTATGGCTTTAGATTTGAGGGTTCCTTTTTAAATGTGTAAGACATGGGGCTGGGAGAAAGAATTAAGCATGAACATTTATTTGTTAAAATCTTGCATCATTTCTATGTCCTACTACAAGTCTTGAAAAGCGATAATGGGGTAATGGGTATGGAGTAATTATCATAGAAATCCAGTAAAGCAAACAAAAAACTAAATACCTACGTAGGAGATCTTCGCTTTCCCATAGTACTTGTATCTGTATTTATACATTATAGCCAGGACCTCAGCGTTCATGTGACTCTCAATATAAACCTATAACATCAGAAACAGGAGATATATTTTTATAAAGAACAAAGGATAAGGCAGTGAAACTCTTTCCACTTTTGTGATAAGGCATTATTCCCCTCCAAATATTTGCCTTTCTGGCTTTTTCCTTGTGTTACTTGTTGGATTGTAATGATCTACAGTGAATTAAAGCTGGATATTACATTTTATTGTGGCAGCGACAAAGCTTTGATATCCTGAAAGACTTTTTTTTTTTTTTNGATTAGGCTTTATTGCACTTAACTATTGTGCAGGAATAACTGCAGGTAATGACACTGACAGAACTGTGCCAGCAAGATGCTTTGTAAATCAAATCAGAATTTGTACACTGTCTGATAGCTGTCTTGAAAAGATCTGCTATGACCCCTAATTTCAAAGAAGGGATAGGAGGGATTTTTTGGTGCAGTTACAGTTGTGAGTGGCTTTCACATTCTTAGGCAGCCTGAACTGAAGCTACGCTAATGAGAACAAGGAGATTTCTAAATGGAGAGATGCAGCCTCTGCCTGCTGCAGGAGTTGTTGCCAGTGGGTTTTCTTTTAAGCTTCACTAGTTAATGTCATGGAGTAAGCACAGGTATTTCTGGGAATGCTCTGTAGTAGAACTTGAAAATAATCTCCATCTATTTCAGCTGCTGCCCTTAGAGCTAAAGTACAAATGCTTCAGCATTAAGGATCTCTGTGAAACTGGGGATTGCTTTGCCAGTCACTAAAATGGAAACACCTGGGGAAGTGGAACACGTGTTCAACTATGCACCTCAGGCAGAGCAAAAGTAGAAAAATACCTTAATTTGTGGACCCAGAGAAATAACAGCAGAGCAGAAAGCCTAAGGGGAAGGTAGATTATAAATGACTAGTAAATTAAGGTAAAACAACAAAGGTTAGATGCTTTTGAGAGCGTGGATGCTAAGTGAAAATACTCTTAATGTAGGAAAACTAACTAACATGACATTATACACTGAACCGATGTCATTGCTAGAAATCTTGAAACTGTTATCCAAATGAATTTTTCTGAGTGGTTAAATCTATTGTAAGAAAAGTGAGTGCTGCTCTCCTGTGAAAGATGGGAAACTGCTTACTTTATTACATCATGTTCAATACTGATTTAGCACTGGATTTATCAGAACATATGCTCATTCTGTGTTAGATGAACCAGTGGCCCAAAGAGAGGAAGGGTGGCCTCTGTAGTTGTGAGTTTCAGGTATGAGTAGCTAGGAAAGGTCTACTCTTGTCTCTGCTGCCCTGGGAAGAGACTAAAATTGTTACTTGCAGTGCAGGAGGCAGGATTGATAACCTAAGGCACCTTCTCTACTTTTTTCTTACTCTCTTTTCCTGATTTTTCCTAGAAAAAGAACAAAACATTTATTTAGCACACTTTAAGGTCAAGATAGACAGCAGATGAAAAATGGGAAGAAACTGTGATGGTCAGAAAAAAGATAGAAGAATCAATACTGATGCTATGAACTGGTGTGGTGGGTGGGTGAGTGAAAAGAAATAAGGCAAACATAGGGAGCTAGAGCAGATTCAATCTCATCATGTCTCAAGTGGGGCTAGAAGAATAACATATGTGTTCTGGAAAGTTTATACTTGGAATAACTGAAGTACAAAGTCATTAAATCACTTGTACAAAGCCAGATCAACATCATCATTCAGGGACATGGTCTCAACCTCAGCGATCTGAGAATCGTTCGAGTCCATGGTGATAAATCTTGACTGCTTTTAATGTTCCTGTTGTCTTTGCATCTATTCTCCTATAATGAGGTGTATGTTACATTCTGCTTCCTCCTCCACCCCTTATCAAATGGACACTCCATGACCAGGACTGTCCTCATCTCTCCCTTGTGTCTCTCACAAGTTGTATAAATGAATATGGAAAGATCAAAAATTATCACATAAAAATGAGATTTTCGATGCTGGATCAGCCTGTATAGGGTCTGTTGTAGTTTGGAATTATTATGTAAATTCTCTTCCCCGTCGTCCACTAACTGCCCATGCCATTAGTTAACAAAAGAAGTAGTTAACTGCTACCGTCTTCTTCTTGATTGTTTGGGTGGGGGGCATGCTGTCTTTTTTGGTTTTTGGGGACATTTCCATTTTTAGCTCGGCTGAACACAGGAGTGGTGTGTGTGCTGCTGAGGAGGAAAACCGTTTTCTCCTGCTCCTCGTTGCTGCTGCTGCTGCTTCTTGGTGAGCTGGTTCTTTTCTCCTTGCCACGGCTGTTCTTCTGGTTTCTACATTTGGGGTCCTGGTCTCTGCTCCAGTCTAACCGCCACTTGCAGCGTCGCGGCCTGCAGGCCCTGGCTGGGGCAGCAACCTGGAAGAGAGAAGTTGCAGCTGCTTCCCAGGACACGCGGCAGTTCTCCGTTTTCCAGTTTTCTTTCTTCGTTTGGGACAAGACACGGAGGGAGAGACAGAATTCATCTGAGTGCTCACCGCTCATCTGTCTCGCTGGAGGGGGATTGGGAGCTCACCCTGCAGCCAGTCGGGCTGTGACACAGATACTGCCTACAAGTATAACTTTTCTTCAGGATGAAACCTGCTTGTCTGAGGGTTGTTGTTGTTGGTTTTGGGTTTTTTTCTTGTGGAGTTGGGGAAGCAATTTGCTCTGGTCTGTTTACAGTTATATCTATACCTACATATATATACATTTATAGCAGTTAAGAACAATTATCCTTCTTGTATCCATTTTCTGATTAAAGTTCCTTTTCTTAAATTTGATAAAGAGTGGCGTGATTATTGTGGAGGAAACCCCATCCTCCGCTTGAGGGTAAACATTTTTGTTTTTCCCCTCAAACCTAGACAGGGTCCATTAAGATCATATCTAGCTTTTGTCACTGTTGAAAACCAATATCTGTGTTCACAAAGCACAAGAAATGTCGACAAAGATGAAGTAACTCAACCATAGATGAACCTTTCCTTTAACTCCATTAGTCTGTGATTGCCTTTGTGGACTGTAAAAGTAATATTTATGCATATCAAAATGTGAGGATTTTATTGGGGGCTTTTTTGCAGTTGTTTTTTTTTTTGCACTCATGAAAATGTAATTTGTGATGGTTGTCATGTATATAAAAACAGTGGAGTGTGTTGGACTCTGAAAAATACTATCTTAGACATCTAATGGTAACCATGCTTCAAGACAAGATGCAAATTTGAAAAAGAGAGAGCTTCTGTGTATAGCAAACTTCGTATTTGCCAGGTTTTATGCTGGGGGGTTTTTTGGTGTTTTTCTTGGTGTTTTGGTTTTGTTTTTTTGGTTTTTTTTTTTTTTAATGTCATATCTTACCATATCCTTACTTTATTAAGATCCATATTCTCTTCTGTGTTACTTTGACCCTTTGTACCTGCTGTTGATTCTCTTAAAATCTGTTATAGGGGTTAAGGGCATATTTTTAACGCTGTTTATGCTCCTGAATATGCAGATAGGTACTTGTCAGGGTTTTTGAAGTTATCTTAAATCCTGAAGATCTGCAATTGAGCTTAATAAGACTTTAGTACCCACCTAATTTATAGATGTAATTGGGCACCAAATATCTTTGACAGGCTGACCCAAAATAATCAGTCATGCACAGAATACCAGAAGTGACATACTTTTTGGACTAGACTATTTCAGGATTCAAAATGTTATTCTCTATGTCTATTGCTATTTTCCCTTTGCTCTTCCTCATTGTTTTTGCAGTTCAAGTATTTTATACAGCTTTCTGAGGGGTTACCTACAGCAGACACAAGAGACAAAGATGTGCAGCTCAGACTATCCTTTCTATTGTTCTCCATGTTTTGAAGCTAAAATTCACAGAATGGTTTGGAAAGAACCTTTGAAAATCATCTAAACCAATCACCTTGCCATGGACAGAGACATCCTTCACTGTATCAGGTTGCTTAAAGCCCCATTCAACCTGATCTTGAAGACTTCCAGTGATGTTGTATCCAAAACTTCTCTGGGCAGGTTGTTTCTGTGTCTCACCACCCATATAGTAGAAAAATATCTCTTCTTTATGTACAATCTAAACCTACTCTGTTTCAGTTAAAAACCTCTGACCCTGGTTCTGTCACTACAGGATCTCATAGAAGTCTCTCTCAGTTTTAGAAGCCCTGTTTAAGTATTGACATGCTGCAATCAGGTCTTCCTGGAGGCTTATCCTCTCCAGGCTGAATAACTACTTTCTCAGCCTGTCTTCACAGGAGAGGTGCTCCAGCACCTTCATATTTATTGTGGCCTTCTCTGCACATGCTTAACAGATCCATGTCTTTCTTGAGCTGGATGCAGCATTCCAGGTAGGCGTCATGAGAGCAAAGGGGAAGAATTGGCTCCTTTAACCTGTTGGTCACAGTTCTTTTTATGCAGCTCAGGGTATTATTGATTTTCTGCCTACAAGTTCACATTGCCAGTTTATGTCCAATCTTTTATCTACCAACATCCCAAGTCCTTTTCTAATCTCTCAATCCATTCATTACCCAGCCTGTACTGATGCTGATGAATTACTCTTACCCAAGTGCAGGACCTTGTCCTTTAGTCCCTAAAGTGCTTCTGGATGGCATCCCTTCCCTGAGCCCCATCAACTGCACCACTCAGCAAAGTTGTTGAGGCTGCTCTCAGTCCCACCATCTTTGTCACTGATATTAGACATCATAATATTGGGTTGTATTGGTTCCAATAGGTGTCCTGGAGTAGTAACATCACCTCTTACTGGTTTCCACTTGGATATTGAGCCATTGACTTAAACTCTTTGAATAAGACCATTCAACCTGTTCCTTATCTACTTAATAGTCCATCCCTCAAAACCACGTCTCTCCAATTTAGCAGTAATAATATTTTGGGGAACTGCATCAAAGACCTTACAGAATTCCAAGAAGATAACATCCATAATTCTTCCCTTGTCTCCTATGTGGTCCATAATTCTTCCCTTTCCTATGTGGTCACTGCACTATAGAAGACCATTAGATAAGTGAGGCACAATTTTCCTTGGTGATCTCGTGTTGCTGTCTCTAATCACCTCCTTGTCTTCCAAAAGTTTCAAAATTTCTTCCAGTGGGATCTGTTTTATAATCTTCTGCCTGCAGGGCTGACTTCCATACCTCCAGCTGAGCTTTTTTACTTTGAATTTTTTCAGTATGGAAAAAAAAATAAAAGGAATAAGACTTTATAATCTAGACATGATAAAATGTAATTAAGTCCTTCAGAGTTCTTTTAGGTGACAAAGTTACATCTGATCTGTTGCTTTCTATCTATGTTGAGGAAACTGAGCTGTACTGAATGTAACTACTTAGGGTATTTTATGTTGCTTGTCAGAGAACTTCTGCAGTAGTCAGCATCACATATCAATGGAAAAAGGCTAGTTTTCTTCCTCCAAATCCCTTAGGAACATGGAATTTAATGAAAGAAGGATTTGCACCAAAATCATCTTTCCTCTTTGAAAGTTTGCTTATTGGGACATTTGGGAAGCACCAGCAGCTTAACCTCATTCTTACTAGAACTCAGAGAAGCTGAAAGTAAGAGAGGTTTAGTTTAGTTAGTTGAATGGTTTGGTATGTGTTTTGAGGGTTTTTTTGCTACCCTTTTATAGATTTTTGATCATTGTCAGTACTGTTTGCATATGTATCATTATGATATTTGGGGTTTTTTTGCCTCTTCTTCTGATAAAGATCCATGTATACATCAGCAGCTGTTTCTTGGAAGATTAGCAGGGAGCATTGCTACTGATTCAGCAAAACAATCTGATGTTGTGACCAACATGGACCTATCTCATGTTTGGTACCAAAAACATCAGAATGACCATTCACCAGGTTGCTGCTATCAAAAAGTATCGTGATCAGCCCCTGTTCAGAATTGTGGCTTTCTGAGTTGTCTTCACTCAGATGACTCATAACCAGCTGTGCATTCTTTACTTTCTTTCAGGTTGAAAGCTAGGGGCATGATGGGGAAGGGAGGGAGGGGAGGACTCGTGCACAAAGCAGAATTGTGATGAGATGAAATATCCACATTTGCAATTTCCAGTAGTGGAAGCCATATCTGATCATTAAAGATATTACATAAATTATTTGTGGAATTGAGACTTCATTGATCTCCGGGAAGATTCAAACAATGTTGCAGGTTCAGTTTAGAATTACATTTAAGGTTCTTGAATGCATTGTTGACCAAACATTTTCTTGTTTAGCAAGGCTGACGACAGTTTTGCTATACGTAATGTACAAAAATATATAATATAAAAGAAAAGCCTACCATTAGTCACCTCTAATCTCAATAAATTATAATTGGTACAAGGAGTATATATTAAAAGCTATAAAGTAGTTTCTCCATTCCTGGTTGTGTAAAATGTCCGCAAAAAGAATTAAGATCTTTCAAGTCTTCAAGAGGTTTCTTCCCTTCCTTTTTCTTTGTGTTTTTGCAGTTTTGTTTTGTTTTGTTTGTTTGTTTGTTTTTAATATTTTGAATGGAGGGGAAGAACATATAAAATAGCTACATTATCCAGCTGAAGGTGGTAAATGTGCTAGGTCTTATGATGCAACTGGTTTCCCTCAAAAGACCAGGAAGGATCAACAATATCATGAGTCTTAAATTCATGGAGAAATAAAAATAGAATACAAAATAAGATCCTGATCAAACATGAGTCCCCATTTTCTTAATAAAACAAAACCACTGAATCAAGCACAAAGGGCAGTCATAATGGAAAGTTTAAATGTAACATTACTCAAGTGTTATGTTAAAGGAAATGACCATGGAAATTTAGAATGATGAAAGATTTAGGGAGATGTTTCAGGAGAAGCTCCTGGCAATTTTGGCTCTGAAAAAAATCCCTCACAAATAGTAAATTATGTCTGGAAAATTATCTTCCCTCTCAGGAAATGTGATCATAAACTGCTGCAGTAAGGTCAAGTGGCTTCATCCCTCTGTCCTGTGGCTAAGGACAAGAATATCTGATGAGTTCACTGAATTGCATAATACTGTCATTGAAGATAATTATTTGAAATCTATGATCACTTTTAAAGACAAGTTTGCCACAGGGCCACTAGTATTTTAGGGGGGTTTATTCAGTATAGCAACTGGAAGAACTGTCTCCATATCTCTAGCTGTTGCAGTGTTTGGTTTTTGAATTAGTGGCAGAAGTTTTTACCTGCTTTGAAGAGTTTGACCCTTTTTGTACTATGCAAAATTCATCTGGAATTGTTAAAAGCCACTAAACTGTTTAAAAATCTTAGAAAAGGTAACAACTCCATTGGAACTAACTACCGAGAATGGAGAGGTTGATTCTGATTTCATATTGGAACATCTGTCCTTTAATTACTGTAAGATTACTGCAGAAAGGTTGGTGAGATCATGTAGAAATGTGTCACTTCTGAAAAAGTAATCGTTGAGCTGCATAGGAAGTCTCACGTTTTCTTGGAAGGCTGATGTAGGCATTTTCTTCTTTTTATGCCACCAGATACTTTGGGTAAGTAAAACCTCAGGTTAGATAGCTAGAGAAGAAGAAAAAACCAAAACCAAAACCAAAACAAAAAAATCTACTGCAGTCTAATTATCAATTTACAGCTTAACCAATGAAGGATTCTTTGCAGAAAGGCATGGACAAACCATATTCCCCTCATTTATAAATACAGGGAAAAAAAGTTCTTCCAAGAAACTCAGGATGAAAGTTACATTAATAATTTTGCCCCAAATTTTATGTAGGCTTTTTTTTTTTTAAAGGCACGGCACAACCTTAATTAGTTCTTTTATGCGGATAATAAATCTGTCTTCTTTCAAGATATTATATAAACAACATTTTCCTCTAATACTTGACTCCTCTCCATACGATAAACTATTTATTTATTGCTAGAAAAAGAAGGTAGAATAAGTGCAACTAAGAAAGTAGATTCATGTTAAGGCAAAAAGAAGCATAAGAAGTAATTTCTTCCTTGAATTCCTGCTAGTCAGTATTGAAGTCGTACTCCTAAACCTTATTTTCAAAGTTATGGCTAAATTCCTTGATTAGAGTACCCTCTTCCACCAGGAAATTATTTCATTTTTCACATTTCCATTTCTGTGCAGTCAAGCAGGACTCCTTATATCTACCTCCCCGAATTAAGTGTCTTGAAGGTCCCAGGTTAAGGTGCTGTTATATGAACACCATTAGAGCTTTGCAGTGTGATGAGCTGATTCAAATCACTCCAGTGTTTTCCACTTCACCTTTTCTAAGGTGTGACTAAAAATACAAAAAAATTTGCATGAACAGTTATGGCAATTGGTAGTCTGGTAAACATTGATATCCATTCTTTCTGTGGAAAGTTGAGGGATTTTTTGAGCTACGTACTCCTGTGAAGCTAGATGCAATTATTATTTTCTTTCTTGTTTTATTTGCTTTCTTCCTTTCCTTCCTTACTTTCTCATTTTCTTTTCATTCTTCCTTTTCTTTCTTGCTTCCTTTCTTTCCTTTCCTTTCTTTCCTTCCTTTCCTTTCTGTCTTTCTCTCCTGATAAACACAGCCATTTCAAGTTCAGGCAAATTCTATGTTAAAATCATGACATCTCCAGTGTGCGAAGAAGGGGGCAAATGGGATCTGATATGGTGACTTAATAGCAATTCCACTTTTAATTACTTTCCTTAAATACCCCTTGAAATTCAAACATATTTAAATAGCAAAACTGTAGTAAAAATAAGAAATGTTGATCAAGAAAATGTGCAGCTTTTATTAAAGGAAAGGGCATATACTCACTAGTTCTGGTTTGTAAATTGATTGATCACAGAACAGTTGAACACTATTTCCTAGTACTGCCTGCATTATTGTTGCTTTTTTCTTATGCTCGGATGTCCCTCTCAGTAATGGAAACAAAAATTTAGCCTGACTAGAAATATAATTCAATAAACATATTTTCTTGGAATGGACAGATGGCTTTTTGGTTTTGCTTTTTCTTTTTATTAATGGATTCTTTATTTTATTTTACTTTGCTGAAACAATGCATTGGATTTGCAGAGCAGTCATTACAAAGACAATAAGTTTTGGACTTTTTTAAAACAGAATCATCAGAACAAATAGAGGACAAACACAATTTCTTCCCTCCAAGTAACAGTTTTGAAGTAGCAATAAAAAAGAGGAGACTGGCAGCAGCAGCACAGTTCCCTTGGTATAGCTCTTTTGTTGAATTCACTTTGAAAGCAGACTATAATTCATATTTGTGCCCTGTATTTAATGTCTTGAGTTGTCATTATTGTTTTATCTACACATACAGAATCAAATATTATTACCTGCCTTTTTAATTGTCATTATTATGATGATTGTTATTATTACTTGCATGGACTTTAGCAAAAAGGCAAACCTTCTCCTTGCGTTCTGATTTTTGCAGAGTTGGAGCTGGGGAGAAGATATGAGGACACAGTGAAAGATGGTGCCAAGAATGGGTGTTTTAGTTGTTTGGATGGTTTTTGATCCTGACGTGGAGGAATGTCTTTCCTTCGGCTGCCTGTGCTTCTCACCATTCAGAGCTGAAGTGATGCATAAAAATTATCTAAATGGACTAGATCGGTGTTTGTTTTTTTAAAGTGGTTATAAGAATGCTAAAGAAACAGTTGTTGTTTACTGGAGCAGTCATTTTCTATATTCTTTGGTTTTCAACACAAGTTCAAACCTCTATTTAGTGAGTATAATCAATTGAAAAAACTGTAGGTTTTTCAACATGAGGCTTTCATGGTTCCTTCAAAGGCTCTCTTATGGTCCTGAGGAGTTTGTGCATCTTTACTGAGCCAGAAAATAATCAGCCCACAGGGGGACCAGTTCCACCACAGAAGTTATGGAAATTGAGGTTCCTCTGAGATTTTTGGTGTTTTTTCTTTCTCCAACGTATATTGGTAGTTACAAGCACTTCCTCTCCTAAATTTTCATGCCAGCTCTCTGCTTTCCTCTCTGGCTTCTCTGACATGATTCCACCAATCTGGCATTGCCTCATCTTTGTTTCAGAGATTTTCAGTTATTAAAAAAAAAAAATAAAAGCAATCTTCATGTTTCCACATTCTCATATATTCAATAAAAGAAGAGCAGGATTTTCAGGGAAAGTTGCTTCCATGCCTTAACATTTCCCTTTAACATACTTTTATTTTTTCACTTCCCCTAGCCTCTTTCACATATGGTAAGATAAAAAAATCTCAATTCTACAACTTTTAGAAAAGTTTTCTAGACAGTTCATGAGATCTATCAATAAAAATCCATAGGTCTGACCTCTGGATCTCCATGTTTGCAATTGTCAGTATTTTCAGTTACACATTCCTTAATGTCACTCACAATATTTTATTTTATTATTATTATTTTATTTTATTTTATTTTATATTTTATTTTAATTTGTTTGCTTCTTTGTTTATTTATTTATCTTAAATGATCTGTGTCATCTCTGATGATGTTTCACCCTTGTACTTGAACGTGCTCTGTCTTCCATAGGGAAAGTCTTTCTCTGGGTTGCTGAGACCTTTGATCTCACCTTGATTATTTGTCAATAAATGGCTCATTGAAGCAGCACTGCTGAAGAGGGACAGCTCTCCAGAGCCCCTAAATACCCTTCATGTGTTGCATTAAATGTTACTCAACCTCCCTCTGACCCAGAGTTCTGCTTTACATCCCTGCCTGGGAGCAGTAGGAGCAGGCTGTTCCACTGGGAAGGTGACCTGGGAGCTGACCTTAGAATGGCAGACACTGCTATGGTGACAGCAATCTTTAATCCTTATCAATTTAGATTTCTTGTGGTCACGGGGAATTCTTATGCAAGAGAACAAAGTAAAAGCTATATTTTTATATTCACAGCCAGAGACTTTCCCAGATTCTGTGCCACTTTGTGGATGACCTTTGTGGGCTCAGGGACAAGTTCTGTCCAGGTAGCTTGGGGTTTGTTCAAAACAAAACATATCTACCATGCCCTTGTTTCCTGACAAATTTAGTCAAACCCCAACATTTTTCCGCCTATTTCTATTCAAAATGGATGCTGTTGAAAGTTTCTAGCTGCAGAATTTATACCAGACACTTTGGTTTGTGTTGACCCTAATTTCCTGTGTGTGTACTGCTGCAGAGGTTCAGGTGAACCCTTACTCCTCTTCTGTATGTTCCTTTTTCTCCAGTGGTTCATGGTTCTGGACTACACCATATGACTCATGATGTACTGTTACTAATCCCTGATACACTACTGGAAGTTTCCACTATATGGAGTCAGGTTATTTTTTTTTGAATTTTATTTAAATACTTTGAATATTACTTACCTTTAGTCTGCTAGCAAAGTAAAAGTGCTTTGTTCATATTTGAGGTCAACAAGAGTGTTTTAAAACAATGGGGATCAGGAAAAGCAAATGTTACCGATGTTTGGAGGAATCTTCCTGTGTTACCAATGTTTGGAGGAATCTTCCAGTCGACCTTTGTTTTCCTTTTTTTTTTTTTGTTTTTAGCCTTCATATAAACGTTTTATTTAAGTCTCATATTAAAAAAGTAGTTTGTTCTTAGGGCGTAAAATAAGTTATATAAAAAACAAAGAAAATCCTTCAGGGAAACCAATACATTATTTTATCTTGAACCTTGATAGCCAGTTATACAGTATTAGTTTGGGACAGTAAATCATTTGTCTTCCCGCCCCCGCCCCCCACACACACACACCTGGGTAGGTGGATAAGCCAAAGTCTGTGAAACAAAATAGACAAAGACTACCCTGAGCAAATGTTCTTTTATTTTGTTCCCATTCTCCTCCTACTCTCTCACCTTACAAGAAAGACACCGAGTCCCTGGATTGTGTCCAGAGAAGGGAAACGGAGCTGGGGAAGGGTCTGGAGCTCAAGTCTGATGAGGAGCAGCTGAGAGAGCTGGGGGTGTTCAGCCCGGAGAAAAGGAGTCTCAGAGGGAACCTTCTCACTCTCTACAACTCCCTGAAAGGAGGGTGCAGCAAGATGGATTATTAAGTTTCCTGTCTATTATTTCTGTGAAGACTAAGTGTACTACAGCAATAGCGTTTCCGACAGTAATTTGGAGCTACTTCTTCAATTGTCAGCTGACATCAGAAAAAGCAGAGAAAAGAGGACAGATTTTAAAAGCCACAGTTCTGCACCTAAAATCTTTTTTGTTCCAGTTCTAAAGGAAGCCTAGAACAGATGATCATCTATTTCTATCCTCAGCTTTACATATCACACTATCTCTTTATAAACTTCCTCCTCCTATTTTTTTCCAATTAAAATTAAAGCTACTCTGGTTTATTGGGTGCAGGTTTCTTTTCTGTGAAACTGTCCACTTCCCAAACTCAATGAAGTCTCAAACAAAATGGTCTTTAGAATGCAGCAAATATCCAGGATAAAGAAAGATGTTGTCAGTGACATGTTACCACTTGCTCATAAGTTTTCATGGTCTTTCACAGTATTTTCTTAAAGTTTCTAAAACAAGGACCTAAAACTGCTACTAACACCTCCAGTCAATTCACTCTGATCTTGTAATCAAACAAGCCTGCAGAGAATCTGCCAGGCAATTTTTCTGTAAAGTGTTTGAACCTTGCAGGCATATTTCTAGTGCCAAAAATCATTACAGAATTGAAAACCTCTTAGTCAGGTACAATCAAGTGTGAATCTTGGTCTCCGGGTATATAAATTTTTACATTTAGGGCATGTTAGTGAACAACTTGACAGCTTGTCTGAAACAATTAATTTTTTAAACCAAAAGATCTCTCCTGTCAAAACTTTTTACCATTATCAGAGAAGTATTTGAGTAAAGCCTGGCAGCAAGGCATCATTTTTTTTTAAAGTAATTGACATTGCTGTTGTTGTTATTGAAATTATATTTTTCACCTGCTTAAATGGGCACCAAAAGTTTGACGATCTTCCGCCAGATTTACACTTCCTTTTAGTAGTAATATGTTTAAAAAATATTTTTCTAGACTTCAGTATTCTCTTGTTGAAAAAATTCCTGCTGATGTTTTTCATGTGTTCAATCAATGTGCAATTTTTTATTCCAAATTGAACAGATAATCAACACTTTTATAGTATGAAATTGTGGCATCTTGCTAAAAACTTTTCCCATCACTGTCTGGTTAAACATCAATGATAATAAATAAATCTGGAGCTATTGTCAGGTAGCCATTTGCAACCTTCGCTGTTTTAGAAATGAGTGACACTTTGAGGCCATATCAACTATCTGAAGAGCTGTTTAGATCTTAAATGGAATTGATGAAAGTAAATATATATAAAATAAATTGTCATTTATTAAGATATGTAAGGTTTTTCTTTATTTTAGTAGGATTTTTTTCAGAAACGATATTGAAATAAATTTCTTATACCAGCAGATTTTATTGTTCTTATTTGTTTCAGATTCCTGTCAGGCAAGTTCACAGAAGCTGAGGCTTTTAAAGTGTAAGCTTTTTCTGAATTTATCCTGTTCCTTATGGGTTTGCCATGACACCACTGCCTCCTTTAGCCTGAATGTTGTCATCTATGGATTGTGACATGATGCACCTTTTTCATGAATAATTTATTAAGAAATTAGGCTGGGCCCATCTAATCACTTCTGATAAAAACCTTGATTCTGCTAACCCCAAATTTAATTTCAACAAATATGAATTGATTTTTTCATCTTTTGAAAAGATTCTTTTTCTTAAATGTTAAATTTTTTAAATACCTGAAAGAAAATATTATAATTAAACTAACTAAACTGGACAATGTTTGTTTCTTTCAGGTTTCTGAGAAAGCTGTTAATTAATGTCACGTTAAAGGGAGGAGAGACAGAAATGCAAAGATTTCTAGTCTTAACTGTATTAATATAAAGTTAATAGCTATAAGCACCCTCGGTACAATCAAAACTTTAAGAACCCAGCACTGCCTATCGAAACCAGGATAGAACACAGGCTGGAAAGACTTTTGACTCCCTATGAAGACCTCACTTAAGCCAAGGAGAACTCATCAGCTACATAAGTGCCTCCAGAAAAATTAGAGCCTTATGAA
>VWZD01005593.1:147956-190640 GCA_013396695.1 Sakesphorus luctuosus
TTCAGGTGGTTGTGTGACTAAAGTCAATCTTTTTGGGGGGTGATGCAAATGCCTGAGGGGGGGTGGGTTCCTTTAGCCTGCAGAGACAGGATGTGGCAAAGAAAGGCCATGCTAAGATGATAACATTTCCTTCTTTGGTAACACCACCACTTATCAGTTTGCCTCACTTTTGTCTTTTGCTGGGAACACTCCTCCAGGGGGGCTGAGGCGTTTCTCTCAACTAATCAAGGCTTATAAGCCAATCACCCCACACTTATTCTTTTCTACTCATGGCATCTTATTTTTAATGAAGATTTGCCAAACAAGAACACTGTTAGTCTAAATTTGGAGCTTATTTAATATTCTCTAAACTAACATGTTGCTAAAAATTGACCTTTAATGACACTAACTTGATAGATTAAAAGTGGATGGAGAAGGGAGACACTGATGCTGTGTGTTCCTGTACCACTGCCCCAATCTACTCCTGTTTTCTGTGAACATCTTTGTAGTTGTTTCTGTAAAGTCCATTCAGCTCCTTTTCCTCTGTGCTAATACATTCTGTGTTGCACTCCCTAAGGCCCTTTGCTGACTCTTCCCACATCCTAGTCTTCCTTTCACATGTTTACTGACATTCTTTTGGGCTAGTCTTGCCACCTTCAAATCTCGTTCAAGAGGAGGGAGCAGCTTGACCCACAGAAGTGCTCACATCCCTGGTTTGGACTGCATAAACATTCATTCATATTAACTTTATTGATATCAGTGGACTCCTAGTGCTTCTAACACAGAAAACTCTAGTTAAGGTGCCCAATATGCAGAGTTAGGAATTCCTTTGTCGGCACTGTGGTCAGTATTTTCTCTCATGACTGATTTAACTAAAAGTCACAGAGGGTTTGGGTGGCAAAAACACAAGCTCAGAGCTGCTCTCTGGGTTTTGCCTCCTCTGTCACTCTTGTCTCTCTTGCTGATGGCTGTGACTATTGGTTCAGGATGATTTCAGTGGCCTTGAGATCAGCAATATTTATCTCTGACAACACTGAGATGTGAATTATTATTGATGCATTTGCGGGGGGAGATGGTTCCAGGGTTACACCACTGTTAACAATGACAGAGTTGTCAGACAATATGATTTCTGCTGCATCTTAAGTTCTCTAATTGTTTATCATATTGACCTTGGGAGATCTTGCAATCTCCTGTCTGCAACATTAATCAGCTGACATCATCCTGGGCTCTCAAAGGACATTATCAAATCCAAAGACAGGAATACATCTCCAATGAGAAGGGCAGTGGGTCTTGGTGACCTGAGAAAGGGGATTAAAAAGACCTTTACTTTTTATCTTTGCCACATAATCACAGATGAGTCACTCCCATCTTTGCATTGTCCTGTCATTTATCTGATGGGAAATTGTCTGAGCTGGTCTTCATGCTGCTGGAACATGGGCCATGGTTACTCCTGTACTTAAAACTGCTAAAACATGGAACTTTTACAGGTCGAGTCCATTCCAGGTCTAAGTTATTACCAGAAGTTTGAGCCTAGGCCAGCATTCATGTTACAGTATAGATTTAAACAACATCAAAATATTTTAGAATTATTATTAGCCAACAACCATTCCTAAACGGTCTTCTGTGGGAAGACTGAAAAAAAACAAAACCAAAAAACCAGAACAAAAACCAAAACCAAATGAGTTGCTCAAAGGTTTAGGGCATTTTTGTTTGGGTGATTTGGGCTTTACTTTTTACTGTTTCAGTGTAGTGGGTTTCTTTTTCTTTAGTTTTGGCTTGATTTAAGTTCCACTCCTCCCCATCCCATTTGTAATGTGAGCTCATATTTGATGGGAAGAAAGGTTGAAGCTCAGTGAAGTCTGGCTAATGAAATACTTTTGCCATGGAACAGGACTGAAGCATAATAAATATATAACAAATAACATTGCAGTGGAAGGACAAAAGCGTTGTACTTATGAAATGCAAACTATTTACTTAATATTTAAAGGAATACTTCAATAATCCTCACTTGGTTAATAAACTGGTTTTGTTGTGGGATGAAATTCATAAAAGGTTAAGGGGATTTAACCTACACAGAGATCAATTATTTGATTTCAGCTGCAAATACAATACCTTCCATAAATGGTTTAAATTCACTGGATCTCTGGGTTAAACTGATAGATGTTTACTTTGTGTATCAGTAACACAATCCTTTCCAGACAATGATGGATAAAATTAAATGGCCTAGGGCTGTATTGGAAGCAGACAAAATAATCCTTCAAATTCTCTTTAAAGAATGTAACAGTGAGGCTTAAAATATTTGATATGGCCACTGACTGTTGTTCTGCACTCTGCTCATTCAGGTGTAATATGGGTCTTTGTGCTCCCAAAACCATGCCTGACCCTTTAGGTACATCAGAAATGCTCAGACTTGTGCCAAAAAATAAATCCCATGGGCTACACTTGGGATCTTTCTGGAGAGGCTCAGTCCAGGTAAATTGTATGACTGTACATGGCTCAGGCTAAGTGTAGGGGTTTGGGCTGAGTCTGACTTGAGTCAGGAGGTATTTGGGACCCTCTGCAGCAGGTCTGCAGGGTTTGGGATCATCTCAGAGCTAGGACCCCTTCAGCTACCCTAGAACTAGGAGCATGGATAGAATGAAATGTTTCTTAAGGCAAGAGATAAAAATAAAAATAACAAAAACCCCGGTAAAAAAATCCTAAAATCATACCCAAATTGCTGAGCTAGAAGACTAAATGTAGAAAAAAAATCCTTATTTTGGCTTCAAAATTAGCAATTGATCTGACAATTGGTTTAACTTGGGGTGATGTTAATGTGTGTACTGGCAGAGGCTAATACATCTTGTGGGCCTGAGCTCAGCACTGTGCCCAGTGAGGAGCCTTCCAACTCAGTTTTTGTGCAGCAATAAGCTCCTCACTGCCTGAGTACGACAGGACTGGTGCTGTCAGCACCTCCTAAGCAGCTGCTTCTCAAACTGGGCTGTTTGCTAGGAATGACCTTGAGTTCTTCAAAAACACAAACACCTGCCCCCTGCTCAGAGTGGAAGGGAAAAAAAAAAACAACAAAGAAAAAAAGCCAAAAGGGAAGGTAGACAGAGGAATATGCACATCTTGATGAGAATCTTTTATTTATTTATATTTTTCAATTAATAAATCCCTGACTACTAGTACAGGTCCGAACCTCTATTCAGGCAGAGTGAGGCTGGCAAGATATTCATAAGATAACAGTTAGTGAGGAAAAAATCTATTAGAAAACCATTCAGCTATGTTGACGTGGTGAATGGAACAGTTTCATTCTATTAGCATGCATTCAACAAAGAGAAGTTAATTAGTTTTGAGAACTTCTGATATTTCAGTAAAACTTTAGACTAATTTTCAGTTGGAGTTTTTTGCCTTCTGGGGATCCTGTCAGTATTTTCAATTAACAGATTTCCCTGCACAAGCTCTTCAAAGAAATGGTGTTAGAAATAGAGGAGGGCAAGAACTGCATTTTCCATTTCATGGGATATACACAACTCCTTTCTTGTTATAAAAAGCATCAAAAAAAAGAAAACAGACAAGTTTTGGGTATAAATTAAGTTTAATAACTCTGAGCCAAGTTATACAAATAGATTCACTGTAATATAGTAATATATTAGAACTGAAATAAAAAAAAGAATTGCAACTGCCCCATTCTACCCCGTAGTAAACAGCATTCAAGGTCATCTATCTCATTTTTTTCCTCTACCTAGTGAAAATTTCATTATAACTTTCTGGTGAAATCTTGCTTTTTTTTTTTTTTTTTTATTACTTTTAAGGGGGTATACTACCNTTGTAAGGGTGTATACTACCTTCAGGCTTTGCTCTAGTATTAATTAAACAGATTTTTTTTTTTTGAAAGCATGAAGACTTTACTTTAGTGTGTGTAACCAGAACCTACAATCCAAATGGAAAAAAATGTAGTTTTTCTTTCTTTGCAGGAGTAACCTTTTAAAATGATATATAAGTAATAGATGCTCGTTTTCCATTTAAGCATTATACATTTATCTACAGTAAACATGAACTTTGATCTATTATATTAGTTTATGGCACACAAATCCATCAATGAAATGGATCTTTTGTCAACCAAGTGTCTAGTGAACAAATAATGGGGCTGAATGATCCCTGGGTCTCGTACATAGGGATTCTTGGTATAGACAAAAAAAAATACGTGTTCAGTTTGCTTTTCTTCATGTTTACATTAAGGCTACAGTACTCGAAGGCTGCAGCTTTACTGGCCTATTTCTCTATTGGTTTGTCTATCCTGCAATATTAGATCCTCTCTTGAGAAGAAGCTTCTATTCTTCAGGTATGGCTTTCACTGAATTATGATAATTTCATCATAAAAAAATCTTTATTCACCCAAACTTCATTCTTTAACTTTCTTTCCTCTGCCTCAGTGACCTCAGCTCTAAGAACTGTGAATCTCATTTTCTTTTTCTTCTATCTCTGATTATCTTTTCTCCAGACAGTTAGTTTGACTTTCTTCTTGCCTTCAGGGTCCAAATTCACTAAAAATTTCCTCCCTTTCAACTAAGTATTTGTAAAATTATAAAACCAGTCATAATGCCAGCCAGTTCTTCTACACTTCCTCCATCACATGCACTCTAAATTGTAAGTATATCACTGTTGAGTGCCCATTTCTTCCCTGATTTTACTTTTGAAGGGTTCTAAAATCTGCATTTGTAAAGTTTTTTACCTAAGATATTGTCTCATTTCATGTTTTGCAAGCTAAAGAATGGGCAAGGAAGGACTGTATCTCACATGCGAGATCTGAGCCTCCTGACTTTCCATAAGGCAACAAATTACTGGGCATCTGGAAGAGTCTTTGAGTGGTCTTGGACACTTCTCAACTGTTCAGTTTCAGCTTCCTTCCTCTAGAGGTGAAAAGCTCTTGGTTCTCTAGAGGACCTGAGGCAGCCAAGCACTAGCTTGAAAGAAAACATATGGCCTTTCTTCAGAAGGCGGCACATACAGCTTTTAGCATGGGTGGAATAATTAAAAAAAAATAACATCTTTGTATCATTATTATGTTTTTGGATCATTTTATAAACACCACACACCAATATAATCTCAAACAGTGGAAACAATAGCTTGTTTATTTCATTTGAACAAATTTTTGTGAGATTTTTTTCATAATTAATACTAAAATCTCACTAGATTTTATGGTAAACGGCTGTAGATTAAGCCAATTGGTATATCTTTTATATTCTCTCTTATCATTTTTGGAGAAAAATGGTGCTTTAACAGGAACATCAATAAAAGAAGATAGGACTCACACTGTATATAACAGAATTGTTTTACTTTGATCTGTAGATTTGTGCTGTGTATGGTGAAAGACAGCAATGAAGAAAGAGATACTATTAAGAAAGAAAATTGATAGGAGCGTTAGCAAAAAAAAAATCAACTTCAATATTAGATAAAGCAAAATAATGCAAAATCACTTTGGGGTATTATCATGTGAAATGTCAAATCTGATATTCCAGCAATAGAAATTCTTCAGTTAAAGCAAAAATTCTCCAACAAAACTTGTCTGACAGAGCTTCAAACAGATCTTTAATGAAAATTGCTTCATAACATTTTAATTTTCTGGGAAAAACCCCACATATACGAGCTGCTGCCATAGAATCTTTCAGCACCTTTACTTCAGTTATCTTGTAGTTGCACTGGTTTGACCCTACAAAGACACAAAGACATCTTTCCCATGATGCTCACAGAGAGTGAAATGCACATGATGAAATATCTTCCTTTTGCACAGCACAGACATTGATTCATCATATGAGTCAAGTTAAGACTTGAAAAAAAAATTAAGTCACCTACTAGAGTAAACATGACATGCTTTTAATTCAATTTTAAATGAAATAAATTATAATGTTAAATGGTTTAAAATTATCACTATTTTCTCAAAAATATTGCCAATTAGAAGAGTTTTTTAAAAACTTTTTGCATCCTATACTACATCATATTGCTAAACAAACAAATGAACAACAAAACAAACCACAAGATTTTTTGCTCTAATTCTGTAGGGAGAATAATTTCTATTTTGATGAGGTGATGGTAAAATATAGATTAATTTTAATTAAAAATAAAAAACATTAAATGTTAGATATTGATATAAATAAGCTAAAATGATACTTTAATTCCATTCCATTCTCAATACAATGCATTTCTGTTGAGAACATATCTACCTTCCTAGAGGACAGTTGTGGAATTTTGACTCAATATATTTGGCTTTTAGTCTAGTTTTTATTTAGAATTTCTGCCTGTATTTAACAATTAGAAAGGTTTACTTGCCTGTATGTATATTTTATGAGTGTTTTAGTTCTTACATTTCTAAAGCTAGACATTTAGATACATTTTTAGAAACAAGGTTTAGTCTTCCAAGACTGAAACTTTAGGCATAATAAGGCAGTCCAAAACACAGACCATGCCTGGAGTATTGCAAAATGAGAAGCTTTTTTTGTGCCATACAGGTTTGCTACCTGGCATATCAGAAAAGAAGTCCATGTTTTTTGATCTGCCCCATGGTGACCATTTGATATTATTGCAAGCAGGTTTGTGGTATATAATGACACACATTCACCAACCAGTAAGGAATATGCTGGTGCTTGTCTACACTGAGACTGTGACCATATTGATACCCCAATAAGAGACGTGAACCTCAAAATTTTGCTTTGCTTTGCTTCAGGCTTCGTCCTAAGCATAGTCTGATGTCGTAACGGTTTAAGCATTACTACAAACACAATGTCTGACAGCTACTGGATTTTATTTTCATAGGAATACCTACTTAGGATTAAAACCAAGAAATTGACTGGTTCTTTACAGAACACTCAAGAGAAACAGGTTAAAATATATGCAGGGAACACAAAAGAAGATTTTTTGAAGGGGGAGAAAGCAACTTCAAAAACCTCAACCACCAAAGTTTAGGTGAAAAAAAGGGTGATGTGGCTCACTTTTGTCTCATTTTCCCATGAGAAGTCTCTCAATCACTACAGATGGTCTTTGCATCCATAGTATGGAGAAACTCAACTTGTTTGTATGCAAACAAATTCACATCCAGAAAAATTACTGCCATGATCATGTGGTGTTATGCTCACACTGCTGCCATAACAAGCTGGTTCTGACACACTGCATTGAGCTCTGCTCTGCTGTTACAGGTGTAATAAATTGCTATCTATTACTGCAGACAGCTCTGTGTCCCTTCTTACTGCATGTTGCAGTCTTGGTCATTTTTCCTCTGCTAACTGGGAAGTATGTGAAGTCCTTCAGAACTCCCTCTGCTTTGTGTATGCATGTGGTGGAGAGAGACAAAGTGAATTTGGATTACTCCTAAAATGTTAGATATTTTAATTCAAATTTCTCACAGGCCATGCTTAGTCACATACCTCTACTAATAATATTTCAGACGGTGTTTTGTGCTGTGATTTTGGCCCAGTGAAGCTGCACCTTCTCCAAGGGTTCCAGGATAAAATTTAGCAATTAGACTATTCCAGGGATCCCAGTAGGCAGGTTTCAAGCTGTTGAGTTCTTTGGGTGACTGACAGGTCATTAATGTAGATGCAGGACTCCTTGCCAGCTTATCTCAGTGTCTGGGAATGCTTCAGGGTACACATAGGTTATTGGAGTAGATGTAGCTACAGTGTGCAAAGATTTCTCCCTGGATTTCAGATATTTTCCCACTGATAATTTTAGTGAAATGTCTGTGTTTAATTGGAAAACAACAATAAATAATCAAATAATAAATTTTAAAATGAAAAGAGAGGGAAAGAAAAAAAAAGTCTATTGTTTTGATTATCGAGTATTCTTCAACAGTGCTAAAATCATTAACTAGATTCATTAAGAATATTTTAAAAAATGGAATTTTCTCATTTTATTAAAATAAATTTCATTTTTGCATCTTGCAGACTTGTGATTAGGGATTGGAGGATTATTATGCTTTCAAACACTATGGAGATTGAAACCAGTTATATATCTTCAGTAAACTAGGAAAAAAGTGAACTATTTGTTATGGTTTAGCCAGGTGGGCCTAAATTTAGGCTTTAAAGATCATATTAGGCCTAGAATTGTCAGCTGCCTTGAGCTGGGCTGGGCTAGCTAACAGCTGACTTCTTCTAGCCAATAATATCGTATTCCACACCATACTACATCATCTCAAAAGGAGTAAAATCCAGTGTGTGGGAGTGACTTAGTCAGTTCCACCATGGCTGAGGTACAAGCTGGACATGCTACAGCTTTTCTACTATCCTAGGCCTTGCTGCTGCCACTGCTTGCATTTTGTTTGAGTTCAGGGAAGTAGAAATATTTTGTTGTTACTCTTTCTGTTTCTTGCTAGGTGTCTTTTAGAGTGCTTATGAATCTAGAGTAATACACTTTGTATTAATTGGGGAGTGGGAAGTTATTTCTTGTTATACATAACTTGTGTAAGTGTGTGTTATGTGGTAGTTTTCTCTTAATTTTCTCTTTTCTGTATAAATACATGTAGTTAGTTTCAGCATAAACCTGGTTTGGAGTTTGGTTTTTTTTTCCCTCTCCCTCTTCTTCCCTTTTGCCTTGGCTGGTTGGGGGGGAGGAACCCTTTTCACTCTGTCTCAGACACTTGGCATTTTGCCAGCTCAACCCAAGACACTATTGACTGTCTGAGAAATGAGATAATTCTTCTGTGTTACTTAAACATCTTCAGGGTTTTCTTTTTACTCTAAGACTTTGGGTACATGAGGTAATAAGACCTTTTCTGTGTTGTAGTGGTGGAAAGACTACTTTTGCATGACCTAGCAGCATTATGGTGTCCTGGAACAGTCAAATGTGGTTTTGGAATATGGGAATTACTGTATGCAAAGAGATTTTCAGATTTTCAAATGTTTTCTCTGCAATATTAGCAACATAGATCAAAATAGTGAGTATGGGTCAAGAACAGTAAGTATCTATTTTCTCTGACAACTTTCCAGTGAGTCGGAGATCTTCTTTCCAGCTCCCATTAAGAGGCATGCATTTGGAAGCTATTATTTCACTTGTTCTGGGCTGCTTTCCTTCTTGCTACCCAAGTTTCCTGGCACCCCTCTGGGTTGACTAAATCACTAGCTTGGTGCTGACAAATAAATATCTCAATGTATGGAAACAGAAGAGGTATAATTTATTTTAGTTTTTGCTTCCCACCCTAGAGAAAAATAAGTGTGAAGAGTACTTTGGGAACAGAAGTTCATGGGTGGAAATAACCCTAAATTGGCAGCTGTTGTTATTTTACTTTATCTTTGTTTATGCCTCTCTACTGAGGAAAAGACTGTGTGGCTGATGCCATGAGCAAAGTAGATAATGATTGTAAAACAAAGCACAAAATAACTGTAATATACGTTATTCTTTCTCATGTGACAGAATGTAGGATTTCTGGGCATGGATCCATTGTTCATTATATTAGGCACTGTACAAACACAGGCCTACTTGCTGGTTCCTATTTGAAAAGTTTCCAGCCCTTAGAAATGTATTCATCTTTATTTTCATCTGTGTAAAGGGAAAGCTAAAATGACAAGAGGCTTTGTCAATGCAAAGGAGGCAAGTCAAAATAGGAACAGTCTGCACACTGTTCTGAATTGGTGAAGACAGAAATCACATGATAAGTCTTTATTCTCCAAGTTTTCCCTCTTGCCTTTGGGATGCTCCTTACAATCAGTGGGTGGTGGGGCATTATGCTTTAGGGCTACACAAATCTGCCCAGAAATAATTGAGGGATCCCTATATGACACTTCATTGTGTTCTGCTGGGACCTTTGTGCCAATTTAGACTTCACTAATATCTTTAGTATTAGTGTAATTGGTCCATACAGTGCTTAGTAAAGAAACTATATGGTCCTGTAGAATATTAAAAAATTGTTAAATGGTATCTGTTCTAATAAAACAATCCTCAGTATATTCCAAAATATCCAAGCTAAATAGAAGAAAGTCAACAACCTTAGGAGTCTTATACAGTGACTTAGGAAACTTGGGATTTTCCTGCTGCAGCCTGTGAGGCAGCAGTTAATTTCCAGCACTGCACTGGTGGCTGGCTCTTCCTCAGCCCCTGCTGTATCTGTGAGCATTCACCACAGCAGAGGCTTCATTACAGTCCTGTGCTGCCAAAGGCTCCTTCTGTGTTCAGAAATTTTGTGCTGTGTTTGTCAGGGATTCATTTTGATGGTAGGATGAACTGCATTAAGGGAAAGCTGGATTTGTTTTTACTGAATCTCCTCCATTTTGTCCTGCTGTCAAGAGTTTTGCATCCTGTACTACATCTGTCTGTCTGTCTTCCTTCACATTTTTCCTCTGTGAGTCTGAACCTGCCAGACTTAGAAACCTCACTCCACAGCACATCCCTCTGAGGATAAGGAGACTGAAGTGACAATGATGCCAGAAAACAAAGAGTTATAGAAGTACAATCTTCAGGATAGATGAATTCATGAGTTTGGAGCAAAATAACAGAGAATAATTGAGCTTGGAAAGAACATCTAGAGCTCGTCTTGTCTAACTTCTCTATTCCAAGATGTTCACAATAACCATGTCTTTACTTCATTAAAAACCTTTTCAAAGGTCTCTGTTTGAAGGCAAAACATACTGATATATACATAACCTGGCAGAAAACAGTACAATTCTGCATATAAGTAGGGTAAAGTCCTCAAGCACTAAGGTAATGCTTCCGGGGAAGTAAAGATGAAAATAATTACTTACTTTCCAAGATAAGAAATATTCCAACCAATCTTCCAAATTTTTCAAAGGCATATAAGCATTGCTCTCCTGATTTTTCAGGTAGGACTCTAAAATGATGAACATTTATGAGACACATGTTGTGGGAGCCTTAAGCCATGAAGGTATGTCTGGGTTTAAAATAAAGAGACAAAAGGAAAATGGAATGGGGAAAACGTGATATCCATCAACCTTCAACCATTCTATGTCTCTTCAAAAGATGTGCATACATCTTCTACTCTAAAACATGAGGCCCCACATATTCCTGTTTAGCAAAGCCTCACTTGAGCCTACGGATAATTTTTCACACTCAGTGGGTTTACTTTCTTGTCCTTTCTCTTTTTGTCCTGGCTCTGCACTGTGTTTCATTAACATTTTAATAGCTCAGCCTAAATTAATAACATGAGCTTCTTGTCTCAGAGAGCTCTCAGATCTTCCAAGTATAGCCCAGCCACACAGTTTTGGGCTGGCTGCTCTTGAGTGGTAGCAGTTGAAAATAGGACTGAGAAGTGAAAGTTCTCTCTTTTTCTAAGAGCATCAGTTCAAGTTCCACATCATTAAACTTCAATTAAAATCTGTCTGATTAGTTACTAAGCTGAGCTGGTTATGATCTGAGCTTGTCTTTGGAGACAGAGTAACACTGAATCTTTCCTCTGAGACATGTAGTGCTCATAACCATATTTTTTTTCAGAAAGATGCATTGTCTTGTAGTTTTATTACTGTTCCTCTTGTCCAGAATGTGACTCTCTTCACCAAGTAAAAATCTAGTCCTTCAGAAAGACTTTTTATTCAAGTGCTGAATTTTTTCACTGTCATGGCTTGAGGAACAATCTTCTTTTCACTATTTACACAAGGTAGTCTAAAGGGTCTTTCTCAAGCAAAGGAAAAACAATAACATCAATAACAAGAAAGATATTTGTGAGAAGATTTCATTTCAAAGATACTTGTTTGACTTCAGGTAAACAATTGACAATGCTCCTGGATCACACTGTGTCAGAATTTGGCTAGAAATCCTGCTCTGTTGGACTGGAGACATTATCTGCTGAAATACCATATTTTGCACGAAATGCAAAGCCAAACCACGATCCAAGTCTGTAGTTATCATTGCTGAAATTTGCACTCCCAGCAAAAAATACAGCCAGGACTAAAACATTATGGCCAGAATCCAGATTTTGATAATACATTATGTCAATGTAAATTATTCTACAAGTTCCATTGCTTACAGGATATATATGTACCATTACTGAGAATTATTAGGTGGACTTAGGTGAAATAACTCTTATGTTTTGATATCCTCAAATGGAGGATAAGTATTTAATATGCATAAAATATGATTTGGATTATTAAATGAACTTAACATTGAAGTTCTTGTATAAAGAGAAATAAAACAATCAGAGAAGGAAAATAGAGCTTTTGTCATTGTAATACAAAGGTATGTTATTTAAGATTTGCTGAAAATCAAAACAACCCCTGTAAAGCAGCAAAGTTTTTCCAAAGAAATGCACTTCTTTGATCTATGCCTTCACAGCCTTTATTTGAATTTGGTGAGGATGATATTGGACATTTCTTTGGTAAGCTGTGCTCAGATTTGACTCTGTCTTTGCTATGGAGACCAGAGTGCCACCGATTAAATGTAGAAAGGTGATGGAGAAGAACAAATACTGGAGGGAGTCCTGTTTGCACTGTGCTATATTTTCTGTTGGAGTGCATGAGGATGAATACTTCAGGTAGCAAATGAAGAGCTAGAATGTCTTTCTGGTAAAATAAATTTAAATAAAAGTAATTAGAATTCTGTGACCTTAGTCGTGATGCAACACAAGAAATGGTATCAGGATGTGACTATTGGTACAACGCAAGAAATTGCCTCCCACCTTTTTCAACTCTCTCCATTTTTTCCATTGGTGGTACATAAAGGGCACCATCAAAGCCTTAAGATTTAATGGGGAAAAAGATAATAAACAGGTAATTTATCACCCTTATATAATTTATCACCAGCTGAGATTTTGATTCCAGTGAGAGCACGGAGTATTGGTTTCCCTGTCTTCTTACCACTGCCAAGGTTGGCTCTATGAAAAAGCATTTTGGTCTATCCTATCATATTTTTTATTTGTTTGGGGTTTTTTTCCTATTTAGAATGTAGAATCTATTTTTACTGTACAATCTGCTACTGATTCAGTTCTATAAGAAATAAATGTGTTCATTTCATATCTAACTGGAAATTCCCTTAAAAAAACATCAACTCCCTGGGTGTTCACTTGATGACATTTGGTAATGAAGCCATTCCATTCTCATGGTGCCCTTGGCCTGAATATCACTGAAACCTCAAGCACAAAAGTAAATGTCTTTGTTAGAAAGCTGTATAAACTTTGGCATAAAAACAAGAAAATAAAACCAAAATATTTCATGTAACATAACAATTCAGAAGGGAGGGGAAAAAAAATAAGCCATTACCAGAAATGATTGTGTTTTCAGGACTGCTTACTTCATTGGAAAGTAAAATGGGCCATATCCAGCTCACCAAGCATGTAGAATATATATCAAATATTGGAACCTGACATCCTCTATTGTCCTGGTTGATGAGAGCATGTGTTTGAACAGAAAGGTCATGCCCAGTCATGTGTGCAAAGTGTTTAGCTGGTAATGCAAAGTCAACACTTTTTTTTATCTCTTCCTTCTCTCTTTGTTTAGATAGGAGAACATTGACACAATACTGAGGATTGCCTTGATCTATAATCCTCTGCAGAATCTTAAAATTTATCTAGATTTTCCTTCATGACAAAATTGTCCTAGCAATGTGTAATCTAACAGCTTTTCCTTACCAGGAGTGTCATTCTGTAAGTAACAGTTTTGCTGATGTACTTACAGACCCAAGGAAAATCTATGATGAAGGGCATTAGGTATTTTTGTACTTCATATATGTCTACATGTCTGGTTTTGAATCATCCATATCTACATGCATTTCTGTTCTTTATGCAATCAGACAAGTTGAAAACAGAGGTGAAGGTGAGTAATACTTCCTTCAAATGGTGGTAGGTGAGAAGTAAGAGAAACAGACATTTTCCCCCTCCGCACTAAATATTTCCGTCCCTTTACAAAATATGTGAAAACTGAGCATTATCAGTAACATAACCCTTTTGGTAGGACTGCTGTCTTTCCCAGAAGTAGCAAAAATACTGGGATTTGACATTTGAGACACTATGATCAAATTGAGAGACCATTTGATTTCTGATGGAGCAGAAATTCTATTTTCTCCAATAACAAGTATTAGATCCAATGAGTTATTATGACCTTAAGCTATTCCAGTTCTGTCACTGATGCTTGAATAATTCTATGTCCTTATTTCCCCTCCTGTCTTTTGATAATTTTATCTGATCAAAAGGTGCATCTATACTGTCCTGTATTAAGTATGTGTACACTGCTTAGTATAATTAAGGTGTTATGATTCCTAGAATCACAATTCCACATAAAATTTGAATGATAAGAACTCTGACAATATCCTGATGTGGGAGCTCATTAGAGTGATGCAGAATAGAGAAGAAGCTTTGGCTATGAAAATTGTGATCAGAGTTTAAATTATAATTCAAATCTTCATAGAAAATATTCTTTTAATCCCTTTATTAAGATGTCTTTCCATGGGAAAGTCATTAGAAAACTTATATCACTCTCAAACATGTTTGGGTAGTAAAGTCTTCTCTTTATTCCCTAGCAATTGCCATCTGTCACCTGAATGTTTTCCCTAGAAAAACAAGAGAATGAAATTTATTATTTGCAATATCAGATGGCAGAGTACTGTGTTCTGTTCAGTACATGCAGTTACTACAGTTTTTGAAACACTTGAAAAATTCAACACTCGTGGAAGAATGGTATCTTGTCCAAGTCTTCAGTGATAAAAAAAATCCAAAACAACAACCAACAACAATAAAATGTCCATAATGTTGAACACTGCTGATTGGCTGTTCTTTCTTCATGTTAGCTTTTAGTTTTCAGAAATAGGATGTGTAATGCAGATATGCTCTTTGTTATGGGGTGGGGTGTGTGTGTGTGTGTGTGTGTAGGGGGGTGTGGATATTACTTATGGATAACTCTCACACAAAACATTGATTATCAGACATTTCAAGTGTAAGGTACCACAAAGAAAGGATTAGATGTTTGGTTAAGGTACTTGAATGGCATTGAGTGAAGATAAATATTGTAAGCCTTGACCACTCTTTATGGAACAGAAAGCTGTGGTCAACAAGCCCTTTTTTCACTGCCTTTTTTTGTAGGAAGATCAGAGTCACCTATTGCAACAGAAGCCAAGGGTTGGAGAACAAATACCAGTGAAGTGAATCTCAGGAAGCTCAGCTCTAATCCTTATGCAGCTGTATGTGTTCCCTTTGTTTGCCATGTAAATGAAGGATTTATCAATATCATCTCAGCCTCCTTCTGTACAATATTTGGCTTGCAGCTGTCTCAGAGCCTTCAGCAGAAACTGTAGAGCTGGTCATGCTCCTTTCACCTGCCCATTTATGCAGCATAATTTAGTAATTATTTTTTTCTACTCTGAACTAGCAAGTGATTTCACCTGTTTTTCACTTCTACCCCACTCATGGTGTTGTATGTGTTTTCTTCTCTGTTTGATGTGCAGAATACTACAACAGAAAGAATCAGATTTGAAAGCCTCAGGTTCCTTATGAAGGCATAGGCCACAAAACTTTTTCTTAAAGAGGAAAAGTCAGAATATGTTCTTGGGACATTTTATGTCAACATTGAATCTCTTATAGTCCACAGCAGGCCTTTAATAAGTGTTACCAGATGGAGACATCTGCATGTTAACCTAAAGTCTGCATACCTTGTAAGCAGACAAGAAACAAGCTACTATAATAACAGTAGCAACAACATCCTATACTTATATCTACACCAAAATTCTGTGTATTTTGCGCTTCTGTTAATATAACTTCTTTTTGGAAGCAAACAGGACAATATGTTCGAGAGAAAATAAATACAGAATGAATTTACTAGGCATGAATTGATCCAAAAAGGCTTCTCCAATCAAGACAAAAAAAACTTTAATAATTTTCATCAGTAAATGCCACTAAGCCTCCATCAGCTCTTCTGCAGGAGACTTATATCCAAAGGAACTATTTAATATCACAGATTTGACTGTAAGAATAGGAAACAATGATAAAAAAATGGCACAAGTTTTCATTACTATAGAAGCAGGCAAAAAAAGAGTGAAGAAGTTTTACTGGCTCTGAAATCTTTTTTGTGTTTCCTTTGGTATGTTCTTACTCTTGTTGGCAAGGCTAAATATTAAAACAGATCCAATTAGCAGTAGAATATTCGTGTATCAGGAAAGGCCATCTAGTCAAGCCCACACTTGGCAACAGAAAGGTGATTGTTTGTCCAATTCTGTAGAAAACAGATTTTCCAAAGAAAAATCACTCTTCAGTTTGCAGTTACAAGATAGAAGTGCTGGAGTATGTCCAAGGGAGAGTAATGAGGCTGGCCTGGAGCATAGATCTGATGAAGACAAGATGGAAGATCTTTGGGTGTTTATCCCAGAGAAAAGGAGATTCAGGGAGGACCTTATCATTCTTTACAACTGCCTGAAAGGAAGTCATAGCCAGGTGGGAGTTGGACTGTTCTCTCAGACCAGGTAGTAAGTGATAGGTGAAGAGGAAGTGGACTGAAGTTGCACCAGGAAAGGTTTAGATTGGATGTTAGGAAGAATTTCTTCACTGAAAGTGTTGCTAAGTCCTGGCACAAGGGTGCCCAGGGCAGTTATGGAGTCACCATCTCTAGATGTATTTAAAAGAGGTATAGATGTGGCACCTGGGGAGATGGTTTAGTGGTGGACTTGACAGTGTCAGTTAGATGATTGGACTCAACAATCTTATAGGTTTTTTTTCAACTGAGACAATTTTGTGAAGGCTAGAAAAGGGGACTCATTAATGGCAGGATATAGTGGTTTTCCAAAACCATCAGTGGAAACCATAAACCTCATCAAAAGAAAAAAATGTATCTCTGCCAGGCAAATAAAAGATTTTCTGTGTTCTTCATTAAGTTTTACAAACACCTAATTTAAAATAAAGGAAGAAGAGTGAAGAATTCAAATCTTTATTTTCTATCTATGTCAATTATGAGCCATGTTCTGTTTCTCATTTGACTTGTGACATTTTCTTATTCAACTCAATCATTAAATTCAGTGGTACTACATAGTGAGGCACTTCTGTCTGAGTAAGGGTGATGTATTCTGTCCATTGGACTACTTTCCAGAATAGCATACTGGTCTCAAAATGAAGCAGAATTTACCATCTAGATTAATGAAGGACTGAGATAAAAGAAGCTTCAGTTCCAGCAGAGCTGTCAGCTAAAGCTTCAGACATTGACACACACAAACATAGCTCAGGAGGGATTTTGGAAACAGGCAGTAGCAGGTAAAGGGGAACAGTTTTATGGGTACCTTGAGCCTAGGGATCTAGAGTCCTTAAAGACCTTCTGGTGATGAACAAATCTCAGCATGCACATAGTCTGCATGAGTGTAGAAAGTGTCTTATGTTGAATTCTTGACACGAGCCTTCAAACCAAGATGATTCACAAATTAGACAAGGAATTCAAATAGGAATTTGAGCTTTGCAGGATCACTTGCCCATGTCTGTGAGTCAAGCTGTTCTTCCTGTCTGTGTTGCTAAGGGCTATACTTGTCATACACAGTGAGGCAGGATTTCTTCACTAAGATGAACTGTGGTTATTTTAGCAGGTATTTTATATATTTTGCTGCAGACATAACTAAATGCTTCAGATTGTTGATCTTATAATTACAGAATCATTTAGCTATTTAATTCAGGTATGAAAAGAACCACACTTTCAGCATAGTGGCCTGCCACATGTTCAGTGGAAGTTCTCGCACTGTCTTTGGTCTATGCTGAGTAAATGCAGTACCTAGAAATACTAGTGTTTTTACATAAAGAGGGTTCAAGCTGCCCTTCTTCATAAAATGACATAAGACTTTGGAAGGCAGATTGGGGGAAAAAAGAGGTTAATGAAATGTTATATGAATATTTAGATGATGTGAAGTTACAGATAAAAGAATATCAACTGATGTTATACTCAACAGACAGAAATATGTTCCTTCAAATGACTGTTATCTAAAGTGAATAAAAATTGTTGTTCTTTTTATTAATAGTATTAGGATTAATTTTCTAAAAGTTCCTGTTTCTCTTTAATGACTAGAGAGAGAGACCAGATAAGTGGTTTAACAGTTCCAGTCACTGAGCTGAATCTTACAGTAGGGCTTATAGAAGGTGCTATTGATCATCCAGCACTTGCAGGTAGGAGACATGCTAACAGATTAAAGAATACAAATTATCTTTAATATGCATTAAAATATCATAGAGTCATTAAAGTTGGAAAATATCTCCAAGATCATTGAATCCAACCTTTGATCAAACACCACGTTTGTGCTAAACCATAGCACTGCCACATCCAGCTGTTTCTTGAACACTTCCAGGGATGGTGTTTCTACCATTTTGCTGGGCAGTCTGTTTCAATGCTTAAACACCCTTTCCATGAGGAAATGTCTAGCCTGAAAAGTTCACAGCACACCTTGAGATTATGTTTTCTTGTCCTGTTGCTAGTTGCCTGGGAGAAGAGGCCAACCTCCACCTTGCAACAACCTTCATTCAGGCAGCTGTAGAAATAATGACGTCTCCCTGAGCTTCCTTTTCTCCAGGCCGAACATTCCCAGCTCCCTGAACCACTCCTTATCCAGCTTGTGCTTCAGATCCTTCCCCATCTTCATTGCCCTTCTCTGGACACACTCCAGGAACCCCAAAACTGAACACAGTCATTTTCTACTGGACCTCTCTCCAGCCACCCTTTCTGGATCTTGGAGTGCTGCACAGGATTGTTGTGACCCAAGGGCTGGACCCAGCACTTTCCTTTATTGAACCTCATGCTGTTGGTCTCAGCCCATTGATCCAGCTTGTCCAGATCCCTCTGCAGAGCCTTCCTGACCTCCGGCAGACCCATAATCCTGCTGAACTGAGTGTCCTCCGTGAGCTTACTGAGGGTGCACTTGATCCACTCGTGCAGTTCATCAATAAAGATGTTTAAAAGGACTGGACCCCAACACTAAGCCCTGGGGAACCTCACTGATGGCTGGCCACCAACTGGATGTAGCACCATTCATCACCACTCTCTGGGCCTGGCCCCAAAAATAAATAAATTATTAGTAATAAATGATAAAATAACTAATAAAAATGTATACTTAACACATCTCAAAAGTAGGGCAGTCAGAAAAGCTCTGTGCCTTTTGATGACTGTGGCAACTGAAGTTTCCCAATAATTCAGCACCTCTAGGAGTGATTGCAAAGGCAATGAACAAGGATTAGATGGTCTGATCCCTCCAAGTGTAGAAAAAGGAAATGGGAAATCTGATTCATATTTTTCTTTTGTCAGGAAGTAAAAGGAGAGTTCCCTGAGAACTGGTAGGACCATTATTGATTCATTTACTGGGTAATCTTATATAGCAATTTCACACAACATAAAGGGCTCTTTGGTGGCAAAATAAAGCACAAATCTGATAGTATAAATAGAAGAAGGGAACTACCATATATTTCCTTGCTTAAAATAACCCCTTAAGTGAACAGTAGTGTTTCCTAATAAAGTCAAAGGTTTCAGTGCAGAAAAAGATAGGGAAGAAAAAAGCCTTTGAAGAAGCAACCTCCTTTGACAGAGCAAGAATAGTCTAACACAGAAAGAAAAAAAAAACAAACTTGAGACAATCTTTTTCTTAGTCAGCCTCCTTACTTATATCTGGTTTTAAAAAGATTATTTTAATTACCTACCTCGATTAACAGAAGATATATTAATACAGGAAGAGTCATTCATCCCACATACTATCCATTCATCTAGTCTAGATTTTCCCTTCCCTATAATATCTTCCAAAGGATGCAGAGTAAATGGGTTCTTGGTAATAGGATCAAATAAAATAGTGTATATGAGAATATTGTGAGCAGATTATTTTTCAATTAAATTATCTTTCCATTAGAAGTGTATCTGCTGAAAATTTTTCACCTTGGCTTTAATGTGCTTCATTTATTTATTTAATGAAGATATGAATGACAATGCATTCATTCTAAATTTCAGTTTTCATAATGGAGTGGTCTTTTCAGCCCTCAGCAGGACCCATAATTTCCTGTGCTGAGGGCTGTGCAAACATACAAAAAGGAGATTGCTCTTACTCTGATTAATTTATTATCTAACAGATAAGCCAGACGTAGGATACACCTACATGGGCTCCTGGCCTCTGAGCAGACATGAACTCATTCTATTTGCATCTAAAGCAGATGGAAATTTTGCCTGCCTGTGCTCCACATTAATGAGAAGCCTTGTGAATACAAAAAACCACAGTGTTGAGTCCAAGCTACCAAGTGCTGATGAAAGATGTTATATCTTAACTTGTGTTTGGGGTTTCCTACAGCATCTGCTCGGGAGCATAGGTAAAGGCAGCTCTAGTTTTCTGAAAATTATTATATAGATAACTAGAAAGAATACAAAATAGCAATTTGGAAGAGAGCAATATGATTTTAGAAGATGTCTGGATGGATAAGGTAAAGGACAGGAGTAACATTTTCTTGGGGAAGGACTGAGTAACTGCACATTCAAGTATAATGCCCAGGCCAAGGCAAAATCAGTGTGCCTGTGTCTGCTGTGGTTAATCATGACTGAGTGTCATTTAACTCTTGAAGTAAGCATTTAACTGACTAATTATTAGCTTTATTAACTCAGTTACTCATTTATATTCCCTCCGGAGTGAGTGGAGACAGGCAAACACTCCCAGACCTGTCCAATCACCTCCAACACTTAAATTAAAATGGACTGAATCATCTGCAGATGGTGCATTTCCCACCTGACTACTGAAAAAAAAGATGGAACTTCTCATTTTTAGGTTACAGAACTAATTTGCCTGGATTTTGAAATGCTTGATACTTCCTTGAATTAGCAGTCTTTGTTCTGACTTGCAATTACATTCAGCTACTACAGAACAGTATTTTCATTTTTCTTGAATTACCTGATTATCTGGATTTTTTTTCCTTATTTTCTGCTACTCTGCTCTGTAGATTCCCAGTTGGTTTTCACCAACCCCACTTCAAAGAAAATAAAAAAGAAGAAAAAAATCACATAAGAATGGTGATTACACATCCATTTTACACTCACCCTCACTCCAAGCTGAAATTATCCTGTTCACTGAGGCACAGGTGGTGATTTTCCTAACTTGATTTGGCCATTAAAAATCCTCTAGCTGCTTCAATACTTTCTCCCTGAGGCCCCTATCAGCACTCTCTTTTCCAGTGATTAGAATAGAGCCGATTGGCCTTCTGAACTTATTACAACCCTTTTTCTAATGATCTCATAATGACCGCAAACCTGAGCCCAGCAACTTGACAGATAATGATGTCAATTATGCAAAACAGAAATGAAGGCTTTGAATCTAATAGACTGTACTGGGGGAGGGGAGGGAGGAAGTTTATTTATAGTTTCACTGAGTAACTGTAGTATTTCAAAATATGCCAGTAAAAGTTAATACAGAGGAGGTTGGGGAACACAAAAAGAGATGCTGCTTACAAGACCTTTGATAAATTTTAAATAGAGGGTAAGTTCTTCTTTTCTTCTCTAAAAATCTTATGATAGTTTTTGACTCATGCTAATCCAGTGAGATTTCACAATTTTAGTCCTCTCTTATTCTTCTCCAATGGAATTCCTATGGGAAATCTGAAGGCTTGTAGGCACGTTCACAGTCAATGTCAGCGAATTTGGGGTTAATGACCACTTCTCAGTAAAATCACACTTTATAATTATTTAAATAGAATTAGTTTTAAAAATATTTGTATGTATCTTCTATTATTATTGTCTTTTTTTTTTTTCTTTATTTTGGTCTAATGATACACAAAGATTTCCAAATGTTCTTGGTTGTGAACAGCAACCTCAGGTCTATGGCATGTTGCTTTATCATATCACCAGTTATGGATTAAAATATAAAAAAACATTTAAAGCAAAACTAAGATAGACAGTTTTCTGGCTTTAATAACCACAATTTGTTAGGCATTCTTGTAAAGCTCCAGCACTTTTGCATGAGATCAGTGCTTATATGTGTGCCATGACAGTTTGCATCGAAAAATCACATCACACAACCAGTTACAAAAGTAGATTCCATGTCCCAGCTCAATTTTATCTTTGATTTTTACTAATCTGCATTAGCCTACTCCCAGTTATTTCCACATTCTAGTGATCCCCAGGCAACAGTAACTTCCAGGCTCTTAATTGCCATGGTATTTTGACAATCCCCAGTGAGCTGTTATGTTTAGATCTCAAAGGTTATAGAATAATAGAACCTCTAACATCATTGAGTCCAACCACTAACCTTTTTTGAACCCTTCCAGGGATGGTGATTCCATCACTTCCCTGTGCAGCCTGTTCCAATGCCATCACCCTTTCAGTGAAGAATTTTTTCCTAATATCTAATCTAAACCCCCGATGCAACTTGAGGTCATTCCTTGTTGTCCTCTCACTTGTTAGCTGAGCGAAGAAACTGCTGTTCCACAGTTCTAAAACGCAATAAATTGGTACCAAAATAGGATTCTGTCCTAGAGTAACTAAAGTAGTTGTAGGTTCAAGACATTTTAGGTAATTTCTTGTGTGAGAAAACAGAGCCTGCACAAAGGAAATGGCAGTCTTAGAGACACAAAGAAGTCAATGATATGGAGACCAACACTTTTGTGATGGGAATAATGGCATTACAGAAGGGGGAATATGCTTTGGAGTGGTATTTCACTATAAGGCTGGACCTGGGAAGTGTGAAAATTACATCTTTTTATGCCTAACTTAATATGACCAGGAGGCAGCAATCTTTCAAACTGACATGCTACACTGCCCTTTTTAAAAAGCAGTCATAATACTGTAGCCAGTTCCAGGAGTGGGAATAAAAATACCTGTAATCAATGCAAATAGATGCACAATATTCTGCAGGTCTGATCCAGTACATAATGCAATTGACAGAAGAGTTCCTATTGATTTCCACAACATTAGACCAAACCTTGGCTGGCAGAGATGTATCTCAAATGATGATTCAAACTTGGTTATTTTTCTCACATTATGAAAAAGTAAATGCATGGATTTTTCAAAATCAGGTACTTTTCACAAGGTTTTAGGATCCAATAATTTGTAGTGAATCATAAGTACTCTTTATATAATTTATTAGAACACATGTTTGCAGATGAATATTTAAATTATGTTATTTATAGTAGCATAGGAAATGTACTTGTAATGATCTCAGTATTTACCGGTAGAGAGAGATGGTGAGAAATCCTGCACAGGGATAAACTCAGAAATTAGAACTGAAAAAAAAATAATATTTTCCAGCCATCCAACTGAAATATCTTCTCACCATAAATGTCAGATTTTTCTTTACAGTGGTGCTACTGTGCCATCCCGGCTCTAGCATGAAATGTGACAGTTTTCATAAATGATACACACCACTCTCATAAGATACAACTTGTCAAGGAGAGAAGTGTCTCTTTACTGTGGCTGATCACAGTTCTACTCCATGCCAGCCCCACCTTGTAACACTGAGCAGAATGTCCAAGTCAGGTGGCTTCTTTGGGAGATCAACCAACCAAAAATATAAAAAAAATCAGCAAACACAAAACCCCACCCAAAACAACAGAGAGAAGGAATAGACTAAAAATCTCTTGACCAGAGAGACCAGTCATGGCTATAACTCTATTGCATTGTCAGTAAAATGGAAACATAATATTTCTCTCTCTCTGTATTTTTCCTAGAGATTAATGGGTGTTATAAATCTTTAGACAATATCACTGAGCTCATGGATTTTTGCATATGTTGCCCACAAGTCATCCATTAATAAAACAAACAAACAAGCAAATGTAATTAATTCTTCTGTTACACAGCTTGTATATAGGTACAGGTAATAACAAGGTATTTTTTTTTCAATCTAAAAAATATTTTCCTTACTGTTAGTTCTCTTTAAACTAAGAGTATTCTTATTCTTTACTGTATCTCTGAATTTATTCCATGCTCCATAGAGTGATGCCTCCATCAAGACCTGAGTCCTTGCAGGATGTCCTGTGATCAAGGAAGATAATTTACCTCTTACTTGTGGCAGCAGCAGGACAGATGATAGTTATTAAAGAACTTATTCTCTGAGAGCAGTTCTAGAGTAATTAACAGAATGGGGGATTATAGATTTTGTGTGTAGCTTCTGTTTTTAATAACTTTTTTTCCAATTAGAAAATCATTTAATTTTTTATGTGATTTTTTTTCACACTTGGAATTGGTTATAAGATTCCAGATATATTCTCAGTCAGAAACCATCAAATTACTAGTTGTATTTTCATGCTCAAACAGCAGCAGAATATTACCAAATGTTATGTGCTCTTTTAGTGCATGTTCATGTCTAATTTGCTTTTCACTACAACTTCTTAGTGTTCCACTACAACAAGCACACTGACCCAAAAGGTGCTTGCTTGGACTGTAGTGTTTTGGATTCTATAACATCTTTATTTTATAAAAGACAAACTACTACTTTGTGGGAGCAGCCCCACTTCAAAAATCTTTCATTTAAACACTCCAGTGCAATGACAAAGCATGGCACTCACAATAAGTGTTGTAGTACTTCAAAAGCAAAGATATTTAATTTCTATCTTTCATTTAATTGATTGTTTAATATTAGCACTTGCTGCTGAGGGGTATGTTGAAAGTAGAATTGACAGTGAGGAAAATAAGTTGAACCAAAGACATATCTTTAATACCAATGCTTTTATGTTCTCTACATGCAGTTACATCTTGTGTGACAGACAGGAGTATTACTCTTTCTGTCCAGAGAAAAAGCTATATAGCAATAGTTATTAAAGAGCGACAGGGGAAATAGATATCACCTACTGAATGTGTCTGGCACTTTCGTATTGTTGGGAAAGAAAAGCAAATCTTAGGTACGAGGTATATGTAATGCTTTAGTTCACCTTCTGTGTCCACTTCGCTTAATGTTTTATTTCCAGCTGTAATGGCTTTTTCTTTTAAAAATTACAGAAAGTTATTAGTTTTCCTATAAACCATACATTCTGTCCGGTTTAGGAACAGACTTGTATGTCTCTGAGTATGTGACTAACCCAGAAATGCTTTTTTATCATTTAAAAAACAGTTGATTATTACTTGTTATTCTCATGTCAAATAGTAAAAGCCCAGGATTTTTAAAGTAAAAACCTAGTGTCTTGCACTTCAGAAACACATGTCAATAGAAATCCAACCCTGAAGAGTGTGCAATGCAAACATGAAAAAAAGCACACCAAAACACGCAAAACAAAACACAAATATGATAGATGATGAGAACACAAGGTATCAAGAGGACAGTCATTACTGGTGTAATAAACAGCCGTCATGATCCACCAGCTGCCTCCCTGCTGCCAAGAGCTTCACAGATACTCTGACTGTCACGTGAAAGGGAGGAGGGAGACAGAAATGCAAAGATTTTTAGTCTTAACTGTATTAATAAAAATTATTAGTAATAAGCGCTTCTAGACAATCAGAGCCTTATGTCCCCAACACTGTCTGTCAACTAACGGACAGCACACATGTTGGAAGGGTTTCTGACTTCTAATATGAAGCCACACTTAAGCCAGAAAAGAACTTTTCTCACAACCACTCCTGAAATAACATTTATTAATACAAATATGTGACAGTTATTGTGGGTTCTGCTTTGCTGGCGATAACGTTCAGCTGCAAAATTGTATTTAATTGATAATAAAAGACCCCCCAAAACCAACACAAAACACATTCTACAGAGACAAACACANTAATTTAGTAAAGTAAATGCTTATAAAGTAAGAATCAAAGTAGCTTTTAGCATAAGATGTAAGATAGAATGTATAAAGGAAGAAAGTAAAGTTAAGAAAGTAAAGTTAGAAAAAATAGAAAGCACATGGTTTTCTCACCCCTACATTGTTCCAGGAGGAGGAGGAGACAGGACAAGCTGCAGCAGTTACCCTCACAGAGACGCTGGCATTTTTCCATCTCTATCACTGGAGTTTAAACTCCAAACACTTTTTATACTTTTTTTTCTTTCATGTGGTTTTTGTGACTAAAAGTAAATCTTTTGGTGGGGTGATACAGATGCCCAAGGGGAGGTGGCTCTTTTGAGCACTCATAGAAGATATCACAAAAAGTGCTATTTCTTAACACTCTACCCTTTGTTAATCTCATCAGTTTGAAAGCTTTTGTTCTCTGCTGGAGCACCCCTCCAGGGGCTGAGGTGTCTCCCTCAACCCATCAGGGCTTATCAGGGGCCATCACCCCACACTGACAGAGATCAGAAGAGAAAAGAGGTGAGGTGGATGTTGGCTAGAAGTATTACAAAAAGACTTCAGTGGAAATTTTGGAATGTTATTGTATCTCATGACTCGGCAAAGCCCTTGGGCATGGGGGTAAGTAGGACTGTGCATTCACCTTTCCTCAGATCATCCAGGGATTGACTGACTGACTTCATGGGGTTTGTTTTTCTTGCCTTCCAAAAACAAGACAGCATTATTTATGAGGTACATGAGCATTACAAATAAACTTCACTGAAATTTCTTATTTGTCAATCATATAAAAGACATCTGGGACATGGAAAATTAGAGCCCTGTAACCTGCAGCAGACACAACCATGAACATTGAGGAGGCAAAGTACACTACATTCCCTGCTGCTCAGTCACCTCATGGTCTTTGTTATCCCTCACTCATGGCAAATCCAGACCTTCTTGTGTGTAAAAGAAAACATCTGAGTTCATATGCACTTCAGGACATGTGTATGTGTACAGCTGTTTGTGCAAAGCCAGGATAGTCCTGGTCCTGGCTGGGCACTCTCAGTGTTACTCCAGCACTTTGGCCATCACTCAGTCCTGCAGGCTGACTTTTGAGACTTGGAGAAAGTGTGTGGGACTTAAAACAATTTGTGGCTGAGAGTGTCTCCTTCCATTTTTCAATGATGACAATGAATTTCCTTCCCACATGCTTGCCAGGAGCTAATTATTTCCTCCCTCCTCCAGTCCACAGTGAGAAATGATACCTTAAGCTACAAATCACAACAGTTTATTAATACAAAAGGGAAGCTGGTGACCACGAGTTCTTGTGTGGCTTTGTCTAGTGGGATGATAACTTTTTGAGACAAGCTGCCTCTAAGGGCTAGTCTTCATGACAATTAATTACTTACTGTTGCAATGGAAGTGAAAAAATGTATCAGAACATGCACACACAAACTCCCAGTGTCTGCTCATGCAGCTCCCTCACACAGCCTGAGGTTATCAAGGAAAATGTCACTTGCACAACCCTCCTGTTAGGAAATGTGCTAGTAGTATAGAGCAACTATTTGGGAAACATATTTTGAGAAGTATGAAAAAAAGTGAAAAAAGAACTGGAGAATCCTGTCCTTCCACCACCATTTTTTAAGTTCAAAGATGAGATCATCTAGTACTTGATTTGCCATAGGCAGTATTTGTGGTGGGTTTTTTCTTTTCTTTTTTTTTTTTTTTTTTTGGTGTGTGTGTGTGTGTTTTTGTTTGTTTGTTTGTTTTTGGATTTGTTTCCAAAGGATAAATAACCTATTATTCTTTATAATCCAAAACACAGGAATAAAAATAAAGTCACTATTCAAAGATCAATAAGTAAAAATTGGCTCAATACTTCCTTCAACCACAGTAAAAGAGTGAAGAGAAGTACAAAACACTGGAGAAAATATCAGTATAGCTACAAAAACTAAAACAAAACCCAAACCAAATTGATTTGGAGAGATCTGTGGAGCTCCTTTAATCCAACTTCTCACTTTGTGTGCCACTGCTGTCCTCACTGGGTTTGAAAAGGCTGGCTTAACCAAATCTGGAAGACTTCCAAGCAGGAAGATTCCACGGGAATGGTTATTTGATCGGAAGAGCTGATATTTGTTATGCTCTTGATTTCATCAGTATGACCACCATTTACAAAGAGCATACGGGACTGCATGGAACATCGGTATGACCTAATATGACTATTTGCACATTCTCACAGTCTTCTTATTTTATTTACTTTTTGGTTTCCATTAACAGCGATGAATTCTAACATCATGAAAGATACTCATATCCTTTGCCTTTCTAATCAAAAGCTATCTTTTATTTTTAGCTTTAAAATACTAAATTTCAGTTGTTCTTTAATAGAATTTTTGTTTGGTTTATGTATCAATGCTTTGGTAGTGGAAAAGATGCAGTGGGGGCTTCTGTGATAAGCTGTTCCCATGTCCAAATGCTGTTCAGAAATAGCCAGTGATCTGAAATCCTTTTTTTATTTTTATCACTGTATCCTGAGTTTTTGCAAAAGACTAAATTCCTGAAAACCTAAATTACTACAATAATAACAGTTAAAAAAACCCAAACAGATCCCCCTCTAACAATAGTCAGTATTTCCTATGCTGCACATATTTGGCAGTGGGACTGGGATAAATGGATCCTTCAGTTAAATGAAATAATACATGGTTTGCTGCATCTATGTATTAGCTGCATAAAGATAACTGAGGCAGGTAAATGCTGAATTAAATTGGATGATGTACATTAGAGAACCAATTGCATCTGTTAGCAAATAGCCTTTCTATTATGGTGCCCACTAAGCACTGATGCCAAGACAGCTCTTGAAATGAATGGTCAGAGATCCTAGTTTGATAACTGATATAGATATGCTGGAAGCAATGGAAATATGTTGATTTGGGGTACTTAGCAAAGAGTAACCAATGCCTTAAAACAGAAACATTATTCTGTAAATGTTGAACATCTGTGTTTTCCCTGTGACTGCCACAATTGAGATGAGATTTTCTTAATCTAATTTTCAGGATGTATTTATACTGAAAAATCAGACCTTCCATTTACTCCATATGGGCCTAAATGTTAAACTTTGGAATCTACAGCCTTTTAGGTGGTTAAGGCTATGATACACTTTGGGTTACATTCTGAGCCAGGGTGTCAGCACAGAACTTTGTCCAAATTAAAGAAGCTTTGAGGGAATTCCTTTGCCATTTTAACTGATATATCCTAAATAAAACTCATCTTAGATGAAATCATTGTCCTACACCCTCCAAAGAAATTCAGTTTGCTATTAATAGCACTTTCTCATTCACAGTTTCTGAGCCACAATGTGGCCATTCCTGTCACAACCTTGCTGTCACAGAAACCATCATTTCTCTCTTTTATAAAGTATCAAGTTCCTACAACAATTTTTGTTCCAAAATACAACTGACTTGTATTGCTAAGACAGAAGAGAAAGTCACAGAGAATGAACATCTGGGAATTATTAAATATTGCTTTAAATTAAAAGCAGAACAAAAGCATTTTATGGTCACAGGAGAGAGGCCCTGACACAAGCATATGCATAGACTTAACTTTAAATTAACTCCATTGCAAGGCTGTGAGAAGCCTAGCTCCACTTTCCTGATGACCTCCTCATAGTTTCCTGGAAGCCTGCTCCCAGGTCTTCTATAAGTGTCCCTTCTTCAGGATGAAAAACATCCAGTCCCTCTAACCCTGACCATCTCAGTGCTCCCCACTGAACTTCCAGTTTGCAGATGTTTTTTTTGTGTGAGGGAAGACAAAAGGGGACACAACATTATAGATACAGTCTAAAATGTGGATGGATTCCATGTGCTTTATCAGTCAAAAAAGGTGATTTGTGCCTAAAACTTGTTGATAGAAGGTGAATTTGAGCTGTTTCGCTTGCTCACTGGGAAAAGATAACACCAAATAACAGTTCACCCGTAGTGGATACCTCTGCTAAAGACTTCTCTCTCCACTGACTGTAGAGAGCAGTAGAGACTAAATTCTGGTAGTATAGTTTAGTATAGATAAGAAAATATTCAATAGGTAAAGACAAGGAAGATGAATATCATACTTGTAGAGTGCTCTGTAATTTCCAGTCAAAATTGATTCTTGAAGTACAAAGTAGAGGCAGCAACTGAAGGCTCATAATGACATGTTTTGTGCTTGGGTTGTTGCAGGAATGATGAGAAACCATTAGTCTGCAGTGCTGTCAAGACATGAACCTTTCACTACGATGAAGATGATGTGGAAATAAAAAGGGTATGTTGGGGGTTTTTTCATCAACAAAGGAACTTCGACTTTGCATTCATGATTCACAAAGGATTTTGTGGGTCCAATAAGAGGGAAGGACAGAAGGAAAACCCAGATCAACAAAGCATAATGTATAGTTTATGTCTGTTATAACTGAGACTACAGATCTACAGATCTCTGCAATAAAACAGAGAAATAAAATTAATGAAAGAAAAGGAAAGGTAGGATTTCACAAGGTAAGAGAGATCTTGCAGAAAGTGGCCACTGTGTACAGCTGAATGGCAGATGTGGAGAAGCTCAGTCTAAACCCCTAACACCATCTCTTGCCACCACCCTCTTTTCTTCCATTCTACGTTTTTTTTTTATTTTCTGCTACTGCCGAAGAATTCATCCACACCCCAGATTTGGTCACCACTAGCTCATAAGGCTCAGAGAACACTGTCAGCCCTCAAAACACTGTACAATTTTCTATAATTACAAAGTTCCATGAACCACCTGGGAACCACTTACCACAGTTTCATGAACCACAAACACCACTTGGATTTCAGTTAGGGAATCAGTAGTCTGTGTCATTGCATCTTCCATCACATCTGGCCCCAATTCAGTAAATATTTCAAAGTTTACAATTTGTTAGACTTCAGTGGGCTTGAAGATTGTTTTTAAGGTGGAATGATTTGCTTAATAAGGTCCTGGTTTTGAGGTTATGGTTGGAGTTTTTTTGTTTCCTTATTTTTTTAAGATTGACTCTGTATTTTTCATTTCACTTGAATTTTGTTGAAAATAATTTCTCCCAGTTTTTGTAAGAAGAAAACTTAAAGAATAAACTGGTATGTATAAAGCTAATAAAGACTTAATTCTGCAGTCCACAAGAGAAAAACCCTCAAACTTATGATATAACTTATATTTTACTAAAACCAACGAAGACCAGATTTAAACATTTGGAGACCTCTAAATATTCAGTGATTTTATGGAACAAAGAACCCAAAAGTCTTTTTAAATAAAGTCCTGCCCATCCATTTCATGTTCCAGAAATCAACCTCTTATGTTATTTAGGTCTGTTCTGGAAACATACATTCACTTACATTCAAAAGAGTATGACCTATAAATTCCATTCAAGAAACCTCTCTTCTCATCAAATTTTTCTACCTAAAGTATTTTCTATTCTTATATCTTACGCATCTTCTCTTTAGCCAAACCTCCAATCTTGCCAGTCTTGTTTCATCTTTAAAATTGTTTTCCCTCCAAATCAGAAAATAAACGAACCACCCCGAAATTCTAAGAGTTTTAGCTGAATGGTTCGACTGCCAAAGCTGGATTTGTTCGCTTTCAAGACAATCAAAGTCACTCAGCTCTAAAAACCATCAGTCTGAAGTAGCAAGGGCGTTAATTATTTTCAGTGTTTGTTAGAGGCTATTAAGAAATTAATAAATTAAGCTTGATCATGTTTCCAGGAAATGCTACAGTGCTGATTAACTGCTTGTTAAAATAAGGAACATAGATGAAGCATTTCCATATAATTAAGCTTTTCTATTCCTCATTTCTTCCTTACTTATTGACTAAGATATGCTTTCTGAAAGCAGGATTTATGTCTAGGAACAGTAGTGACACAATATTTAGAACTGAGCTAAGCACTTTGCCTATAGAAATGTTGTATGCATTTCTTTTTGGTGCACTGTAGTGAGAGATTTGGGGAACACAGGATTAGTCATGTTTCATTCTCAAGAGTTTTCAGGTTGATTAAAGATATTCAGCCTAGCAATACAAGAGACAAACAGTTTTGAATAAAGTCAGCTCTCCACATACCTAAACCCCCTTCACTGGACCTGCACTGCACTTCAGTATCTCACCATACTTTGCTTGAAGTTCAGCCAAGCAAAGACCAGCACATTTATCTCTGCTATACTCCTAACTCAGAGAGAGGGCCTTGTTCTCACAAAGATTTGATGTTAACAATGAAGAATTCTAATTGCTCTTTGGAAATATACCAGAATTTTGGGATTTATCTAACTCTGATTCAGTCTTTGGGGAAGGTTTGCTTCCAGTTATGAGGTTGTGGCTTGGTTTCCAATCTTGCTATGTTCCTTTTCAACTTGTCAGATAAAAACAGCATCAGAATACTCAGTGGAAAGCTTTGCTAGCAGCTAATAACAGCCTGGTTATGGCCTAGTGATTCACACTGATATATTGAGAGGTCTTGGATCCTCTGTCAAGCTTCATTTACAGTGAAAATGAGCCAATGACTCTTGTCTATTTTCCTTCCCAGGCTATCAGAACAGTCATCTCCTGACCATGTTTCCTATCCCTAGGGAAGGGCACAATTATGCTGATAATCACTTTCTTGATTCAGTCTGACATGCAATTTCTCTTCTTCTCAATAAGTCCTTTTTGAAACACTTTTTTTTCCCAAAACCTGCTTAAAGATTACATCTCACACACAGAGAGAGGCATTATGTGACTGATCCTGGAGTTCATGAATGCATCTGTGAACCAACTAAAAGAAAATAATAATTGATCCTCTTCAAGATAGTAGCATAACTCTCATTGTAATCTTCCCTCTTAATTCCGTCCCCTTACCTTTGCTTGGGATTTGCCTGTTCAAAATAGGATTTCCTCTTGACTAGGTTGACTCACTTTCTGTAAGTCTGTAAGACACCTTAGCAGCTGGAGTGACAAAAGTGATAGCTACATAATAACAACTAAAGAGCACTTGAAAGTTCTTCTGCAGAAATGATTTTTGCTAGAAATTTTTTTTCTTTGACAGAAGAAATAATTCCATGGAATGGGAATGCTTACTGTGGGGAGAAAAAAAAATGACAAAAAACAAACCCAAAACAGACAAACAAAAAATCCCAAACCAAACACAAGCAGAACCTGTTTAGTTTCTGAAGAACTGAACCCCAAAAGTTCTGAAATCATTACATTTTCAATCAAAAGAAAATTGTACACATAGATACACATATATTTCACATGCACGCACATTATTTTTTTCATTCATTCATTCATTCATTCATTCATTCATCCTGTCTAGTTTTGGGTGGTGGGATGAGGACTAAGCAAAATTTGAGATTCTGAGTTCTCTTCGATTTTCAGTTAAACAGTTTACTAGAGAAATTTTTTATATCTGACTCAGCTGAGACACTGATTGCTGTTGCATTGCTTTATCTAATCAATAATGTATGCATACATACAAATATCTATATGTGTATATATACTTGTACCCATCTAAGATATAATGGAGTTAAGTTTGGTTGTTAAACCCTCTAATACAGGGTTTTAAGTCATACATGTACAGATACGATACAAACTTCTATGTCCCATCTGAGCAACCTGGTTGAGTGGAAGGTTCCCTGCCCACAACAGAGGAATTAGAACTTAATGATATTTAATGTTTCTTGCCAAACCCAAACCATTCTATGACTCTATGATTCTAAATCCATTCTGCCATAACAATTTGAAGCCTTATCTATACTAAACCAGAGTGGAAAAAGTTCTTGCAGCTCAAACTGTTGGATATTGCCCCATAGCTTGTTCAGAAATAATGGTGGTAACATACACAGTCAGTTCTGAAGTTCATAAACCCTCACCCTGCAAGCACAACTTAATGCTAAAGCCCCAGAGAAAGACTTGGCTTGGAAAACACTATGGGGAAATCACTTAGTTTTTGAGCTGAAACTATGTAAAACCATCCATGAATAGAAATTCACCGCTGTGTTCATGTAAAACTTGCACCATGTTCCATTATGACTCTCAAAAGATTCATTCATATCCAAGGTGACCCTACTGTTAACTTGGAATTTTCAATCAAAATAGAAAACTTGGAAAAAATGTTACTGATTAATGGCTGGCTTAACTGTAAGAACACAAAAATGGTCCCAAGCCTATCCATTCCTCTCTTGCTTTTATTTTCAATTACTGGATCACACACACACGAACAATGCACATTTCTATTTTTCCCTCTTCTTGCTTTTCTGCAACAAATAAGCACCTGTGTCAAGGGGGATTTCTGTCTGTCTGACCTAAGTTGTTTATGAAGCACATATCAAAACTTAATTTCTACCTCTGTACTTTCTAGAAAACCTATTTTATGGAGATGACAGTTTATTTCAGGACTTAAACATAATGTGTGGGATACACAGAGCTTTGAAGTCTAGACCCTGAAGCACAGCCTTTTAAATGGTTTGTAACCAACAGTTTTGTTCACAGTTCAGATCATTTAACAGCTCACTGTGAGAAGGGTCATGTAGTAAGGCCAGGGATAATTTGTTGCAGAGGCCCAAGATTAAAATTTTGATTTATGAAATAAGTCTTTCTTTCAGTTGCTCCTACAAGACTTCTAGATTTTGTAAAGGTACCTTTCTGGATTAGGTTGTAATGATTGAAATTATGTCTCTCAGTGAAAGTGTTTAAAACTGAAGAAGAAATTATGTACTTAAAATTTTCAGTTTAAAAATTGAGTGATAATCACACTTTACAGCATAAAACTATGGGGCTTGATTAAGTTTGACATTAGCACAAACTCTAATAAGACATTAGCAAGAAAAATAACACACTCAGATCAGATGACTCCGTTCTTGCCACATTAAGGAATTAATAAGCTTCTAATATCTTTACTGCAAGACATAGCAAAAAACACAAAACAAAAACATCTTTCCTGTCATATGCTTTTTAACATAAAATCTAAACAGATAAAAAAGAGAGTAAATGTAGCTTAAGCTGAAGAAAAGCAAGAGTAGCCAGAGGCTGACCTACATTTGAAAAATAAGAAAACCCAACAGCAGTGCTCACTGTTGCTCCAAGGATTCAATTTCAAGTATTTTCCATGCCTTCCTACAGCATGGTGATGATCCAGCCTGAGTCAGTGCAGCAGCTGCTGCAAAGATCTATAGGAACTATCAGCAATAAGTCAAAGAGGAGGTTGAAAATGGGCCCTCTGAGCAGCTGAATCCTTCTCACCTCCCACTGGACAGTGGATCCTTCTTACTCTGCTCCACATGCCCAGAGCACCACAGGGCAATAGAGTTCCTTGTTATTTTTTCCACTCTCTGAGTAGCATTATTTTGTAATAAACCTGAATCAGACTTCACGATTTTTGCAAGTCTATTAGTCAGAGAACCTGCTTTATCTTGCCCCCTCGTAATGGGATTTGCAAAGCAATTATACATTGCCGTCTCACTTGATGTGCCTCGGACTAAAACCTTACACATGACTGCATTAGTTTATCACAGTAACACACACACTCCATAACACACCTCTGCTACATGTCACAGCAGTCAAAGAAATTAAAGAAAAAGAGAAAACTGGGAAGATCCTAACTGTTATTGCTGCAGCCATTTTCCTGGTCAATCTTAATTAATTTTCTTTAAGGATGAAAATAACCTGTATATTCATCCACAGATCTCCAAGTGAATATGAAATGTTAGGAATGTGTTGATTATTCTTCGTTATGGAATAACTGAGGAGAAATAAATAAAGAATTTTCTCCACTGCACTGCAGGTGCAAAGGACAAAGGCCATCTGTAGAGTCAGTATTTCAGCCAGAGTAACTTTACGCACTCAAAAAGTCAAGAAAGACGCTTTGTTGTGCGGTCATTATGTTTAAATAGAAGTAGAAGGGGCGCTGACTAAACTCGTGATGGTTTATATGAAGGTACATGAAAATAGATACAGGCAATGAAAGAGTAGTTTAAAGATTTTTCACAAATCTTTGTTCCTCCAATTCAAAAAAAGAGACAGTTTGCCAAAAAATTAAATTCATCTTATGTTTTTTATCCAGTTCACTGAAATTTCTGCAGAGCAGGTTGCTGAGGTAGATCAGAGAATAACACAGAAGAGAATATATCCATGAATGATCAACAGAGCAGGGATGTTGAGTCCCAGCTAGTAACCTCTGGATTAGGGAAGAGCCAAACCAGATAGAACATTGATCCTCAGTTTATTATACTCAAAGGCTCTAAATAGCTAACCTAGAATATAAAGATTTTTAAAACTTGTTTCTTTTCTCTTTTAACTACCTTCCTTTTTTTTTTTTTTTTTTTTTTTAAAGAAGATGAGGATGAGGATGGAAGTAGCTGTGATTTTATAAAGTTTAAAGGTCCAGATGTGGTAACTTCCCAGCCAGTGTATTTTGCTCAATATTTTGCCCTGTTCTCTCTTCTATACACTACTGTACATCTGTTCCTTTCAGTTATTTTTACTACAAGCTGGAAGGATTTGTTTCTTTTCCAACATGCCAAGTTAAAAAATTAAATAATTCTGCATTGTGTATAAAATGCTTTCCCATGAGATCAACCCTTTTATAATGAAGTCAGTTGTTTTATTTTTTTCATACACCAGATCATTTACTCTGAGATGATATGATTTTGCAACTGGAATCACAGTTGACACCTGGCAGTGCACTAAACAATATGGGGCTTCCAATCTATATCATTAGTTGCTCATGCTTTGCTGAATCTCCCCTCATTAAACTACAAATCCTGTCTCTAGTGAAGTCTCAGCAGTTTGTTGGTCACTGGAGAGTTCCTACTGAAATAAAGTAGAGGCACTCCACCAATGCCACAAAAATCAAGGGCTGGAGCAGCTGCCCAGCTGCCTGTGTCTCTACTTTTGTCTGTTGTGGCAGAAAAAGCTGGATGATATGCAGGATGGCAGATCCATCATTTATACTTTCCATTTGCCTTATTTGCACCAAATCCCTGATGCATGTTGGCAGACTCAGGCTTTAAAGATGCGCTGGAGATACTCACTATACACACAGCCTCCTCCAATCAGCAGAGATATGGTAGGTGCAGCAATAGCTCTCACTTCCAACAGAGATAAGGACCAAAGGGAGATACTTCCAGAGCTGTAAAACCCAAGTAATTTGATCGTGAGCCATAGAAATACAGTTTTAGAGTCAAGCAGCTGCAGAAATCTGCTTTCCTCCCTGACTGCTTTACAAATTAGCTGTGGACATAATATACCTATGACTTAGACCTCAACCATGGGACATATCCGGGGGACATCCATGGAGGCTGGTTCTATTTTGATACATGTTTTGTAACTGTGGAAAAAAAAATAGATGCTATTTCATTGGAAATTAAGCCCCCTGCTAGACAGGCCTTGTTAGCTTTGTGGTCTAGTATTGCGGTATAGTGATTGTTTCTCAGAGCAGACCTTGCAGTAGCATCAAATCATTTCTTCCATCTGTGAAAAGATATTGGCTTTGTTGAGAGGTAGCTATGCCTTAACTCAGCCAGCAGAATTTTTGACTGTGCACACTGTGTTGCTAGATTAGGTTTACATGAAGGAATATAAAATAACTACTTATGTTAATGTCAGCTACAGGTTAAGAAGCATCTTTCCAGATCACTATCTTAATGGTGTTTTGTACCAGTTGGCAGACACAACATAAGTGACAGCAGAAGTAAAATTGGATGAGACTAATTTAATATGCCCAAGTAACTTGCTCACTGTAGAAAAGGTAGTTGTATAAAAAATTAGAAAGCCAACAAAAACATATTAAATATCAATTGATAAAGTGAATTGGGATTTGGAAAGCAGAGAGGGGAAGTTATGAAAGTGCTTTCAGTAGCCATGTTTTTACTTGAGGACTAAAGACAACCTCAGCTGTTGTACTGGTCACCTTCAACTTTGCAAAACTCACCTTTGCCGCAGTAAAGAGACTGATGATGTTGACTGGAGACAGTTCTTGGAAGAGGAGAGAATGATACATTGATTGGATTTAGCAAAGAACTCATGAAGTGTAGGAAGTGAGCTATTTTCTATATGTTTGTGTACTAGTATGAGTTGGGAGCAATGTACACACCCCTGTAGCATTCGACAATGGGATTCAACATGAAAAAATCAGCATTGCCTATACTTACAAAAACTGAATGGTTTTTCATCAAACTTGTTTTCACTACTAGTAGAAGAGTGGAAGTACTAAATAGTTTGTGATGAACAGAAGAAGACAGAGATAAAAATAAAGAGTATTTGCAAAGCTAGTATTCTTTGTGATACTGATAAAAATGCTTTGGTTTTCAACTAATGCTAGGAAAAACAAGATTTGCACTTTTCATTTACAATTTTTAGGAATCTGTGTACTGAGAAAATGTGGAAGAAATTCGTAGGTGAGTTTGATTGCAGGAAAAATTGGTTGCAGAAAGAATTCCTATTTTGATCACTTCATATGCTTATTTGGTTTAGAATCCCCAGATTATTCAGTGAGAAGGAGAAAGGATGTTCCTTGTAATGCAAATTTTGTTTTGATACATCTTAAGAATTCTAGAAGTTCTTGATTAAGATGAATTTCATAATTTGTCCACCTGACTTACCTGTATTATTGCTTTTGACAGGAAAAGATTGGTTTTCTTTACTTTGTGAATGAAAATCACTGAGGGTAACAGAGGAGTAGCCACGGACCCGTCCTAACCTTATCTTTATTCACACTTGCTCAAACTCTCCCGTTTATCTTTGTTGTGAGCACAACTGAAAGGATTCGGCCTTCTTTTAATGGACTTTACAGAGTAAATTGAATGGGAATATTTTACTTTGGGAGAGAATGAGGACAGCGTAGAGTAAGAACTTCCAGAAAATCTAATAGTTAAGCTTTTTCTGGTGAAGAGCTGTGAGTTATTGATAACTGGGCAAAAAACAGGTCGGCCAATCTAAGTAGTTTTACTGGTTTGGGCTGGCACAGTGTTGAGTTTCATCACAGCAGGTCGTACAGTGCCGTGTTTTGAATTTTTAACCAAAACTGTGAGGCTGAGCTGCCTACAGGGTTACATGACAACAATAATCCAGTAAAATGCTAAAGAAAACAGTGGAGCAGAACTGCTGCTAGAATATAGCAGGGATGTTTTACTTATGTGATCTCCTTTTAGTTGTCTTTTGTTACCATCAGTTTTCCATTCGCTCTTTTCCATTCAACTTTGTGGACTACTCAGAACTCTCTGGCAATTTGTTCCAGCTCAGCTCTCGATAAGTAGCAGAGCCATCTGACACACTTGTTACACACAAAGTGACAAAGATTATAGTTTTAAAAACCCACAGTGGCAACTGATGTATTTTCTCTCAGCCATTTCCACTGTTGCTGCTGCTGTCAATAAATGGACTCCTATTGTGACATTTCTTTCCTTTTTCCATCAGTCTTTGTCTTAAAAATGGGAGTTAGAGTCCTTACATGTCACAGTCTCTACTGTGCAGTTGAAATAATCTCCTATGGATACTGAGATTTAACTGCCTACTCAGGCAGGCTTTTTAGGGCCTCTGAATAGAACCAAAGATAGCAACACAGGTTTCTGGAGAGAGGCTTTGTTCAAAGTAAAGTTATGCAAGACCCCTGTTATGTACTTTGGATCTCATTTAAAAACAAATGCTAGCAAGAGGAATTGAAGAAGGCTAAATGTCTTGAGGTCTTTATAATAATAATCAAAGAAGTAAACAAGGAATGAATTTGGCTCTTGTTTTCTGTAGAAAATATCTCTTTTGAAATCCAGACCTTCTTGAGAGACTTTTTCATAAAAATTAAGAGCTACCTCTTAATTACCTCATAGCCAATGTCAATCCATTTTTGCTTTTGCCTGCCTTCTATTTTCCCTTTCCTCTGTTACCAAATTGTAACTTTAGAACATATTTTAGAACTTCAAGTTCCTGATCATAGAGGTAGAATCTGAGTGGAACCATTCATAATTGCTATCAATAACAAAGTCTCTGGTGGCTATAGGGTTTTGTCAGTACGAAATTGTCTTAGTAAAGAGAGTTACACCATGTGTTCTCCTCTACCAGAAGATTATGTTTTTCACGGGAGAACCCTCTGTACATAAATGGTGTGTTAGAAACATAAAGAAACAGCGAGCCCAAGCCAGTTATTTCAGACTGGATTCCAGTGGAATTGGGCTCAGAGATGTGATTCTCTGATTGAGAATGTCAGGACATAATCACAGTTTTTGGGTGAAGGCACAATTAGGGTCACAAAATGCAGTTTCCTAACTGCAACACTGTGCGTAAAATGTCTAGACTATAGAAACCAGTCAGAAATAGGAGGATGCTGACATAATCAAAGACTCAAACCAAACTCTCAGATTGTGTTAATTAGGATTTCTATTTACATAATCACACAGAATGGGCGGCACTGCACTCAGATTCAGAGGGTGCCTATGTGTCATACAGTTTCATTTCTATGTGTCTCTTTCCACTGTAATAAGATTTTTTGTTCTACTGTGTCTGTGAAAGGCCCTTTTGAATAATTTAGTTGAATCATAGAGAGGGGCAAAAAGTCAAAACAGGTATGTGAAGATCATTAAAGAAAACATTCATGAGGAATGAAGAGCGTAGTTCACTTAAGGATTTGGCTATTTCCTTTCTTTATCCAACTTTGAAAACTGTTTCAGGTGACAGTTCTGCATTTGAAAATAATTTTAAAGCAATTTGAAAGTAATTCTACCACTGATACTGGTGACTTGGGCTCTATGTTCTGCTCACTGCTAACAGTATTTCTTGTGATTTTTATTATCTCTGCCTTGCCCTGTGTGCAGTTGCACAAAAGACCTTTTGAAGCTCTGCCATGGAGCTTGGGCTCAGTAACAAATGAGTGAGGTTTTTTCATTTGTGTGCCAATATGACAGATACAATAGCATGCCTGCTTCTGCAGCCATTAGATCTGAAGGCTTCCTCAGCCTGTGTGTTGCTCCTTTTTCTCAGGACATATGCTTTATTCATACACTTCTTACTGAATCCCCTATCTAGATTTTCGGGAGCCCTCTTACAAATAAGCTCATCTTTGTCTGCACTCATAGTCTTCAGTATTCATGGTTCTTCATCTTATCTTACCTTTAAATCCATTTTTTTGTGTACTTTTCATATTACATTGTTTCCTTCTAATGGTAGCTTAGCTAATATAAGCTGGGTTGAATAGTTAGACTCCCCACGCAATATTAACATGGTTTTTGTTTTAGGTGACTCTCTAGGAGCATTGTCTGCTTTATATCTGTTTTGTGTGTTGATATCATTGGAACATAAGTACCTTCAGTGGTAATAGCAAGAAAAAAGGAGAAAGAAGTGTTTATACTATATAGTCAGCTATCCGACATTCTTGTTCATTCAGCAGAAGTACCCAAAGCCCCAAAATTATGGCAAAGTCTCTGTGTGTTTTGCCTTGTACAAATACACAGATCCTGAACTGTTTTGTACATGGTTCATTGGTTGTAGTGTAGGAGTGTGCCTATTTGTTTTGGGTTATTTTTTTTTGGTTGATCTTTCAGGGCATGCGGAATTGAAACAGCTGAAGAAATAAGTAAGGAAAGAGGAGAAAGCCTTGCATTTCAAGCCAAATTTGATAATAATGCTGCTAAGGCCCAAAGATCTCTTTCATCTCTTTACATAGAGCTAATAAAGGAGAGATGAATTTGTGTACCATGGAAATACAACAGCAGCTCTTTCCTTATGGTTTCCTTGTATACTTTCTATCCATTGTACAATCAAAATACCTTCTTGCCTTCCACAAGTGTCAAAATCTTTTACCACTGTTTACATAGGGTTATGCATTGGGAAAAATTCCTTGGCTATCTGACAAAATGCGGTTCCTTTTTCAAAATTTGATTTAATTGGACCTCTGTAACCCTCATATCACAGCATTTTTATAGGTCAAGAATCAACAAATTATCTTAATCACCGAATTACATTGACTCAAATTAACTATTAGACTCAGTCCCTACGGAGCGAGGGGGACATAAGTATGTACTTACAGTTAAGGACATACTCAAAAACTTCACTAAATCAGGGACAGAGCTAATGATGTTATTTCACTCTTACTGATTAAAAAAAAATATCCTTTTCATAAATCATGTGATTATACCTTACCAATATTCCTTTAATGACTGGAAAACCAGGAGCATTTATTTTTACTTTTTTTCCTTTTTTTTTTTTGATTTCTGTACACTTGTTTTACATGTAGAATACTTTCTTTGTAACTGAAGAGATGAATTACTGTAGACACATTGATCCTGCTTAATTTCCCTACAGATTCAACACAACATTTTGTTCTTTAAACAAATATCTTCTTTGAGCTGAGAAATGGCACATTCATTGTTATTAAACAGCAATTGCTCTTGTAGTCACTGCAGTATTTTTCAGATCCTTGGCCTTGGGATATCTCTATGGGTTATGGTTTTAAAATTTGAGCTACTTACCCCATAAGAGGATATCTGCTGCAGCTACAAAGTTGGGGAGGGGCTGTTAAATCTTTTCTCTTCAGCCCTTCCAGACAGGCTGCTCTGGACCTCTCCCACCACTGGGGACAATCCCCCTCTATAACCCTGCCCAGGTCTCTCAGGTGAGAGCATCTTCCCAAGATGGGTGGTGCTGGATGGGGCTGGGAGTGGTCCTTGGCTGTGGGGCATATTCTGGGTTTGCAGAGGGGGTCTCTCCTGGGTTTGCAGAGGGGGTGTCTCCTGGGTTTGCAGAGGGGGGGTCTCCTGGCTTTTGGGGTGGTGCCAGATCACAGGCAATCTGCTTGTGGGCAGGCAGGTTTAGGGGNGGTTGTCAATGCCTGCCACCTGTTTGCTGGGGAGGATATTGTAAAATAAGGGGGAGATTTGTGGGTTTAACGTCAATAGATGGCAGAGGGTGGGATGAACAGTTTGGTGACCCAGGTGGGATGCTGCCTGCAAAGCTTCCCTTCTCCNAACCATGTTTTGGGGTACAACCTACCCTTATGCTGTGTCTTTCTCTGGGTTTACCAGCTCACTGCTGCTGCCAGACCCACCCAAGCCAGGCTGCTTTCCCAGTACCACCACCCCAGCCCACTGTGAGGTGGTAGGAAGGGGTGGCACACATCAATTGCAGAAAATTTTTTAACCAAAATGATGTTGGGGCGGGGC